>CM050929.1:8857618-9067618 GCA_027742785.1 Vigna reflexopilosa | reverse complement strand
CCCATAATCAGAATCACTTCAGCAACAACAATGAAGCCCCCCAGTGGAAAATTTCCTGTCATCAAAATCTGTGTTCTACTTTTCCTTGTCATCTTCTTGTATGTAGAGAGTTTCAACTTATTTTTTTCCAGTTCAATTATCAATCTCAAACCTTGTCCTACAAACAGTACCAAGCCTAAATCCAGTAAGTCCTCATATATTCCTAACATGTGCTGTTTCTTCTGGTGCTGTTATTTGTAATCCTTCTTAAAGCTTTGGTCAATTGTAAAATGAAAATGAAAATTTTATTTTACCAGCTCAGTGTTCATTACATGAGTATCTGACTCTAATGCATATTAATGATTTCTCATGTTGTGGTTTGTCCCAAAGATGATAAAAAGACACAAGAGATGGTTCCTATTCATAATGCTGCATGGTTTAACGATGGATTTGTTTATGAGCCTGAGGAGTGCGATTTTAGGAATGGAAAATGGGTGTTTAACAGTTCCATAAAGCCTTTGTATTCAGACAACAGTTGCCCTTATATAAGTAGGCCTTATTCTTGTGTCAAGAATGGGAAGGTAGATTCTGACTATCAATATTGGGAATGGCAGCCAGAAGATTGCACCTTGCCCAAGTAGGTCTCAAACTTCATAACATGCCTCTTTATTATGATTGCAGAACTAGTCTTATCTATCTATCTATTAACTTTGAATTTCTCTCCTCTAAAAGATATTCATGGGTATTCATTGATTTGATGTAAGGTTGCAAATATTCCTCATTCATGGAAGGAATCATATTGATTTCCTTTAAATATAATTAAAGAGGACAAAAGAAATTGAAACATCACATTGAATAAATCACTTTGACAAAAATCCTAATAAACCTAAAATATTATAACATAGTTCAAAGTTATCTACTTTGAAATAATATATAAAGTAGTTTCTTCTATAACCCAAATTAAAAATTACAAAACTTTATAGATTTAATCCAGAGTTAGCTCTGAAGAAACTTCAAGGAAAGAGGCTGCTATTCGTAGGGGATTCACTGCAAAAAAGCCAATGGGAATCCTTTGTGTGTATGGTAGAATGGATCATACCAGAAAAGCAGAAGTCAATGAAACGAGGGACTCATTCAGTCTTCAAAGCCAAGGTATTGATATCATAGATTGATGGTGAATCATGAAGATTCAGCATTAATAGGTTAAAACTATACAACTCTGCTTCTGATAATGTAAATACAAAATAAAACACACAACTAACAACAGTGATTCTTAAATCTTTGACATCAGTATTAGTAGAGTGATTCATGATTTAAGTATAGTCTTAATTTTCTATACTGTGTTGAAAATTCATTCACTATTTATCCTATTTATCCTTGTTTATCATTCAGGAATACAATGCCACCATAGAATTCTATTGGGCACCAATGCTTGTGGAATCCAACACTGAGTTCTTTACCATTAGGGACCCCAAGAAGCAGATAGTGAAAGTAGATTCGATCATGGAGCGTGCCAGAAATTGGACAGGGGTGGATATCCTTGTTTTCAATACCTATATATGGTGGATGAGTGATATTAAGGTTAAAGCACTGTAAGTCCTCCTTACTTTCAACCCTATGTAAAATGTTATCATTTTCTGAAATCCAATTACATAGTATAATTAGATAAAAATGAGAAAGTTAGAGAAAAAAAATATATAAATCTATTCCTTTAATATTTTTGGTTGAAAATAGTATTTAGTCTTTTATATGAATTTGATTTAGGTATGTAGGTGTTGAATCTTCCCAGTAAATTCTGAAAAAGACCCATCAAATATTGTGACATTCATCCCATTTTTGTTCATAATCATTTTCTTCCATCAAAACTAAGTAAACTATGACTTTGATCTTCAACCAAAACCAAAGGTTGAACTAACTATTTAGTCATGTAAGTAACTCTTATTTAGGAATCAGTGCATTGGAAAAACAAAAATTTTAGCTTCTGTACATTTTTATGAAGACCGAAGCTTCAGTTGAGAGATTAACATTCTAGTTGAATTTTCCTTTTGGGTTAAAGTCATGAAACTAATTTAATCAAAGGGAAAAAAAGTTGTCTGATGTGTGTCTTGATTGCAGATGGGGTTCATTTAGCAATGGAGAAGAAGGGTATGAAGAATTGGAGAATCAAATTGCTTACAACTTAGGTCTAAGGACATGGGCCAACTGGGTTGACTCAAATGTTGATCCAAACAAAACCAGAGTTTTCTTCACAACCATGTCCCCAACACATACAAGGTCTTACCTTTAAAGCTTTATCTTAATTTCTTCAAGTTTTAGGTTCCAAATCTGAACCTTGAAGCAATGATTTGAACACAAGCAAGTGAAAGTTTTTTGAAATGAATGTGTGATGTTTTCAGAAGTGCAGACTGGGGCAAGAAAGATGGTGTGAAATGTTTCAATGAGACAAAGCCAATAGGGAAAAGGAAGCATTGGGGAAGTGGATCTAGCAAGGAGATGATGAGGGTGGTGGAAAAAGTGGTGAAGAGAATGAAAGTGACAGTGACATTCATCAACATAACACAGATCTCAGAGTACAGAATTGATGCTCATTCCTCTGTTTATACTGAAAGTGGAGGAAAATTATTGACTGAAGAGGAAAAGGCAAATCCAAGAAATGCAGATTGCATTCATTGGTGCTTGCCAGGTGTTCCAGATACTTGGAATCAAATATTTTTGGCAATGTTCTAACAAATAAGTTCAAGTCTATTATGCACATCCATGCATGAATATATTTTTTTCTTCTCATATGAAAACCTCTTCTACTAGTATGGGAAATTGGTGTGTGAACTTACCTTTATCAATCTTAATTTTCCTAAATAATGAATGGAAAAATAAAATCAAATTATTATTATTATTATTAAATAAAAAGTGAGATGAAAACTTTATTTTATAAACTAGTGTTATAAAATTGTTTGTTTTAAATTTTAAATATAAATAAAATATCTCTTTATATAATATAACATAAATATGTAGGTAAATTGAGGGAATATAATAGATTTAATCATTCAAATTTTATTAACAAAACTTAACATAAAAAAATAATATTTGCCGACAAAAGAAAATTAAGCTAGACCGCTATAACAAACACTTTAAATATTTAATACATTCATTTGGTAGCCATTTCTTAAACTATTTCAATAGCAATAATTTATAGAAAAATTCATGTTTATTACAGATAAATATATAAATACAAAATCCATGATTTAAAAACTATGTAAAAAGAAATATTGATACTAAATAACCCTCTAATTATATTTGTTAAAATTTAATTTCTGAGAATGTTTAGAAAATCAGTATAACATAAAAACAAACTTTAATAATCTCAACTCCTTAAAAGATTAGTTCCGAAGTTTTCTTTTTACTGTTTAAATGTTATTTCCTATATCATGCTGTTATTTGTGTTATGAAAAACATGCCACTGAATTTTTTATTGGGCCTGAACTCTGAACCAAATCCAAGCCCATCATTCAACCTTTGGGCCTGTATACTCGTAAATTACGATTTTACCACCCAATGATGGAAACCCTGGTTGATTCCGCTATATATTTATAAGAAACCTTAGCCCCAACACTGCAGTCCGTCGAAGAGCCGTTTTCCTCTGTTCGAGTTCTGTTCCCAATCTCTTCAGATGATTTGGTTTTTGTTTTCTCTTTTGTTATTCAACTCGTACTATTTTTTTTATTCGTTATCTAATTGATTTTCTTAAAAGTGAAAGATTATGAAATTTTACTGTTCAGTGCATGGTTTTACAAATCCATGGTTGTTTTTTGGAAATTGTTGCCACAGCCAATGATGTTTGTCGTAGGCTTGTAATGATATGTGAAATGATTGGAAGGATTAACTTCCAAACACTAAGACACTGAGGCTTTATTGATTTTATTATTGATTGTTTCTCAACTTTGGTGATGATTGTTTTTATTTAAACTATTAGGTTTAGGATTTTACGATGTTACTGTACTCATTATCAAATTATTCAAGGTTCTGAAGTTCGAATTTTGTATTGTTTTGTTATTTTTATTTCAAGATTTGCTTTGTTCCCAGCCTTCAGATTTTGAAATGAATTATCGATGTGTGGGTTATTGTGTTTTATTGTCTTTGCCTGCTAATTGAAGTTTTAGAAACCTCTATAATCTTCTTGTGAGATGTTTGGTATGTGTCATTCTCTGCTATTTTAATTGGGGATGTTTCAAAATGAACACAGTACAAAAATGGTTATGATTTTTGTATTGATCATGTTATTAAGTATGAAAAGAGTTATTTACAGCAAAATATGTTTGATTTTGAATGGAGTTATATAACTATTAATTTACTTTTTTTTTTAACAATCTTGAATATTTCAAAGATTACACTAATAACAACAAAATAAACCAAACACTCAAACCTATAAATAATCTTGCTCATTATTTATTATCTACCTTTTAAAGAATTTTGTTGAGACATATTCTCATTACATCATCATCCAAGTATTTCATTGGTCTGAAATTTCCAAAACATTTTAGAAGTTTTAGAGAAATCTCCTTTTTGAAGTAGAGTTAAAGGTAAAAGGTATTGTACATGCATCTATATAATCAAAATAATTTAAAACTTTGAGAAGTGAATTTTATATAAAAAAGTTTATTTGTCCCAATCTTAAAGAGAAAAGTACCTCGGAAATTTTGGCTTTGAATTTTGTTGCGACAATATCTGTAAAAATTATTGTGGGAAAACTAGGTAAATTATTTTCTTTTATCTGCCTCTATATAATCAATATAAAAATCAAAGCATGAAAGCAAAACTTGCCACCAAGAAAAAGATAAAATGAGAAACAATATTTTTTGCACCATTTTTAAACATTTGGAGCAACTTTGCACTCGGTCCTATCAGTTTTTGAGAATATCATTATTGTCTCATAATTCTTTTTATCAGTCAAATTTATTGTGTAACGAAACGAGTATGTTGTCCATTTTAATACTTTATTTAAGGATTAATTAATCTTAGAGTTTCTTTTCTTGTTTAGAGGCATTCACACATAATATCCAGAACAATTTTAAGGTTGCTTAGAAGGTATGAGTAGTCCTTTATAAAAGTATTCTTCAATTTCTCCTTTACAATATTTTAAAGATTGGTTGTTTATTTGTATTATTGTTAGTTGAAAAATATTATTTGACACACCTAAGTTTTTTACATTCATTTGATACTATTTTTATTTATTTTTTACTATCTTCTTTCTTGAAAAAATACAAAAAATTACACTTTTATGACCATTTTATCCTTGTATTTTATGTTAAATGTATATAAAAATGTGTCATAGTATCATTATTTTGTTAGTTTGGTTGTGATATTATTTTCATGAAATCCTTCTTCTTCTACACTTGTTATTGTTTTTGACTCCAAAAAGCCCACACCATGGATTGGTTTCACTTTTATTTATACAATTTTTCTTTAATTTCTTTAATGTTTTAATGTTGTGATCATTAATTAATTATTATTATTATTATTATTATTATTATTATTATTGTTTTTGTATATATTAGGAGTGTGAAAATAGGTTTTGGTTCATGAGTCAGCCCATTAAAATGGGTTGGATAAGGTTAAAATTTTTAACTCATTAATCTTTTTAGTACGATTCATCTAACCCATAAAATTGGTGGATTAGTTTGTTTCTTGATCTACTAAGTTTTTTTTTAAATTAAAAATTAAAATAAAATAATTAAATTATTAAAACAAAATTGTCTATAAGATTAAAATGTTTAAACGCTCTCTTATGTTTTGAAGTTTAACAAAAAAAAACATTGAACAAAATGATATATGAATAAGTTATCATTAGAATATTGGAATAAATGAAACATAGGAGATAAGTTAAATACTTTGAAAATCTAGTAACTTAGGACAGTCTTAGAAAAACACTTAGGCATAAACTACACGTAACACTAAACGATTCCCTAAGTTAAAGCTTCAATGAGAAAGTCTTGCTAAACACAAAAGCTATATTGTACCAAAAAATAATCAGTCAAAACTCTCAAATAGATAAAAATGTAAAAGTTCCAAGACAATGTTTTTGGTATACCATTTGAAAGTCTCAATTAATATTCAAAAACCATGTGGAAGACAATTCGCTAAATGCTCTTACTGAAGAAAGCAGAATCTTAAAGCGTTCACAATAGACTAGACAATACCATGAGCTAAACCATTCACTTCGTCCAACGATGAAGTCTCATTCAATGTTTGGTATCTTAGTAAAAATTTTAAATGATAAAATGCTACCGAAACGGTAGAAAATGTAAAAAACACTTTGTTATTCTGAACAAGCATTAAATTCCATTAAATGTTTAACGTTCAAAAACAACAAAAGTGATAAGAGAAAAGACATATTTGTTACATGCATATCTACTCTATTTTGTGAAAATAACCTACTACATGCATCCACCTGCTCCATTTGATACCTATCATGAGTGAACGTTAGAAACAAGGAAGACATTCACGGAATGTTCTCTCCATCAGAAGTGTGTCAGAGCAGTGCAACAAAATGATTAGCGCGAACAATAAACCAAGAGGGGGTGGGGGGTGAATTGGTTTCTTATTGTAAATGTGTGCCTTTCATAATTTTCTCTTAATTTTAATTTCCTTAGCAAATAATTAAAACAAATATAAAAAGTAAGGAAGAGAGAAAATTGCACATATAATTTTATACTGGTTTAGATCATAAGGATACTATGTTCAGTAGCTAATATCAAATGAAGATTAACGTTTCACTATCACAAAACTAATAAATTATTACAATCACACAGAAAGACAAGTTTAAGGGTTTAGAAAACACCTTTTTTGGTTACCACAAGAGATGAAACTCACTTCTCCTAAAGGCCACAAAGGATGAACACCTCCGTCAAATGCTTCACGAAGGATGAACACTTCCTTTAAATCTTCACAAAAGATGACATGCTTCACTCAACAACAACAACATCACTCAATCACAATCCTAGTTAAAGTCTTATCTCTATGCCAACACCAAGTTTTCAAAGCCAAAGACAAGGGTTACACAAACCCTAAATCACACTTATCACAAAACAAAACAATTAGATATGTTTTTGTGTGTTAGAATAAGAGTCTAAAATCAATATATAAAGATCTCACATAAGGACACCTCCAAAAACATGCCTAAACACTCCAATGGCTAGTCATGATAATCGATTATGGTAAGTCATAATCAATTATGGATAATCGATTATCATAGGCTGGTAATCGATTATTCCAGCGGCAAAAATGAGTTTTTAGCAACCTTTAAAAACCTCTTTGTGATAATCGATTATTTTAAGTGTTAATCGATTATTGCAAAAGTTTTTGTGAC
Source organism: Vigna reflexopilosa (assembly GCA_027742785.1). Taxonomy (NCBI): domain Eukaryota; kingdom Viridiplantae; phylum Streptophyta; class Magnoliopsida; order Fabales; family Fabaceae; genus Vigna; species Vigna reflexopilosa. The sequence continues at coordinate 9,060,276 of CM050929.1, read as the reverse complement.
TCCAAAATGAATTCTAAAGCATACAATACATGAAGTCAATAACAAATAAGGCCTTAAACATAAAACTACTTATTACAAAAGCTTTAACACACAAAACAAGTCTTCATGAATGTCTTCTTGCAACTTGAGCACTTGAGACTTGATTTGCACATAATCAAAACTTCTATCTTCACGATTTTTCTAACAATGCCGTTCTAGATAAATTAGCCAAGCCATGAAAACTTTTCACCTTACTTACATTCTTAAGAGTGGGTCACTCTCTAATGACCTTGATTTTTTGTTCATGAACTTGCACTCTTTTAGAGCTAACTACAAACCATAAGAAAACAACTTCATTTGTACAAAAAATGCATTTTTCAATAATGGCATATAGTTTATGCTTCTTAAGCACTTCTAAAACTCCCCCTAAGTGTCCCATGTATGAATGAAGTGTTTTGCTATATATCAGGATGTCATTAAAATACACAACAACAAACATACCAATAAAATTCCTCAACACACGATTCATCATTCTCATAAAACTACTAGGTGCACTGGTTCACTTAAAAGGCATAGCCATCCATTCATAAAAACCAAATTTATCTTTGAAAACAATTTTCCATTCATCTCTTCTCACCCTAATTTGGGGATAACTACTTTTCAAATCTATCTTTGAAAAATAACAAATTCAATGCATTTTGTCAAACAAATCATTAAGTCTAGGGATAAGATCACTAGTGCAAAATAGACTTATTAAGTATGTGAATTTAAGTTTGTTAAAAAAAACAGACTTAAAAAGTGTGTGGTGGCAGTTTTGTAAACAAAAGTGATATTTTTACATATGTTACTTTTCTAATAGACTTAAATTAGTAATTTTACATCTGTTACTTTTTTAACAGACTTAAATAAGTATTTTTAATCTGTTACTTTTCTAACAGACTTAAAAAGTGTTATTTTTACATCTCTTACTTTTTTTAACAGACTTAATTTGATATTTTTACATTTGTATCTTTTGTAACAGACTTAAAAATGTTTTTTAACCTATCCCAAGTGGATTCAAATTTTCACTTTCACTTACTAATTCCGTAAAAAAAATTTCACTCTTCAACCTTTTCACTGCTCCATCTAGCCTTAACAACCACCAACAGCAACAACATTCTTCTAGCAACAACAACAACAACAACAAGTACAATAAATCAATTTCTTTATGGGTGAAAGATGTACATATTCTATTTTAAATGATAGGTTTTCTTAGGAAAGTGAATGTCGCCACTGGAATCGTGACAGGACGACGATCCAAGAAAAAAATGGTTTAGAAAAAGAGATTTGGAGTTGCCACCATAGTTTATTTTGGAAAACTATGGAAAAACCATAAAATGATAAGGTAAGGTCCACGAAAACCAAAGATTGGGTTCGAGAGTCGGTTACGTGTAGAGAATGTATTAGCACCCTACCACGTCTACTCGAAGGCAGTACCTTTAATTAAATACACGAATGATGATGTGGTTTTCAAAATGTTTAACTATCCCAAAAAAAAAAACACTGTAAAGAAACAAAATATATTTTTTTTTAATTTTTGAGAAATTAGTGAGAAAATTTGTTTGGAAGAGATTTGGATTTTTGGGAAGTGAACCTGACAAGGACTAGCCTTGCTCCTACATATCTCCACTTTTGATGGAGAATCAAGGATCACGTAGTTCTGACTGAAAGGTTGTTTGTTGTTTGAAAATAAGGATGTTTTGTATTTTGGTATTTTTATATAAGAAAGGGAAAAGGTTTTTAGCACAAGGACGATGCGAGTGATCACACATGTGCTTAACCTTTAGAACATTTTTTGGTATTTTTTATAAAAGAAAGAGAAAAGGTTTTTAGCACAAGGACGATGCGAGCGATCATACGTGTGCTTAACCTTTAAAACATATTTTTGGTATTTTTATAAAATAAAGAGAAAAGTTTTTTAGCCCAAGGACGATGTGAGTGGTCACACGTGTGCTTAACCTTTAAAACATATTTTTGGTATTTTTTTATAAAAGGAAGAGAAAAGGTTTTTAGCACAAGGAAGATGCGAACGATAACACGTGTGCTTAACCTTTAAAGCATATTTTTGGTATTTTTTATAAAAGAAAGAGAAAAGGTTTCTAGTACAAGGACGATGCGAGTGATCACATGTCTGTTTAACCTTTAAAACATATTTTTGGTATTTTTTATAAAAGGAAGAGAAAAGGTTTTTAGCACAAGAATGATGCGAGCGATCACACATCTTCTTAACCTTTAAAACATATTTTTGGTAATTTTATTAATTTCTTTTTAAGGAGAGACAAATGTATTGAACACTAGGATGATGTGGACGATCACACAAGTGTTCAACCCTTAAAACATTATTTTTGAAAACCTTAGGGTATTGAATGCTAGGCTGATGCAGACAATCGCACGAGCACTCATACCACTCTTTAAGTTTTTTACTTTTTTATTTTTGTTTATTTATTTTCTATGATTCTTATATTTTTTATTTTTATTAACAATCGAGTACAGTAAACAAACAATAATAAAAAAATGTCAAAACTAAAAAAATTAAAAAGCAAAGATAATAAAAATAAAACATCACAGTCTAACAAGTCCAATAAGGGTAGGGTTTAGAGATAAACCAGGGGTTACGGAGAAAAAAAAATAGGCCTTCTGGTTTGGGCTCAAAGCCCTTTTTCTAGGGTTTCTTCTTCCTTCATTCAGAAACGAAACTTGTTAACACCCTGGCAAGTGTACCAGATCATATCAAGTAATAATAGACAATAAGTCCAGATATCGTTTCCCAAGGGACTCTTGGACGTTCATGTGAATTGATTTCATAAAACTTGAATATGAATTGAAATTATGGTTTGTAAATGCAAATGCAAACCTTCATTCAATGCTTAACTAACATTTGAAAATATAGCCGTTACTACTCACAAGCATAACAGAATTTCAAATTAAACAACTAATGAAGTTGAATGCGTGGCGCACACAGTCGACTTTCACGTATCCGCACATATTGAAATTATTTTCAGTGTAAAATTTCACATAGCACTGTATTTGAAAATCTGTGCATAGTCACGAGCTTAATTCGACTTCCCCTATAATGAAGTCGACTTACAGCTTGTAGTTATGCCACACAATGTAAGTTCATAAAAGTGCATGTGATTTTCCTTTTCCAAAGTATATGTAATGCAATCACAACAAATGTCACATGTATCAAAACAGTGAATATGCATTCATATATCAGATTTCACACAAACATGTTCATCAAGATAACAATCAATATTGAAGATTGGAACATTTAACACATAACAATACATGTGTTATTAAAAATGTATTGTCATCATCAAAAACCAGAGTGATATAGATATTGTGTTGTCAACAATCTCAACAATCTCCCCCTTTTTTTATGATGCACAACCATGATTAATAAACAACCATGTTTGTATAAGAACATCACATAACAGAGTAATCACATAATATAATAATCAAATTTCAGTTCAAATACTCTGAATGCAACACAAAATCAATCAGAAATATATCAACCAGATAACATTTTCACAATATTTCTCCTCCTTTGTGCATTAACAAAAAAGGTATGCTTCAAGATATGATATGTTTATAAACCAATAAAGTAGAGATGCATCAATTATAAAATATAAGCAATTTGAAAACATGCAGTGATGCTCCCCCTATCACATATATTCACATGAAAAAGATAACTCCCCCTAAAGTATAAGCATGTGAAGAATTATGTAAAGTGTGTAATGCTCCCCCTGTCATCATGCATAATTTTCTCACACAAATTTAGATGCACAATGCAGTACAGTAAGAATTAGAGCATACATCTAGTATAAAACAGAATTGTATCATGATTATGATTTCAAGCAAATTCATCATGCATAGATACAATTATCAACAATCTCACAATATATTCTCATATATGAATCACATAATAAAAAACAGAGATATATTGCAGATAATCAGGATAAGAATAATCAATCAACATAGTAACAAAATTCCAGTTTCTGGAATTTATAACTCCCTGTTATTGATAAGTCGAATGATCTATTAATAAAGTCGATTCCATTGCTTTTCAGTGAATTTGATTCCAGTTGTGAATTCCAAAGCAATGTTTCCTGCAAAACCTTTCAAAATATCTTGCAGATCAAGCAATTTAGTTATGCAAGAAAAATAATCAAATAAGAAGTGAATATGCAAAATAATGTAACAGTGTATACATGCATAGTCGACTTCAATCAATATTCAGTTGATTCAAAATTCATTTTATACTATTATCATTTAAAATACCTAGTTCATTCCAAATAGTAAAGAATCTTTCCCTGTTTAGAGGTTTTGTAAAGATATCAGCTCATTGATGTAAGGTGTCAACATATTCAATCTTGATTTCACCCTTTAGGATGTGATCTCGAATGAAGTCGTGCTTATTTCAATGTGCTTAGGTTTTGAATGTAAAACAAGATTTTTGTCAAATTAATAGCACTAGTACTATCACATTTCAGAGGAACATTGTAAGACCCGTATAAATAAAATGATTTCTTACTTTAAGTATTTTATTTTTGTGGTATTAGATAATAATTGTGATATGAAATGTTGAAAAATATTTAAGGAAGGGAAGAAAAATTAAATTAATAATTGTTTTATTTTAATTTTCGAAAAAAGCTTGAAAAGGTATATAAATATAATTGTTTGCACTATTATATTAGTGGGTAAAGCTTGGTCTAGTGGTTGTTGTGAGTGTATGGGATGAGTGTGTGCTTGGCCTTAAGTTCAAACCCTCCCGAAATCAAAAAAGCTCGGAGAGTTTCCACACGTGGGTCCCACCATGACATAAGAAAGAGGAAATTAAAAGCTTGGAACATGAAGGGTGTTGCAGCACGTAAATTGTTGTGTGATGGGTTGGGACACATGTTTTTCTAGACTTTGGAAAGATTAACTGACCTTTGATTTCATTGTGGGAGGTTACCATTCTATAAGTAATTGTAGGCCTCATAAATGAGGGTTAATGGGCACTTTAACATCTTTAATTGTAGGCTACATTAAAGAGAGGTTTTATTGGTGTTAATGTGGAGTTAGGGATGAGAAAAATAATATCTGAAATGGCTTAAGGGTGCCTTTCGGAGTAACCTTGAGTGGTTAGTGAGGTTTAAAGTAAGTTTCTACTTAAGGGTGTAAGTTAAGTTAGTAGGGTTGGAAAAACAAAACATTTTGGTGAGTAAATTAGAGAGAGAGAGCCCTCAGTGTGAGTGGAGAGGCACTACATTGTCCTAGACCAATCAAGTTGGTGAGAGAAAGAAGTAGCATCCTAGCTTTTGGGTGGTGGCCGTGACTTGTAGGTGATTAAGAGGAGTGAAAGCTTGTTGTCCAGTGAGGAAAGACACCTAAGAGTCTTTGGAAGCTTGCTTGGAACTAGAGGTAAGGGGTTTAACTTGGGACATAATATGGTGTATGATTGGGTAGAAGGTAACATGATAATATTAATGCATGTTTTCTTTCTTTTGTGTTGAGATTAAAGTTAATATGTTGATACATGGTCTTTCTTTTTGTGTTTAGTTCATGTGTTGTTGTATGGAGAATGATTATTTTCATGCATTTTCAAATTGGGGTGATGTATGTGTATGAAAAAGTTTTATGAGTACACTTAAAATCATGTTATAATGTGTACATCTTGTTTCCTTATTACCATGTATGAATTATAATATTTTTGTGGGATGCTTATCTACACTCTTTGACCAAGAGTGTGGGTAGGAGGGGAATGAGAGTTCTCTTCTATTGTTGGAAGAGAAAGGTTTGGCTTATAAAAATAAAAACGTAAATGAGGTTGTGTGGGTTATGCCTAAGTTAGTTGAAGAAAAGAGAAGAAAGGTGATATTTGGGTATTTAGTTTGAGAAAGAAAAAGTAAAATAACGAGAAGAGGGAGTGAGAAGTAGTTGACGTACTGGGTGGGGATAAAATGGGTGTTGAAAAGTCAAAGGTAAGGAAGAAAAATGGAATTAGGAGTGTGTGTGCATGATTTTGACGTAGGAAAGTGAAGAGAAAAAAAAAATAGAATAAAAGAACGAGGAAGAGGTGTGGGACCGTGAGCATCGAATGGGAAGAGAGAGATGATTGAAATGAAAAATGGGGTTGGAAGAGGAGTGTTAGCGTGAATGCTTAAGAAGAGGAGAAGTTTTGGATTTTAGTTTAGCAAAAGTGAGGAAAAGTGAGAGAAATAAGGAGTGGGGTACACGGCTTTTGTGAGAAATGATGAGTGAGAGAAACTTTGTGTTTAATTGAAAATGTAAAAGAGAAAGAGAGAAAAGGGTTGGTTACGTAAAAGTGTATGAAGAAATAGAGAGAAGAAACTTTTGGTGAGAAAATATTATTTTAAGTGGGGTCCACTTGGTGAGAGAAAATTAAAGTTAGTTTTTAAAGTTAAAAATAATTGTAGGGATCACTTGAGTTGGTAAGTTTAAGAAAGACAGTGTATTTAGAAGTTTAAGGGGTACTTTAAAGAATTATATTTTCTATTATGTTGTGAATTAGTAAAAGTGGGGTGCACTAAAATTATTGGTTCTAGTGGAGGGGAGTGTGAAATTAATGATTTCACGGGGTGCGTAGTAGGAAAAATAATTAAATTGAATTATTTATGATTTTATTTAATTGTTGGTCAATGAATTTTGGTTGACTTTGTACATGATAGTGATCTACGTATGGTTGTGATGGTAAAATTGTGAGAGCAAGCGTTCTGTCATTTCTTTAGAATTTTTGTCGAACCGATGGTGTTCGTATTGCGATACGATAGTGTGTTGAGTTCTCTGCGGAGACTGAGATTCGAGTGTCACCCTATCCTTGTGCGCGAGGACTAGAGAGGGTTGGATGTCTCGCCCAATGACTTCGGCTCGTGTGAGTATTGTGCTCGGTGGGTGCGCCTAACTGAAGTTTTTACTCGTAATTCCTTGAGGAGTCGGGGAGATAGGCCTGAAGTTGCGATGGAAGGCGGCTTGAATCGCCCTGTTTTGCGAAACAGGTTTGGTACGACAAAATTCAAGGAAACAACAGAAGCTTGTGTAAATGTTTGAGTTGTGAGTTTAATACAGTGATGTATTGTAATGTTATGACTATGATAGTCTCGGTGGTGATGATTTGAGTTATGAGTTGAATACTGAGATGTGTTGTGATACGATGACGACTTTAGTCTATGTTATGATGTTTTGACTTTGAAATTATATGTTATGTTCTTAGTTACTCACCCTTGCATGTGGCGGTTGTGGTTTCCACCATACAAGAGTAGATGGTATTGCATATGAGACAAGGATGGAATAGCGCAAAGAGAGATATGGGATTTAGCTACGGGGAATTTATCATGTTTTAAAGTTATTTTACATTTTGAATAATGGATTTGATATTTGTAAGGTTGGAACTTTAAGTTGTAAGACGTTTGAACTTTTACGGTTTTTGTTTCTGCGATGTTTAAAAAAAAAAAAACTTGGCGTAAATTTTCGGATTTTGTTATTTATAAGTGGCACTCCGTTAGGGATGTTACAAACATTATCTAGTTTAATACCATAATCTTCTAATTGACTCTTAATCCAAAGGGATTGTGCACAACAGCTTCCTGCTGCTATGTACTCGGCTTCTGTGGTGGATAAAGCCACACAAGCTTGCTTCTTTGAATGCCAAGAGATCAACAAGGATCTAAGTAAATGACATGTACCACTAGTGCTCTTTCTATCTAGCTTAGAGCCTCCAAAATCATAATCACTATATCCTTCCAAAAAGATGTTCGTACCATTTGGATACCATAGTCCTAAACTCTTGGTTCCTTTAAGGTATTTTAAAATTCTTTTAACATCATTTAAATGTGATTCTTTAGGAGAGGACTGAAATCTAGCACAAAAACACACATTGTGCATAATGTCAGGTCTACTAGTAGTTAGATAAAGTAAAGATCCAATCATACCTCTATACAATTTTTGATCAACACATTTTCCAGCTTCATCAAGATCCAAGTAACAGTTGGTAGCCATAGGAGTTGTAGCCTCTTTGTAGTCCAACATTTTGAATTTCTTCGGCAAGTCAGTGTAGTACTTGGTTTGGTGAATAAAAATTCCATCTCTGGTTTGTTTCACTTGAAGACCAAGGAAGTATGTTAATTTACCCATCATGGACATTTCAAACTCTTCCTGCATAGTCTTAGAAAATTCTTTGCATAACACAAAGTTAGTTGATCCAAAAATAATATCATCAACATAAATCTGAACATAGAGTTTATCTTTCTTTAGGCTCTTGATAAACAGTGTTGAGTCGACTTTGCCCCTTGAGAATTCTTTCTTTATAAGAAATTCACTCAAGCATTCATACCATGATCTTGGAGCTTACTTCAATCCATATAGAGCTTTTCTTAGTTTGAAAACATGGTCAGGATGTTCAAAATCTTCAAACCCAGGTGGTTGTTCCACATATACCTCTTCCTTAATATATCCATTTAAGAAGGCACTTTTGACATCCATCTGATACAACTTAAATTTCATTGTTGATGCAATGGCAAGAAGTATTCTTATAGCCTCTAATCTGGCCACAGGTGCATAAGTTTCATCATAGTCAATTCCTTCTTCCTAACAATATCCTTTTGCAACTAGTCTAGCCTTGTTCTTTATAATTTCACCTAAGTCATCCATTTTGTTTCTAAAGACCCATTTTGTGCCTATAATTTGTAAGTCATTTGTTCTAGGGACCAACTCCCATACATTATTTCTTTTGAACTGGTTCAGTTTTTCCTGCATGGCCATCATCTAGTTTTCATCACTAAGAGCATCTTTTGTTCTTTTCGGCTCAATCTTGGACACATAAGCAACATTCATACAAAATTGATTCAACTACCTTCTTGTAGACACTCCTCTTGAAATATCTCCAATCATGTTTTCAGAGGAGACATTTTTTGGAACTTTCCATTCTTTAGTCGATTCAGTTCTGGGAGAGTCAATTTGCTCTTCATAGTTCTCTTTATCAGTTGTTTCTTCAAGTTCCTCCTCCTCTCCACCTGAGTTTTCTTCTTTAGATAATTTTCTGTAGTAATCATACCTGCCAGTGGCCTCAATACATTCATCAAATGCAAGGTGAACTGATTCCTCAACACTCATAGTTCTCTTGTTGTACACACGATAAGCTTTGCTGATTAGAGAGTATCCTATGAAGATTTCTTTGTTTGCCTTGGAGTCAAACTTACCAAGATTTTCTATTCCATTGTTTAGTATAAAGCATTTGCTTCCAAAGACACGTAAATGAGAGATACTAGGTTTCCTTCCCTTTAGCAGTTCATAAGGAGTTAGCTTCAAGATTGATCTTATGACAGTTCTGTTTAGTACATAACATGTCATACTAACTGCATCAGCCCATAAGTATTTAGGCATGTTCCTTTCATTCAACATTGTTCTCGCAAGTTCTTCAAGAGCTCTATTTTTCCTTTCAACCACTCCATTTTGCTGTGGAGTTCTAGGTGTTGAGAAGTTATGTGATATTCCCATTTCAGCTAGATAATCATCAAAGTCCTTGTTTTGAAATTCTCCTCCATGGTCACTTCTGATAGATTTGATCTTAAGGTCCATTTCATTTTGAATGACAGCAGTAAATCTTTTGAACACTTTAAACGTATCATTCTTAGCAGCGATGAAGTAAGTCCATGTATACCGAGAATAGTCATCAACTATAACTAGTCCATAAGAGTTTCCACCAAGGCTTTTTATTCTTGAGGGTCCGAACAAGTCTATGTGCAGCAGTTGTAAAGGTCTTTTAGTTGGCATTTCTCTCTTGCTTTTGAAGGAATGTCTTGTTTGCTTTCCTTTTTGGCATGCATCACATAATCTTTCTGAAGCATAGTGAATTTTAGGAAGGCCAATAACGAGATCCTTTGAGACTAATTTATTCAGTTGGTTCATGTTGATATGAGCAAGTCTCTTGTGCCAAAGCCAAGCATCTTCTTCTTTTGCCATCATGCAAACCACTGAATTAAATGTCGTTTCCTTGAAGTCGATTACATAAATGTTGTTGAGTCTTTTTCCCACCAATAGCAATTCTTCAGTTGATCCATCACTAATTAAACAGTATTTAGGCTTAAACGTGATGTTTAACCCTTTTTCGCACAACTGGCTGATGCTTAGTAGATTGTGCTTTAACCCTTCAACAAGAAGAACATTTTTAATTTCATAAGATGAATGAGTTTTGATTTTACCTATACCGATGTTCTTCCCTTTGTTGTTGTCTCCATATGTAACATGACTAGTGGCTTTATAAGATATGTTTGAGACCTTGGTAGGGTCTCCTGTCATATGCCTCGAGCATCCACTATCCAAGTACCACGTAGAGCTCTTTACCTCCTGTTTCAGATTTGTTTTAGAAACTTTAGATTTTGCCATCATGATTAGTTCATCATCATCAATTGTGATCTTCTTGTGAGCATTATGACCATTCTTTTCGATTAGAAATCTTGTAAACTTTCCAGCAAGAAGATTTATTATTTGTTTCCAGAATCATAATTCCCACTATACGTTGCCTTATCTTTCAAGTTTCCTGTTTCAAGAGATTCAAAAAATCCATTAGTAACAAAACCTGATTTCTTATTGCAGACTGTTGACAATAATTAAATTTTGAATTCACATGTCCTTTTAGTATGAGAAATAGAAGCCATTCCCAGGTATATAGTCGATTCAAAGAAAAACAGAGTCGACTAGTTTTTCAAATATCTTATGAAAACCAGCTCTGGTGCCAATTAACGGAAAACAGATAGGTTTCTTTTTAACACCAAGAGGGGGGTGAATTGGTGTGTTTTCAAAATCAAAATCTTTTCGCAATATTTTTCACAAAGTATAAAACTTTACAAACTTTCTTGAATCGCAAGTAATAGAAATTTAAGTGCAGCGGAAAATTGAAGTAGACAACGCAATTAATAGAGTCGACTGAATGTAAAAGAGTGGGGATAAAGAATTCAAACGCATGTTTTTATACTGGTTCGACCTCAATGCTACATCTAGTGTCCTTCCAATCCCAGGAAGCAAATGCACTATAATGGTCAAGGTTTTTACAACAAGGCTTTTATAAAGACCTCTACGTCAAAAATATAAAACATCTCTCTAACCCTCTAACCAAAATATAGGCAGAACACACAACAAGAAGTGCAGCAAGGTATCCCCTCTTCTGCAAACTTCAACCCACTTTGAAGAATCCTCAAAGTGTACCAGACTCCACGAGTCCAAACCCTGTAATCACAACATGTACAACAATCTCCAACAGATTGTAACACAATCCTTGACCAACCAAAGCACACCTCAATTGTGTAGATAATGATCAAGCAGTGAGCACAACAGAATTCTCCTTCAGAACTCTTCAAAGAATGATCTCCACCGTCTTTCTTGATGAGTTCTTGGAGCTCTAAATCATACAGAAGCAATCTGAAACAGAATATGAAAATTTTAGATTTCCAAAAGTTCTTTTGTGTTCAATTCAGGTCTCGTCTATTTATAGATTTCTGTACGAGCTTCTGGGAGGAGGTTTCTCATTTGCCATCTCTTCAAAATTTATTGTACGAGCTTCTGGTGAGGGTGGTAACAATCTTTCAGGAGAAGGAAACAACTCACTAGATGGGCGTCTAACTCTCCTTCCTCTCCTATCTGATATTCCTTCAAGAAGCGGTTGCTGACTTTTCTTACTCCTAGTATGTATAGCTTCCTGCATACACAAGAAATAAATACCCTAGAAGCACTTTTTATAAAAAAATAAAAAATAAAACAATAAAACAAAAACACAATATATAGAAAGAAGTCAAATTCAATCAATTTACACTACTAGAAAAGTTAAATCACGAGTCCCCGGCAGTAGTGCCAAAAACTTGTTAAGTTCCTAGCAAGTGTACCAGATCGTTATCAAGTAATATAAAACGGGTAAGTCCGAGTATTGTTTTCCCAAAGAACTCTTAGGCCTTAACTTTCATGTAAATTAATCTTATAAGACTTGTAGAGAAATAAATCTTGTGGGTTGAATGCAAGGAACGAAAATAAACATGCACATGCAAGTGATTCAATTGGCAAGAAAAAGATATGGATGAATGGAGTTGTTGGGGTTTACAATTTCATCTTATCTACTCTCTTGTATCTACTCTTCTTATTAAATTTGCTTTATTATCTAATTGTTATGCAAACTTTCTTAGTCTACCCTAAACCCGATCCCTCGGCGAAAAGAGCCAACTACTAATTACTGGCTTACTATCCCTAGTCTCCCCTAGTAATTAGCAATGCATGTATCACAGAAGAAAAATACAATTGATCGTCCTACCCCTATCCCTAGGTGGTATTGCTTAATCAAGGAATTCCCTATTAGTTCATGACTTCCCCGTACGTCCCCGTATCGACAAAGGCAAACATCTTTATATCGAATGAGTTAAATGATAAAAGCTTTGAGCACAGATAAGAAACCCAACAATTGATAATCAAAGCATATGCAAGCATATAAATAAAATAAGAATTTCAATAAAAGAGAGTTTCAAAAGATTACATTGTTCCCCAATAACAAAGGGTTTAGTTCACCATAGACAAGGTGAAACTAGATGGAATTAAATGAAAGAATAAACCCTAAATTTGGTAGATTAGAGCCTAAGCATCCAAGGAAACGCCTCCAAGGAGTGTAGAAGTGCTCTGGACGTCTCTTCTGCCAAAAGAATACTCTGAGGATCGCATTGGGGCTATTTATAACACAGAAAAGTAACAGAATTTAAGTCCAAGCCCAGCAGACAACCGCTCAGCGCCTAATTTGGTCGCTGAGCGGTTTCCCTCTAATTGCGCCACCGCTCAGTGGTCTGTTTCATTACTGAGCGGTTTTCCTCTAATCGCAGAACCGCTCAGCTTCACCGCCTGGGCGCCAGACAGTGGCTCCTTCCTCGAATAGGACACTCAACATTGGATTTTGACACTCAGCGGTGTAGAGTTTCTTCTTTTCTTCCTTTTTCTCCTTCTTTCCTGAGTCTAAGTCCTTCCTACTTCACATCAATCTTCAATTCCAATCAAAACCCTGCAAAACAATGCAAAACAAGCATAATATCTCTAAAACCAACTTTTGACTCTCATGTGACTCAACTAAGTGTTTTTACTTGATTCTAAGCTCATTCTAAGCCACAAAGGGTGTGTTTTGATATCAAATTTAAGCATGAAAATAACGGTTTTTAGACCGTTATCACAACCCAACCTTAGAACTTTGCTTGTCCTCAAGCAAACAAGACAAAACTTGGCTTTCCATTTTTCATCAAAATAGTTCAACAATCCAGAAATTCATTTTCCTTATGATAAGAACTACTCAATTCAGATTTTCAGTGGAATCTAATCAAGATGCATGCATGCTTTAAATTCAATTCAGTTCACATGATCACATATTTTCCAACAGATGTTATACTTTATGAATGATCAATCAACTAAGCATATATGTAAACATGGGATTTATCAATTCTTTCCAAGCAAGTATTTCACTCAATCACTCAAGTGTTTAAGAGGATACTCCAACTCTCTACTATTCACATGTCACATGAAACAAAATTGCTCTTCATCTAATACAATCAACATTCTCACATGCAAATGCCATCACAAGGACTTTTCCAAGGCTTATAATGAGGCTGGGCTAGCAAGAAAAATTGGTTTTTCTGGAGCACAAAGTCCTTGAGTTAAGAGAGCTATTTTAACATTCAAAGTTCAAGCACAACTCTCTTTTTCACCAATCTCTCTCATTCCCAACTTCTTCCCTTTTCCTTTATTTTACATTGAGCTCATCTTTCATCCTTTTTCTTTTCTTCTTTTTCTTTTTCTCATGTTTTTCTTTCATTCAACACTTGAGCTCAATGCCTTTCTTTTGCTTTTCAATTTTCCCTAACAACCCCAAACTTGAACCTTTTCAATATCATGCAATTATTCTCAACCCAACTCAAGGTAAATATTTTCAAATCAATGGTTTTCATCCTGTTTAAGACCAAGGTTCAAAAAAAGGGTAGAACACATGGTTCTAATCATTTTTGGGCGAAAATTTGGCTTAGTAAGGGCTTCAAAACATGGCCTTGATCATATGACATAAGCATGCAATTCAATCAATCATAAAGATTAAGGAAATATCATTCATGCTTCCACATGAACAACACATATATCAATGAATACTCTGGAGCTCAAAACCTTACACACTATGCTTTCTCACACATTATTCATACACCCTGCTTAGCATCATAATCACAATCATAAGTCATCACACATCTGTTCACATAAGCTAGTGAACCATTCACCTGGATATCAACATGCAACACAACTCAATTATCATCCACATCCAATCATCATCAAATAGACTCATCATGCATTTCATTCAGTCAAACCATTTTCAGAAACATTGTTCAAGCCAAGAAAAGACATCGACAATCAAAATTACACCTATTCTAAAAAAAAATCAAAATACAAAAGTGAAAGATAAAACCTAGGTTTCCTCCCAATAGCGCTTGTTTAACGTTATGAGCCTGACCCGAACCTCATGGATCCACCAACATCATCACCGTGGAGAATTGCTCTAGTTCTCCTCCTAAATAATGTTTGAGCCTCTAACCATTCACCACCCAACTCCGCTGCTGACGATCATCATTTGAATTCTCCAATTCCACTACTCCATTCGGATATAGGTCCTGACCATTTTGATTTCAACTTCCCAAGAAACAACTTAAATCGTGAGTTGAATAATAGCACCCGCTGCCCCAGGCTGAAAACTCTTTTTAACAGCTTCCTGTCATGATAAAATTTCACCTTCTCTTTATAACTCCTGGATGAATCATATGCATGTAACCGCATCTCTTCAAGCTCCAACAACTGACATCTTCGTTTGTTTTGAGTTTCATGAGGATCAAAATTTAAAAATTTCAAAGCTCACAAAGCTTTATGTTCCATCTCCACTGGCAGGTGACATGCTTTTCCATATACTAACTGAAAAGGTGATAAACCCACGAAAGTTTTCATAGCCGTCCTATATGCCCAAAGAGCATCATCTAATTTATGTGACCAATCCCTCCTTGAAAAAGCATCTGTCTTTTCTAAAATTTTCTTGATCTCCCTGTTAGAAACCTTAGCTTGACCATTCGTTTACGGGTGATAAGGTGCTGCCCCCTTATGTTTTACCCCATAATGTTTAAGTACCTTAGCCAGCTGAGCATTACAAAAGTGAGACCCCCCATCACAGATGAGTACCCTAGGAGTTCCAAAATGTGAAAAGATCTGCCTTTATAAAAACTTGATCACAGTATTAGCATTATTCTTAGGGCATGCTAGAGCTTCAACCCATTTACTCACGTAATCAACAACCACCAAAATATATTCATTATTGAAAGATGGAGGAAACGGCCCAACAAAATCAATACCCCAGTGATGGGTGTCGCATCCCATGCAAATTTAATGTGCATAAAGAATGCAGTATAGTACTAGGAAGTGACTCCTAGGTCATCTCTCAAGGACCAAACTGTGGTTCGAGAATCAGGTCAAACATGAAGTGGGGGGGGGGGTTTGAAAGGTGTTTTTGTGAATGCAGATGAATTAAATTAAAATACGGATGCAAACATAAATGTAAACACAGATGTAAACAGAAACGAATACAAAATGAAAACGGTTGGTCATTAACTCAAATACTATGCTTCCTATCCTAAATTAACGACAAGTACATACTACTCTAATCCAAATCCAACCCGAATCACCCAACTAAGCGAAGGCTAATTCGGTCTTCAGAATTGGAAACTAAGCGAATGCAATGCACAAATTTATTTATTCATGCACCATATAGTCTAATCAACTAAGCGAAGATTAAACACCGATTAGGAAACTAAGCGTATACCTAATCGCAAGAACACAATAGATTAAATATTGAGCTAAATTAGAGCAGCAGTATGACAATTAAAGTGCAAGAGTCTCATGAATAAACTACTCTAGCCTCTAATCCAGCACAACTAACCGACTAAGCGAAGGTCCATCATGCTATCATAATTACGAACTAAGCGAACGCAATACATCTATTCCATCCTATGTGTTCTATACAAATCGATCAACTAAGCGAAGATGCAATCACCATTGAGCAACTAAGCGTATACCTAATGCAAGGACACATTCAGATGTCACAGAATGTCAGGCAGAACAGAATAAACACAAGAACAGTCCAATAAATCTCAAGGAAACAATGTAATATTGCTAACGACCAACCAACTAACCTTAAGCTAACATCAAAATTAAATTAACACAATCGAACAGAACAGATAACATAGTGATCGAAAACAGGAAATTGAACAGTCCTAAAACAAGATGAGTGAACTAATTAAAGTGCAGATAATAAAGAAACACGTGGTGTGGTATTTAAATGCAACACTTAAACTAAACATTGAAATGCACATTGCAGCTGAAATAAATAATTGATACGCTTAAACTAATAAAACTTCAATTCAAAAGGGCTGGAACAATTTAAATGCACCTAAATCTAATTAATCTACCGTTTCATTAAGAGAAAAGAAATGGTGCTTCTGGAATAAGAAAAATGCAGCGGCCTATAGAAAATAAAGTGCCTTTCTCTAAGAAAGATATGAGTCATCACCGTGCACTTTTTGCTAAAGGAAAGGAAATGAACGAAATTGATAAACAAAATAAAATCACCGTGCACCACTCCTCCTTCAATCGACGTTTCATCTTTTCTAAGCAAAATTCCAAACTGAAAAATGAACCCTCCCCCCAAGACGTGACACACTCCTCTCAAATTGAATGCAATGTGTCTTCCATCATCAATCACATGACCAGCTTAAAAGAAAAAGAAATGGACGCTACTGGACATCCATGAATGAAACTTTCTTCCTTTAAAAAAAAGTTTAAGGCGTAACTTTTTCCAAGCAAGATTAACGGACTGCTACTTTTCTTCTATGAATTAAATGCACCGTGCTTCTCTTCTAAAATAAAACCAAATTGAATCATTGCTTCCAAGACCTTATTTCTCAACGTAGTAAAAGGACTTTTCTAAATGAAAATAAAAATGCTGCATTGTGAATAAAACAAAAAGCACCACTACCATCCCATCACTAGAAGATATGAAATAGCATGTGTGTTCTCCCAAAACGAAACCAGCTTTTTTCCAATTAAACAAATGACCTGTGTGCTTGAATCAAGGAAACCAAATGCCGAAAAAAGAAGAAGAGAATTGCGTCGTAACAGCAGGGATTGCAAGTTGAATACGTTTCTTATCTATTGAAATTGAAAATAAATCTTCTTCTCAGTTCCAGCTAAAAAAAACGAAAGCCCCTTTTTAAACTCACATTGCAACGTCAACTTTTCAACCTATGAAAGAAAACCGTGAACCTCCCATGCTTTCAAAAACATTCAAAGAAAACCCCCAAAAGAGAGTGTGTGACGGCTAGCCTTTTTAAGAAAAAGGAAATTAAATGAAAGCTTCACACATTAACATGAGGCAACAATAATTGCAAGAAAGAAAAGAAAGTGAGCTCTTCATTCTACCCATTGTCAAACCAACTTGAATACATTTCCGAGCTCCCAGCAAACGTTCATAAACCAAAAGCCCCCCAAAAAATTGAGTTACGGCTGCAACTCTCCTATACCGTAAGTTGTCTAAAAAATGGGTGGGGTCAACCCAAAAAGAAAACCCTAGGTGATGCCAAGTGTCTTCCTACCAATTGGGCTCAACAACAAATTCCAAAAATTGGCCCACAATGTAAAAGTTTGTCTAAAACTCCTAAACTACTAAATTAAAATACAACTAATTCTAAAACGCTTATGGAAGAGTCTTGAATTAATTTGCCTCCATCCTAATGCTCCAAATTGTATCTCCAAAATTTTCCCTGCAATTAATAGTGCAAATAATTAACTCACAATATTGAAATTAATTAAAATTAGAATTTCTGGTCAAATTAAGCGCAATTAGCAAAAATGGGAAAATATCGGACATTTAAGCACAATTCCCTGATTAATTCTAGCACAATAAACTAAATGAGGTCAATAAAATATTGACTCATCACCCAGCAGTCAAAAACTTCAACATCCAAAATGCCCTGTAAAGGCATCTCATGTCTTCGTTAAATAGCCCCTGTCATTTGACATTTGTCACAATTCCTAGCATGATTATGAGCATCTTTAAACAAAGTTGGCCAATAAAATCCTGATTGAAGAATTTTTGCCGCAGTTCGCTCTCCATTATAATGACGTCCATAAGGGGAATTATGACAATGCCATAGAATTCCTTCTGCTTCTTCTTTCATGACACATGTCCTCAAGAGATTATCTGCTCCAATCTTGAATAAATACGGATCATCCCATATGAACTGCTTAACATCATGTAAAAACTTCTTTTTCTGTTGCCAATTCAATTCCTCAGGGATAACACCTGCAGCTTTAAAGTTGGCCAGGTCAGCAAACCACGACCTTTGCTGAATGTACAAAAGAGTTTCATCTGAAAAAGACTCCCAGATTTCTTTCTCCTTGTTTGTTACTTCAGTATTAACTAGCCGAGATAAATGATCAGCAATTACATTTTCACTTCCCTTTTTATCACGAATCTCAACATCAAACTCCTGAAGCAGAAGCACCCATCTAATTAACTGTGGCGTTGAATCTGGCTTTGTAAGTACTTTATAACTGCATGATCCGTATAAATAATTACCTTAGATCCAATAAGATAAGATCTAATTTTTTCCAATGCATAGACTATAGCCAAAAATTCTTTTTCTATAGTAGCATAATTCAGCTAGGCTTCATTCAAAACTTTACTAGCATAGTAAATAACATGAAATACCTTTTCTCTTCTTTGCCCCAACACAACACCTATGGCATAGTAACTAGCATCACACATGAGCTCAAAATCTTCATTCCAATCTGGAGCCACAATTACTAGAGCAGAAATCAATCTTTTCTTTAAAACATTAAAAGCTTGCACACATTCCGGACCCATTACAAATGGTGTATCCTTAACAAGCAGATTACTCAATGGCTTAGCAATCTTTGACAAATCTTTAATAAATCTCCGATAGAATCCAGCATGACCCAAAAAGCTTCGAATTCCTTTCATGTTTGTCGGTGGTGGGAGTTTTTCAATAACCTCCACTTTTGCCTTATCTACTTCAATCCCCCTAGCTGAAATCTTGTGACCCAACACAATTCCTTTTGTAACCATAAAATGGCATTTCTCCCAATTCAAAACAAGATTTGTTTGAGCACACCGTTTGAGAACAACATCAAGGTTAATCAAACATTTCTGAAAAGAATCCCCAAATATTGAAAAATCATCCATGAAGACTTCTATGCTTCTCTTCTTTTGGAGATAATGAAGTACTAATAATAACTGGCTTTCCTCCATTATCTTCCAAAAACACATATTTCAAATGCGGTGGTAGTTCTTTCAATTCAATCTTACTTTCTTGAACTTTGTCTTTAGGCTCAATTTTTTCAAAAATAGTCGTTTCTACTGGAATTTCTTTTGTTGCCTCCAAATTTTGAACGCATTCTTCAATCATTTTGTCCTCCTCTTCATTTAGATCTTCACATTCATTAATAAGCATTCTTTCCAGAATGGATGCATCACGAATTCTATTTTCTTGCGCCATACAAAGTTCTTCCACAATGTCTATTTGAAAGCATGCCTTATCATCTTTAGGATGTGTCATTGCTTGAAACACATCAAAATTCACCTCTTCATCTTGTACTCTGACTTTAAGCTTGCCATTTTCAACATCAATCACGATTCTGGATGTTTTCATAAAAGGTCTTCCAAGAATCAAAGGTGCATCTCCATTTCCCTGCATCTCCATTACAACAAAATCCACTAGGAATAGGAATTTTTCTACCTTGACTATTACATCTTCAGCCACTCCATATGGATATTTAAGGGATCTATTTGCCAATTGAAGAGTCATCCTTGTTGGCTTGATTTCCAATCCTCCAATCTTTTTAAACATAGAAAGAGACATTAGATTAGTACTAGCTCCAAGATCAATCAAAGCTTTCCCAACCTCTAACTCTCTAATGGTACATGGAATGGTAAAACTCCCTGGATCTTGTAATTTAGGAGGTAATGTCCTCTGTATGACTACACTGCAATTCCCTTGTACTTCAATAGTTTTCTTCTAAATGTACTTCCGTTTCTTCATGAGAAGTTCTTTTAAAATTTTCGCATATGATGGCATTTGCTGAAGTGCCTCAGAAAATGGTATGGTTATTTCCAACTTCTTGAAAATCTCCATAAAATGCTCAAACTGCTTTTCTTTCTCCCTCCTAGAATATGTCTTTGGCTAAGGCAAGGGTTTTTCATACTCCCTCTCTTTTAATTTTACAACCTCTTCATCTTGAACTTTCCCCTCATCTCTCAAATTTTTATTCATCATATTTTTTTTCTCTCACACTCCTCCCTCTGATCACTCTCTTCTTCAACACTCTCTTTTTCTTCCTCTCTTTTCTCAACTCTTATTTCCTCCAATACTCTCCCACTTCTGGTAACAATCTCACATGCTTCTCTCACATCATGTTTTTCCACACAATTCACACTGAACACATTCATATTCACAACTCTCTGAAAAATATCTTCAGACTCTGCACTCCTCTGTACCGGCATGAATTGAGGTTGTTGTAGGCTTTTTGAAACTTCTATAATTTCCTGTGGTAAGGCAGATAATTTTTGCATAATTATCTCCATCTGCTGAGTAATTATTTTGGTCTGCTCCATCATTAAACTATGATTTTGTAACAATGAAACTTCTTGAACAACATCAACACTTTCATCATGTGTCTCATTATCTGCCATACTCTCTATCAAATCATAAGCCTCATCCTCAGTCTTTCTTCTTATGTCACCACCAGCTGCAGCATTTATCATCATCTTTGACTGCATATTTAGGCCTCCAAGGAATGCAAGAACTAGAGTGGTCTTGTCAAAACCATGGACTGGTGTCTTCCTCAATAAGCCTCTAAATCTTTCCCAGGCTTGACCGAGAGTTTCCTCCATGCCCTGTTTAAATGAGGAGATTTCCAACCTACCTTGAGTGACTTTTGACTGTGGGAAATATTTATTCACAAATTTTGCTGTCACAGTCTCCCACGTAGTAAACGTTCCCTCTGGAAAGGAGTTCAACCATGTCTTAGCACTGCCTCCCAATGAGAAAGGAAACAGGCTAAGCTTTACTCGTTCATCCGATACTCCATTCATCTTGACAGTATTACAAATTTCACTATATGTTGTCAAATGATCATAAGGGTTCTCATTTGACAAACCGTGAAATTGATTACCTTGCATAAGATGGATTAACGCAAGATTTATCACCATGTTGGTTGTATTATCTGTGGGCATGGCTATACTGCTGAAGTGGAATGGGCCCACAACATTAGATGCATCACCAAGAGTGCATCTGGGAGGAGGTTTCTCATTTGCCATCTCTTCAAAATTTACTGTACGACCTTCTGGTGAGGGTGGTAACAATATTTCAGGAGAAGGAAACAACTCACTACATGGGCGTCTAACTCTCCTTCCTCTCCTGTCTGATATTCCTTCAAGAAGCGGTTGCTGACTTTTCTTACTCCTAGTATGTATAGCTTCCTGCATACACAAGAAACAAATACCCTAAAAGCACTTTTTATAAAAAATAAAAAATAAAACAATAAAACAAAAACACAATATATACAAACAAGTCAAATTCAATCAATTTACACTACTAGAAAAGTTAAACCGTGAGTCCCCGGCAGCGGCGCCAAAAACTTGTTAAGTCCCTAGCAAGTGTACCAAATCGTTATCAAGTAATATAAAACGGGTAATTCTGAGTATCGTTTTCTCAAAGGACTCTTAGGCCTTGACTTTCATGTAAATTAATCTTATAAGACTTGTAGAGAAATAAATCTTGTGGGTTGAATGCAAGGAACGAAAATAAACATGCACATGCAAGTGATTCAATTGGCAAGAAAAAGATATGGATGAATGGAGTTGTTGGGGTTTACAAATTCATCTTATTTACTCTCTTATATCTACTCTTCTTCTTAAATTTTATGTATTATCTAATTGTTATGCAAACTTTCTTAGTCTACCCTAAACCCGATCCCTTGACGAAGAGAGCATACTACTAATTACTGGCTTACTATCCCTAGTCTCCCCTAGTAATTAGCAATGCATGTATCACAGAAGAAAAATACAATTGATCGTCCTACCCCTATCCCTAGGTGGTATTGCTTAATCAAGGAATTCCCTATCAGTTCATGACTTCCCCGTACGTCCCCGTATCGACAAAGGCAAACATCTTTATATCGAATGAGTTAACCGATAAATGCTTTGAGCACAGATAAGAAACCCAATAATTGATAATCAAAGCTTATGCAAACATATAAATAAAATAAGAATTTCAATAAAAGAGAGTTTCAAAAGATTACATTGTTCCCCAACAACAAAGGGTTTAGTTCACCATAGACATGGTGAAACGAGATGGAATTAAATGAAAGAATGAAAGAATAAACCCTAAATTTGGTAGATTGGAGCCTAAGCATCCAAGGAACCGCCTCCAAGGAGTGTAGAAGTGCTCTGGACGTCTCTTCTGCCAAAATAATACTTTGAGGGTCGCACTAGGGCTATTTATAACACAAAAAAGTAACAGAATTTAAGCCCAAGCCCAACAGACAACATCTCAGCGCCTAATTTGGCCGTTGAGCGGTTTCCCTCTAATCGCAATCACAACTAAATGTAATGCAATCAGAACATATGTCACATGTATCAGAACAGTTTATATGCATTCATATATCAGATTTCACACAAACATGTTCATGAAGATAACAATCAATATTGAAGATTGGAACATGTAACACATAACAATACATGTGTTATTAAAAATGTGTTGTCATCATCAAAAACCAGAGTGATATAGATATTGTGTTGTCAACAATCTCAACAGGAATTATAGCACTCAAAGACCAGGAAGAGGAGGTGATTTTCAATGTCTTCAATGCTGAGCAGCAGGTCCAAGTGAAGAAGACTAGTCTCAAAGCTTTATATAAAGATGCACTAGGGACTAGTACCAAAGCTTCTAAGCCAAGCAAGAAAGGTAAAAATTATTTTTTGTCATAGGCTAATGAAGAAGAAAAAGGCAGTAAAGGAAAAGGTGTTCACCAAGACTCCCTGGAGAAACATGAAGAGCTGGGACCAGGCATACCTTTGAGATTTAACAAAAAGTTGTGGGTGGTAAAAGAATTCAGAGCTGATGGACTGATAGAGATTGAATCTCCAATTTCAAGGAGAATAGAAAAGGTGAACAGGAAGCAGCTAAAGATCACTTGGTGTGGAAAAGGAAAGGATGACACTAAGATTAAAGATGTCACATGAGCTTATTGGGTCAAGCTAGTGATGTTAAAGAAGCGCTTGCTGGGAGGCAACCCAGTGTTTTAAAAACTTTCATTTTAATTTTTTTATTGTTTCTTTAGTTTGGATTTTTGTTATTTGAATTTTGTTCCTATTAATTTTCTGTTTGCTTGATTCCAGTGTGCATAGTTAGTAGTAACTGAATGTTTGAAGGGTGGTGATAGATTAATTGTTTGATTTGAGTGTTGTTGTGTGAGCTAGGGAAAAGAAACTTGAAAATTATCAGTTGAATCTGAGAAACCATGGCCAAGAACAACCAAAACAAGCCTACAAAGCTAAGGGAGAGAGTGTCGCACCGCGCTCAAGCGCCCCCTGAGGGGCGCACGGGCGGCGCATTCTGTAGGTTGGTCATTTAAAGAAGGGCTTAAGCGGGATTTCAACCCACTTCACTCTTTTTATACCCTAGGGTTTCGCCCAAGCCTCATTTCTCAGATTTCTTCCAATCTAGCCTCCCTAAACACTTCTCCTAAGCTCTCTCCTCACTTCGCCTCTCATTCTTCCACCAAGAACCCTAGTTCTCACCATTTTGCACCATTCAACCGTCCAAGTTTGAGGTTTCTGAGTGTGTGGCTGCTAGGAGTTCAAGTTTCTTTCAATTCTTTGAGCATTGTCCACTAATCTTTTGTCTCCAACCAAGTAAGTCATACCATTTAGTATTTTAAACTTTCAAAAGAATGATTTTGGATGAATGTTGATGAAATAACTTGATTTTCATGATTGGTACTGTCTATGCATGATTTGTCATTGTTTGGACTGATATATTGTGCTAATTGTGGTTGGAACTGAGTAGAAACTGGATTGGAATGAGAAAATGTAGCAAAATCAACGCTTGACTGCGTCGCTCGCCGCTCAAGCGCCCCTGAGGGGCACCCAAGCGCGACGCGACAATGACCATTTCCTGTTTTTCTGTTGCTTGTTGTTTTGTTCAGTGCAGGGGGTACTGAGAGCTCTCTATTTTGCCCTTAGCCTGAATATGAAAATATTGTTGATTACTGATGACTTTTGTGTTTATATTATGAATCTCTGTGAGCAGGAATGATATCCGCTTCAAGAAGATGATTTAAGAGTCTTGGTAACAAGGAAAGAGGAATCAAGAGGAAGGAAAAGGAGCAGCTTTACTCTGTCAAAACTATAGCTCATGAGAGGTACTTCCCTACTGTAGAGGAAAGGAGATTACTGATGGAGAGGAAAGTGGCCAACATACCATCCTTGGCCCCTTAGTTTGAAAGGGAGCTTAACAGTAGACACTGCGACCACTTGGCAACCTACCTCACTCCCGCCAACATTGTCATCATCAAAGAATTTTATACAAATGTAAAGGCCTTGGGGGCAGAGCCTGAGACGTACTTTAACTACGTAAGGGGTAAGAAGATTGTTTTTTATGCTGACACCATTAATTATTTTTTAGGTTTTGAGTGGGAAGGAGAGCAGTGCCATTTTGTACTGTGTATGCTGGAAGGAGTTGATTTTGATGTGCAGAGGACATTATGTGTCCCCGGAGGGCACTTTCAGAGAAACAGATCTGGGGCACCCATTCACATCATAAGACCCCACCTAACACCTCTAGCAAAATACTGGATGGCTTTCTCTCATGCCAACATCCAGCCATGCTCCCATGTCTCGGACATCACTGTCTATAGGGCCAGCTTCCTCTACTGTGTTCTCAGGGTCTCACCATCAACATAGGGCAGGTTATAGTCGATGAGATCCAGAGTTGTGTCCGTGCATTAAACAACAAGGCACCCTTGGGACATCCTTCCTTGATCACCCATCTCTGTGAGGCTGCAGGTGTTGATATATCTACACCACCTTTGGAACGTCTAAGAAAGGAGTTGGACGCTGCCTACTTCACGCATTACTTTGCAGTGAAGGAGCCAGGCCAACCCATGCCACTACCACAACAGCCTAAGGTGCACAGGAGCGCACCACTGCCAACTCAGGGACGTACTCATGAGGCAATCCCATTCCACATGACGGACATGTATATGTCCATGATGGAGGCACGGATGGAGGTCTCTACAGAGGTCAAATAGTAGCTGTCGAGATGATCAGTAGATTGCATGATCTTCCCGAGGTGCGGCATCGTATGTCCATGGACGAGTTCAGAGCCCACACGGCGTGGCCAGAGGACCCGACACATGCAGGTGGTAGAGCTGAAGCAGTTGAAGCTTCAACCATTAAGGAGGACGCAGAAGATGAGGATGAGGAAGCTGAGGATTGAATTGAATTGCTTTGATTCAACTATGTTGTGTTTTATGATGAGTATTACTCTTTGATGCTTTAGTGTTTTGATTGATGTTGAGATGATGTATGATGTGATGAGATACAGGTGATGGCTTATAGTGTATGAAACAGGTGCTTGAGGTAAAAATTGATTGAGAAACTGAGCATGTTGTTTTTCTGAATTCTGGGACTTGAGAATTCACCTGTGTGAGTTTTGGGCTTCAGATTTGTTATGAATAATTGTTATTACTTTGGAAGCATGAATGATTTTGCCCAAATTTTCTGTGATTGAACTACTTGCCTGCACGTTTCATATGATCAAGGCCATCTTTTGTTATCCCTTATGCTTTTAGCCTTTACATGATTTCTTTGATCACTAAAAGGAGAATAATTTGTTTTAACCTTTGAAACTTGAACCTTATGCATGTGTTCAAAACCCATTTGTAAAATCTTTACCTTGAGTTGAGTTGAGAACATTTGATGAGGTGTTGACAAAGGTTCAAGTTTGGGGTTGCTGAAAAGTTGAGAAAGGAAAAAGAAAAAGTATTGAGCTAATCATTGAATACTTGGAAAGCAAAGCAAAAGAAAAATGAAAAGAAAAGAAAAGAAAATCTCAATGCAAGGGAAAATTGGGAAAAGGGGAGAGAGTTTGTGTTTGAATGATGAAATCATAAATGTCTCTCTTAACTCAAGGAATTTTGCTGACCAGAAAAACCAGTTTCCTTCTTAGCCTAGCCAAGTTACAAGCCAAGAAAAGCCCTTGTGATGAAAATTTGCTTGTGAGTATGTTTAATTGAGGTTAAATGAAAGGCAAAATTAATTTGTGTGACATTGTGATAGTAGAGTGAAACACCTCACTATACACTTTTGAGTTGAGTGATAGACTTTTGAGTGCTTGAGTTAAACACTTTCCTTGGTGAGGAATAGTTCTTTGAATTTCTAATTACATCTTTGCTTGGTTGATTGATCATTCTTAAGGATAGCCTTTGTTGAAGCACATGAGCATCACATTGGTTATGATTAAATTATAGCATCTGCACATCTTGACTGACATCCTTATAGTAAGCTGACAAAATTGATTTCTTGTCCTAGAAGCAAAAGTTTTGAAAAATGTTGAGACATTATAGTGACTGTTCTGAAAAGCTGAGTTACAATCTGTTTTGCTTGAGGACAAGCAAAGTTTTAAGTTTGGGGTTGTGATAACGGTTGAAAATATCATTATCTGTGATGTAATTTTGATACTAAAAACACCCTTTTCTGCTTATAAACTTGCTTGAACTCATAATTTTATGTTAATTTGTGTGAATAAGACAGTTAAGGTTGAATTTGATGAGTTATGACTAATTTCCCTTGTTTTGGCAGGAAATGAGATAAATACGGAAAAGGGCTGGAAAAGCACCAGAAAGGAGGGAAGCATGAAGCTTGGGTGCCCTATTTGAGGGCTTAAGCGTATAAGAGTGTTGCTCACTGCCTAGGCGCCCCTTTGGGGCGCTTGAGCGTCGAAGACACGAATTTGGCAGAGAGGAGTGCAGCAACACACTCTTTCACCCTCCGGAGCTGGATTTGGATGCGGGAGCGTCCATCTTCTACTTTTAGGGTTTTCCTATCACATTCTTCTCCATTGTTCATCTAATTTCTCCATGTCTATGGGGAACTAATTTCTATTTGTTGTTGGGGGATGATGTAATCTTGTGAATTCTCATGTATTTGACTTGATTCTTAATAATAAATGCTTTTTCATTAATTGTTAGAGTAATTCATCTATTTCAACGCTTGCTTTGTTTAACTCATTCAATAGCATGATTTATGAATTGCATGAGTGTTAGGAGGTGTTGACTCCCTGGCAAGTGTACCAGGTCATTCCAAGTAATATAATTGGTAAAACCCAATATCGTTCTTCCCAAGTGACTCGAAGGCCTTATCGTTCGTGCAAATTGAAATCATAAGACTTGTAAAGAAAATTAATTGGTGGGAATGCAAAAACACAAAATAAACATGCAAATGCATTTGATTCAATTGACGAGAAAAAGACTATGGATGAATGGAGTTGTTGGGGGTTTACAATTTCATCTTATCCGCTCTCTCTTATCTACTCCTCTTATTTAATTCGCTTTGTTATCTAATTGTCATGCAAACTTTCTTAGTCTACCCTTAACCCGATCCCTCGGCGAAAAGAGCCTATTACTAATTACTGGCTTGCTATCCCTAGCCTCCCCTAGTAATTAATAATGCATTATAAACAGAAGCAAAAACAATTGATCGTCCTACCCCCCTATCCCTAGGTGGTATTGCTTAATCAAGGAATTTCCCCCAGTTCATGACAGTATCGTACGTTCCCGTATCAATAAAGACAAACAACAATTATCGAATGAGTTAAACGATAAAAGCTTTAAGCGCATAAGAGAAACCCAACAATTGATAATCAAAGCATACGACAAACATATAGATAAATAAGAGTTTCAATAAAAGAGAGTTTCAAAAGATTACATTGTTCCTCCAACAACAAAAGGGTTTAGTTCACCATTGTCATGGTGAAACTAGATGAAAAATAATGGAAGAATGGAAAAACAAACTCTAGATAGGATAAAAAGGAGCCAAAACATCCAAGAGATCTTCTCCAAGGAGTGAAAATTAGGTCTGGCCGCCCTCTTCTGTCAAAAGAATGAGAGTGAAATCCCAATAGGGCTATTTATAGCTGAGGAGCGTCACAGGAAATGGGCCCAAGCCCAGCAGACAACCGCCTGACGTCACACTTATGCCGCCCGGCGGTTTCCCCTAAATCGCGCCACCGCCTGGCGGCAAGGGTCCACCACCCGGCGGTTTGCCTCTAATCGCAAATCCGCCCGGCGTTCACGCCTGGGTGTCAGACAGTGCCTTCTCCTCGCATTTGGCCGCCCAACAGTGAAATTTACTGTTGGGCGGTTTCTAGACTCTTCTTTTTTTCATTTTTCTTCCTCTGTCTTGATTCTAAGACCTTCACCTTCAACTCCATTCTTCACCTTCATCATAAATGCTGCAGAACAAGCATAATATCGCTAAAAACAGCTTTTGACTCTCTACTGACTCATTTTATGTGTTTTGCTTGATTCTTAGCTCGTTCTAAGCTGTAAAGGGAGTAATTTGGTCTAAAATGACATATGAAAATAACTGTTTTTCAACCGTTATCACAACCCTAAATTTAGAACTTTTCTTGTCCTCAAGCAAACAAAACAAAACAGCAAGCAAAACAGAGCTTGGCTTTCTACTATTTCATCCAATGGTTCAACACTCCTAAAGTACATGACAAGAGCTACTGAATTTTAGACCTTCAGTGAAGTCAAATCAAGATGCA
The DNA here is from genome assembly GCA_027742785.1 of Vigna reflexopilosa. NCBI lineage: Eukaryota > Viridiplantae > Streptophyta > Magnoliopsida > Fabales > Fabaceae > Vigna > Vigna reflexopilosa. The sequence goes on along the minus strand of CM050929.1, from coordinate 9,031,309 downwards.
TGCATGCTTTCAATTCAGTTCAGTTCACAGATTTCTCAACAGATGTTACACATTATGAATGACCAATCCACTAAGCAAAGATGTACTCATGAAATTTAGCAATTCTCACCAAGCAAGTATTTCACTCAAATCACTCAAGTGTTTAGGGTGACACTCCAACTCTCTATCATTCACAAGTCACATGAAACAAAATTGCCATTCATCTCAAAATCCTCACATGCAAATGCCATCAAAAGGACTTTTGCAAGGCTTGTAATGAGGCTGGGTTAACAAGAAAAATTGGTTTTTCTAGAAAGCAAAATCCTTGAGTTAAGAGAGCTACCATAGTATTCAACATTTAAGCACAACTTTCTTTCTCCCCAATCTCACTTATTTCCCAACTTCTTCCCTTTTCTTTTGCATTGCTCATCTTCATGCTTTTCTTCTTTTCTTTTCTTTTTCTCCTGCATTTTTTTTTTCAACATTTGAGCTCAATGCTTTTCAACTGCTTTTCAATTTCCCCCATGCAACCCCAAACTTGAACCTTTTCAATTAAGCTCAACCCAACTCAAGGTGAAGAATTTCAAGATAAGGGTTCACATTTTGTTTAAGGCTAAGATTCAAAAAGGGTATGATATTTTAAGCACTGTGGGTGAAAATTTGGCTAGAGAAGGGCTTTTAAAAATGGCCTTGATCATATGACATTCACATGCAATTCAATCAATAATCAAGATTCAGGCAATATCATTCATGTTTTCTTGTGAACAATACATGCAACAATGAAAACTCTGGAGCTCAATACTTCACACAAAATGCTTTCTCACACAATATTCATTCATACACCCTACTTAGCATCATAACAACAATCATAATTCATCACACATATGTTTCACTGGATATTAACACGCAACACAACTCAATTATCATCCACATCAAATCATCATCAAACAGGCTCATCATACAAATTATTCAGTCAAACATCTTCCGAAAAGTAGTCAAGCCAAGCATACACACTGGAAATAAAAATTCAACCTACTCTAAGAATTAAAAATGCAAAAGTGAAAGAGAAAATCTAGGTTGCCTCCTAGTAGTGCTTGTTTAACGTCACGAGCCTGACCCAAACCTCATGGGTCCACTAACATCATTACTGAGGTGAATTGTTCCACATCTCCTCCCACATAATGTTTGAGCCTTTGGCCATTCACTAACTAGCTCCGCTGTTGATTATCATCATTGGAATGCTCTAATTCCACCGCTCCATTTTGAAAAACACGCTTTACCACAAAAGGTCCCGACCATTTTGATTTTAGCTTCCCGGGGAACAGCTTTAATCGTGAGTTGAATAGTAATACCAACTCCCCTAGATGGAAAGTTCTCTTAATCAGCTTCGTGTCATGATAGAATTTCACTTTATCTTTGTAAGTCCTGGATGAATCATAGGCATGCAGTTGCATTTCTTCAAGTTCTAGCAACTGGGTTCTTCGTTTGCTTTGAGTCTCATTAGGATCAAAATTCAAAAACTTCAAAGCCCACAAAGCTTTATGCTCCATCTCGACTGACAAGTGACATGATTTTCCATAAACCAACTGATAAGGTGATAACCCCATAGAAGTTTTCATGGTAGTTTTATATGCCCAGAGAGCATCATCTAACTTCTGTGACCAATCTTTTCTTGAAAAAGTGACGGTCTTTTCTAAAATTCTTTTGATTTCCCTATTAGAAACTTCAGCTTGGCCATTTGTTTGTGGGTGATAAGGTGCAACCACCTTATGTTTCACCCCATAATGTTTAAGTACCTTAGCTAGTTGAGCATTACAAAAGTGAGATCCCCCATCACTGATGAGTACCCTAGGAGTTCCAAAATGTGAAAATATTTGTCTTTTTAGGAATTTGATCACAATATTAGCATCATTCTTAGGACAAGCTAAAGCTTCAACCCATTTACTCACATAATCAACAGTTACCAAAATATATTCATTATTGAACGATGGAGGAAAGGGTCGAACAAAATCAATACCCCAGCAGTCAAAAACTTCAACTTCCAGAATGCCTTGCAATGGCATCTCATGCCTCCTTGAAATAGTCCCTGTCCTTTGGCATTTGTCACAACTCCGAGCATGATTATGGGCATCTTTAAACAAAGTTGGCCAATAAAATCCTGCTTGCAGAACTTTTGCCGCAGTGCGCTCTCCATTATAATGACCTGCATAAGGAGAATTATGACTATGCCACAAAATGTCTTCTGCTTTTGCTTGAGTTACACATCTCCTCAAAAGATTATCCGCTCCTATCTTGAACAAATATGGATCATCCCAAATGAATTGTTTGACATCATGTAAGAATTTCTTTTTCTGTTGCCAATTGAATCCTTCAGGAATAACACCTGCGGCTTTGAAGTTAGTTAAATTAGTAAACCAGGGTCTTTGCTGAATATATAAAAGAGTTTCATCTGAAAATGACTCCCAGATTTCTTTCTCCTTGCTTGTTACTTCATCATTGACTAACCGGGATAAATGATCAGCAATTAAATTTTCACTTCCCTTTTTATCACGAATTTGTATGTCAAATTCTTGTAACAGAAGTACCCGTCTAATCAATCGTGGCTTCGAATCTGGTTTTTTCAATAAATACTTTATAGCCGCATGATCCGTATAAATGATCACCTCAGATCCAATGAAATAAGATCTGATTTTCTCTAATGCATAGACTATGGCCAAAAATTCTTTTTCTGTAGTAGCATAATTCAGTTGGGCTTCATTCAAAACTTTACTAGCATAGTAAATAGCATGAACTACCTTTTCTCTTCTCTGACCCAACACAACACCTATGGCATAGTCACTAGCATCACACATAAGTTCAAACTCTTTATCCCAATCTGGAGCTACGATCACTGGAGCAGAAATCAATCTCTTCTTCAAAATCTCAAAAGCTTGCAAACACTCACGACTAATCACAAATGGTGTCTCTTTAGCAAGCAAATTACTCAACGACTTTGCAATCTTTGAAAAATCCTTAATAAATCGTCGTTAAAATCTAGCATGACCAAGGAAACTTCGAATTCCTTTCACATTTGTTGGTGGTGGAAGTTTTTCAATAACCTCCACCTTTGCCTTATCTACTTCAATCCCCCTGGCTAAAATTTTGTGCCCCAACACAATCCCTTCTGTGACCATAAAATGACATTTCTCCCAATTCAGAACAAGATTTGTGTGAACACATCGTTTAAGAACAACATCTAAGTTGGTCAAACATCTTTGAAAAGTATCCCCAAAAACAGAAAAATCGTCCATGAAGACTTCGATGCTTTTCTCCATGAAATCAACGAAGATTGCTTGCATACACCTCTGGAATGTGGCTGGGGCATTACATAATCCAAATGGCATCTTTCTATAGGCAAATATATCCAAATGGAAAGTAATTTTCTGGTCCAATTGAGAGCTAAAAAGTTCATTATGACTAGTTTACTAATTTCTGATTGATTTTTAATTAGTTGGTATATCAGTGTAGTTCTTCTTCAAAACTACTCAATATTCTGCAATCTGCTTAAATCTAGAAGATGTGTAATTTGTTAGAATATTTTTATTCTTTTTACAAAAATGAAATGAAAATATGCTTATCAATATGAAACATTCGAAAGGGAACGAGCAATGGTCTCTTTTCTAGATAAGGGGATAAAGTCAACAACAACAATTTTCTCTGTTCATAACTCTCTTCAATAATTTGTTCTTGTTAAATCATTTAGTACGATGTGCAGGAGCTTCAATTTTTGTTGTGTTTTGAGGTTGGTTATATGCAAGAAGGTGAAAAGTATATTCCCAAATATTGTTTTCAGCAGAAAATATGTTTTATTATTATTTTTAAGAGCTGACTTCAGAAATCCATATTCTGGACAATGACTTTTCCCTTCCGGAATCTTCTTTTCACATAACTGTTTTTCTCTGAAAAATATTTTTGGACAACTTAATAGTCAAAATATCAAATCTCCCGGAAGATAAACTACTAATTCTAAAATTTAAAAACGAAATTTAATAACAATTAGTAGGGAAAAGATATAACACAACCCTCCAATAAAAAATCAACATCAACATCATCAATTATTTTGTTATTAAAGTGGAAAACAAATACAAATGAACAAACAGAGTAAGAGCAACAAATTGCGATGTCGCGAGTTATTGTGAGGGTGAAAGAAAATATGGAGATGAGAGAGAAACAAATTGGATAAATGGGAAAGGTGAATTACAGTTAGGTGAGTGTTTCTGATATTTTCAATTGGAGCTACTGTAGGGATGACATAGAAAAGGTTGGGGTGAGAGAGGTGAAAGAGAAATGGTTGAGAGAAATCAGGATCAGAGAGAAGTGATTAAGGGTATGAGGGTTTTTTTTTTTTGAGAATGAAAATTATTCAAATACCCTTAACTTTAAAACATAGAATCTATAATATATGAATGTATTTTTATCAACTAAAATTTGGAATGCTTTAAGATATTACATAAGTTAACAAACCCATATATATATTACATAAATAAAACATTCTATTAAATTACTTAATCAAATTTATTATAGAAAGAATATGGTTAATGTATCTTTAAATAAATATTAGAAACATAAATAATATTTTAAAATATTTTAAGTAAACAGAATAGAAGAAAAATATTTTACGGAAACTAAACTAAAATATTTTCTTATTGTCTACCAAATAAAATAAGTGATTAAAGTTATTATAAAATAATAGTCATAACTTAATTTATGCGTTATACATTTTTATTGTTTAAAAAGTGATGCTACTACTCATATATTTCTATAATTTTTCAAAATTCCCAATAATTTATTTATAATTTAAATAATAATGTTTATAGACTAAAACATATTTATTATCTTTTATTTAAATATAAATAATCTATGTTTTTGTCTATCAATTAAATAATTAATTGACATTATTTATAAAAGAAAATTAATAACTTAATTTATTTTTTCTACGTATGTATTGTTTAAAAGTAACGAACTATCGCAACCAATTCTAATATATTTCTACAGTTTTTCGAATTTATAAATAATTTATGTATTGTTTAAATTTTTGTATGAGTTTTCTGTTAATAATACTCTTAAGATAATATAAAATATGTACAAAATATTTATAGATAATATCTTAAAATATAATAATTTATTATCAGATTTTGTTATATTTAATATATTATGAAATATTTATCACTAATGTGTTATTATATAATAATTTATTACCATATTATATTGTAATATAAAAATATTATAGATAATGATTGATTATATAATATTTTTAAGATAGTCTATAAATAAGGTATAATACTATCCAATACTTTTGTTGAGAAAATTTGGTAAGAATAGCGATACAGTTAGTGAATGGTTAGTTGTTGTCGGTATTATTGTTATATGATTGTGTGGGTGGTTAGTTATCTGTTGATTTGAGTTGAATGAATATTTGAATGTTTATATAAAGAGAATTATGTAATGAAAAGATGAAATCTGATAATGATAAAAATATTTGAAGGTGGAAAGAGATATGATAATAATAAGAATTGTCCTGATTTTGATATGTTTTTTCTTTTGCAGGGATTCTTACATTTTATTGGCTAAAATTCCTAAGCTTGTTGGATTACTTGAAGCTGAAATGACCTCCACTGCTAAAGTATGGACTGTTATGTTTACTGCCCTTTTTTCATTCATTCGTGATATTGAAAAAGATCCATTTTTAATTATCTTGAGAGAGCGGGCAAGCAGTTTTATAATGCACGGTTGGCTTTACATTGCTTTTACTGGGCTTTTTACTGGGCTTTACCTTGCTGATAATTTTGATACGAACTTCAGGCCGCGGAAATCTACTTATCTAAAGCAATTTTTGAAAAAATATCTGAAAGAGTCTAAGGAGAAGGATGGTGATGATGATTAACCATGATTATAACCATCATCCCAACACATTTAAATTATGTTCTGATTTTATATATTTTAGGTATTTCATTTTTATCCTACATCTTATATTTGACTTTTGTAAATCATCATCTATTCACAATTAGGTTTTGGTTTTGAATTTTTTGAATATGAATATTTTTATTTTATTATTTAGTAAACTTTAATTCCTTATCATCCAGCTATTTTTATTTATTTTTTATTTTTATTATCTTATAAGATTTGTCTGAAGTTAATTTGAAGATTATATTTCTTCATATTATTATATTATAATGTGTTTATTAATATATACTTAGTCTGAAGGTTAATCCGATAACACATTATTTTTTATTGTTTACAAACATATTATTAGATTAAATTCTTACCGGAGTTGTTTTCGCTTTTCAGTCTTTGGTTGTTCAGTGATTTCGTTTAAAATTTTAGTGTTTGTGTGGAATATAGTTTAAATTTAAATTATAGTTTAAGAATTATAATAATGGAATATATTGTATTTAAAGATAAAATTTATAATAAAATATAATAATAAATATAAAGATAAAGATAAGTATAATAACAATAATAATGGAGTATTTGATAAATAAAATAATAAATATAAAAACGACATAAATTTTTATATTATAATAATAATAATAATAATAATAATAATAATAATAATAATAATAATAATAATAATAATAGTAATAATAAAATTGTTTAAGTGGAAAACTTCATGTCATCTTAGCTTGTATAAACTATGAAGAACACCTATAGAAAGTGCATATATAGCACTAGGAATGAGAAAAGTCATCTGCTCATTCAACATAGAACAACCCTGCATAATAAGGAACAAATAAATGTAAGTAAAGCAATGGTGCATGATGCCTGCCTTCCTCCCACATGTAATAGGTTTGGTCATTAAACTTGTTTACACGTGTTTTTCTTAATACACAGAGTGAAGATTAAAATACTTTGCTCATAACAATTTTACGGAACTAAACCTTCCAATTAAGATGGCACAAAGTTGCTCTTAAAAGGCTTTTCCTCAGATGTCACATATCGACTACACATTGTGGGAACAATAAATTAAGTGAAAAAGGCTTGTACTTTACCCATATACATACATTTGCAAAACTGATAACGGTCTAAAAACCGTTATTTTAATACATTAATATAGGAGATATAGGAGATTGATAATAAAGCGAATTTATCAAGAATAGTAGATATAGGTAAGTGGATAAAGATGAAATTGTAAACCCCAACAACTCCATTAATTCATAGTCTTTTCTTTGCCAACTGATTCAAATTTGCATTTGCATGTTTAATTTTATTTTTTTTGCATTCATAATATCAATTATTCTTCTTTTAATTCTTATAAAATCAAATCACACGAACGTTTAGGCCACTGAGTCCTTTGGGAGAACGATATTCGGTCTTACCGTTTATATTACTTTATTAGTAGTGTGATTTTGATTAAATTTGACTTTGTATATATTTTGTTTTAGTTTTTATTTTTTATTTTTTTATTTTTTATTTTTTCTATAAAAGTGCTTTTAGGTTTTTTGTTTCTTGTGTATGCAGGATACAATTCAAACCAGGAGCAAGAAAAATCAACCTCTACTCGAAGGATTGAGTGACAGGAAGGGAAGAAAAGTAAGAAAGCCATCACGTGAACTATTCCGTTCTCCTGAAAGGCTTCTACAATCTTCACCAGAGGATCTTACACAAGATTCAAAGGAGATGGCAGCTGAGCAACCTCCTCCCAGACGCACACTTGCTGATGCATCAAATGTTGTCGGCCCGTTTCATTTTAACAGTATAGCCATGCCAAGGGATAACACAACCAATATGGTGATGAACCCTGCACTGATTCATCTGCTTATGATCATTTGACAACATTCAGTGAAATTTGCAATACTGTGAAGATGACTAGAGTATCTGATGATAGGGTAAAACTTTGCTTGTTTCCTTTTTCACTGGGAGGCAATGTTAAGACATGGCTAAACTCCTTTCCAGAAGGAACTTTCACTACGTGGGAGACTCTAGCATCCAAATTTGTGAGTAAATATTTTCCTCAATCAAAAGTCACCCAAGGAAGATTGGAGATTTCTTCGTTTAAACAGGGAATGGAGGAAACTCTTGGACAAGCATGGGACATGTTTAAAGGCCTACTGAGGAAGACGCCTGTTCATGGTTTTGACAAGACAACTCTGGTTCTTGCATACCTTGGAAGCTTAAACACATAGTCTAAGATGATGCTAGACGCTTCAGCTGAAGGCGACATAAAGAAAAAGACTGAGGATGAGGCCTATGACTTGATTGAGAGTATGGCTGCGAATGAACAGGAAACCCATAGTGAAAGGGGCGTACCACTTCAAAAGAGGGGAGTTCTACATCTTCCTGCTGATGATGCTATATTAGCTCAGAATCACCTTCTCACTCAGAAATTGGATAATCTGACGAAGATTATGTCGCAACTTCCAAAGGAGATTAAGAATGTCTCCCAAGCTCAACAACTTTGTGATTTCTGTGGTGATGACCATATTAACGGTCAATGTGTTGTGCCTGAAGATATGCAATAGGAGGCTAATTACGTGGGTAATCAGTTCCAAAATAGAAAAGGAAATTTAAACCAAGGTAATTTTAACCAAGGTTGGAAGAACCATCCTAGTATTGGACCGATTCAAAATAACCCATTTGGGCAAATAGGAGGCTTTCCCAACAATAGACAACAACCATAACCTTTGTGGCAGCAAGTGACCAACTTGACAGAGAATGTCAGAGACCTTACTGACAGATTTGATAAATTTATTAAGGTCTATGATTGTCACTATGCAAGCCACCAGGCCAATTTTAAAAGACCGGGATGTAACTCGGAAAACCCCATATAAATTGGGACCTTCGAAGGGGTTTAACCAAAAATCTTTTTATTTTTACTCTCTTTTTTTTCTTTTTTTTTTAGAAGAAATATGGATACGGGTTATAAATGATGGCGGTCCACCCCGGAGCAAGTTCAGATCTTATTGAACATTTTTAACCATGGGATCATTAATCCCAATCGAGAACAAATTCGGGAGATTGCAGAACGACTCCGGGTGTATAGAGAAATCAGAGAATACAACGTTTATTGTTGGTTTCAAAACCATGGAAACCGAGTTAAACACCGACGCTTGCCGCAAGACGTCTCCAGTACATCTGAACCTTCATACTCCCTCCTACCGTCGTTTATGTATGGTAAGTATTTTTTCTTTTCTTTTTTTTTTCAATTTCTTTATTTATTTTGTTTTATTTATCTCTTACTACTATTGTTCTTTTGTACAATTACAAATCCTTCATGGGCAATTCCACAGACTCCACGGCTCCTGGATCTCTTCCCCATCCCCCCTATTCCTGAAGAAGAAAAGGAACTCACTTATCTCATGCCATTCCGCATCAATGCTCCTTCCACGGAGCTTTCTCTGAGATTGCCGTCTCCTTAAGGGGACCTTATTTTTATCATTATTATTATTGTTGTTTTTTTTTGGACTGTACACTTAACGACCACTTGTGGCTGACACCTAAACTCCTTATTTTTTTGTTTTTTTTTTATCTTTGGACTGTACCATTAACGGCCACTCATGGCCGACACTTGAACATTATTATTATTTTTTTTTATTGTTGGACTGTACCACTAACGGTCGCTTGTGGCCGACACTTGAACATCTTATTTTTTTTGTTTTATTTTTATTGTTGGATTGTAACACTAACGGCCGCTTGTGGCCAACACTGAGTATCTTAATTTTTTTTTATGTATTTATTATTTGTTTTTTTTCTTTCATTTATGTACTGTAATCTTTACTTGCTTTTTTATATTTTTTTTATTTTTATTTTATATATGCTTACTTTGTTTGTAATTTCATATTTGCATCGGTAATAAACAAATTATAGTTTAGTTATTCTTATTCCTCTTTTTTTGTTGAAATTTTCGTTGATGCTTTTATGTTTTTTGCTTCTTTTTTTTTGCTGCAACGAATTCCAATTTTCTGTTGCTATATCTGTACACAAGCTAAAAATATATTACAACGTGTTAAAATCAAGACGTTAAGACACTAACAGGATTAAAACGAAACTTCAATGCATATCCCTTTTTTTCGTTTTTTTTTATTATTATTTTTTTGATTTTTTTTCTTTGAGTTAAATGTCTTAATTGCAATCATCAAACTTGTTTTTATTTTGTATTTTTTTAAAAAAAAAGGAGTGTCATACATTTCGAGGTCTATACTTTGAAATGTTTACATTTTGATTCTTCTTCCGAAACATTAGTGCACACATACTTGAATTTATTGGCAAGGGTAAAAACAAAAGAGGTTTAAAAGCGTTTGGAAGGGAATTGGATAGTCATATGGGCACCACAAACCTTAAAGGAGATGTAATATGTGAGTGTCAGGATGAAACACAATATACCAAAAATTTTTGCCCAAGTTTGGTGTTTATGAAATTTGGGTTAAAGTTTAAGGGAGATCTCTAAAGTTGCCCCAGTCTTGAGATTATGGATTGATGAGTTGCAAGGCTAAGAATTTGTGTGAGATTCACAAAGTTGCACCTGCTTTTTTCGGTGTATGAGTTCTGTCAAAAAAAGTAGTGTGAATGAAAAGGTTGCCCCAATTGTTTTTTTTTTCGCACGCTTCTAGTTAGATGGCAGGGTGACCCCCTCTTCCTGAGGCATTACCCTTTTTTATTATTATTTTTTTTTCATTTCATTTTTTTTACGACCATTGAAAATCATTTCGTCTTATCGCAAAATTAAGCTTTGTGAAAATTTGAGCGAACATTATTCGATCTGCGTGGACTTTATTAGGCTTGTAGCGTGGCTAAGGGCCAAAGGTATTGAAAGAAAGATATAAAGGCCCAAATGAATGTTTGTCAGTTATATTATTATTTTTTTTAACAAGAGTTATCATCTAGGCATTGCATCAACTATTTGACTTTCTGAGCACTTTGTTTTTTTTTCTTGAACTTCATTTTCGCTCTATTTTCATCATCTCTTTGTGATTTCTCTTTGTTATTTTTTTTTATTCACTCTTCTTGATGAATTCTCTTGTTTGATCAGTGAGTGCTCTTCATTTGCATCATGAGCTGACTCCTATCTGATGATAACTCTTGTTTGGGAATAATTTTGGATGAAGAGATTTGGTGTGAGAGAAGAAAGATGGATGTTATGAAAGTGTGTGTGTAAATGAAGTGAAGAGAATGTGGGTATTTATAAAGTTAAGTATGAAGAAAGTGTTAAATAAAATATAAATTTTTTAAAAAGTGAGTGGAAAAATAGAAAAAAGTTAATGTGAAAAATAAGTGAAAGAAATAATATAAAAAGTGGGTGGAGAAATTAGGTAAAATAAAATATAATAAAAAAGGTGAATACAAAAAGTTAATGTGGAAAATAAGTGAAAGAAATAATATAAAAATTTGGTGGAGAAAGTAGGTGAAATAAAATATAGTAAATAATAAAAATTAATGTGAAAAATAAGTGAAAGAAATAATATAAAAAGTCGGTGTAGAAATTAGGTAAAATAAAATATAATAAAAAAAGAGAATAAAAAAAGTTACTGTGGAAAATAAGTGAAAGAAATAATATAAAAATTTGGTGGAGAAAGTAGGTGAAATAAAATATAGTAAATAATAAAAGTTAATGTGAAAAATAAGTGAAAGAAATAATATAAAAAGTGGGTGGAGAAATTAGGTAAAATAAAATATAATAAAAAAGGTGAATAAAAAAAGTTAATGTGGAAAATAAGTGAAAGAAATAATATAAAAATTTGGTGGATAAAGTAGGTGAAATAAAATGTTATAAGAAAAGGTAAGTGGAAAAATTAGAAAAGTTAGGAAGAAAAATAAAATAAAATAAAAAGTAAATATATAAAAAATGTAATAGTAAATGAAAAAGGTAGGTGATGTGGAGAGTGGGGTGTGAAAAGAAAAATATGGTGGTGTGAAAGAAAAAAATGTGAGATTATTTTGGGCCATTGGGCCAAGGATTAAAAAGTTAATTTAGGGGTGCAAATAGTAAAACGAAATAGTATTTTTTTATTTTTTTATTTATTTTTTATTTTTTTATTTTTGTGATGAATTTTGTTTACCCGGACAAAATTGGGTGTTGACATTGGGAATGAGTAAATTGGTTGAAAGAGAGTTGTGCTTGAACTATGAATACTGAATAACTCTCTTAACTCAAGGATTTTGTTGTATGAAAAACCAATGTTTCTTGTTAGCCGAGCCACGTTATAAGCCTTAAAAAAGTCCTTGTGATGACATGTGTATGTGAGAATGTTGGTTGTATTAGATGAAAGTTAATTTTGTTGCATGTGACAAGAGTATAGTAGAGAGAAAGAGTGACCTCCTCAAAACTCTTGAGTGATTGACTGAAACACTTTGCTTGGAAAGGATTGATGAATTTCATGATTACATCTCTGCTTAGTGGAATGGTCATTCATAATAATAGCATATGTTGGAGAATATGTGATTATGTGAGCAATCTGTGAACCTGAATGAATTGAGGCATGTTTGCATCTTGGTTGGATTTCATTGAAAAGTTGCATTGAGTTATTACTTGTCATGAAAAGATATGTTTTGAAAAGTGTTGAACCATTTTGATGATAGGTGGAAGGTCAAGTTTTGTTTTGTTTGCTTAAGGACAAACAAAGTTCTAAGTTTGGGGTTGTGATAACAGTCTAAAAACCGTTATTTTTATACATTAATTTGATATCAAAACACAACCTTTATGACCTAGAATTAGCTTGAAAGCATGTATTTTGTCTAAGTTAGTGAACACGGGAGCCAAAAGTGGTTTTTGAGATATTATGCTTGATTTTACATTGTTTTGACAGGATTTTATGAGAATTGAATGATGGAGATGAAGAAGGAAGGACTTGGAACAAGAAAAGGGCAAGAAAAGATGAAAAATAGGTGCCGCGACCACCGCCCAGGGTTCACCTAACGCTGGGCATCCAAGACGCAGACCGCTGAGTGTCTGAAAACGTTGAGCGTCCAGCGTTGTCACTGCTGAGCGTTAGCTACCGCTGAGCGCCTAAATGAATGGGCCTGTGCCGAAATTCTGTTACTTTTTTGGCCTATAAATAAACCCAGTGCGATTTCAGACGTCCAGAGCTCTTCTTCACTCCTTGGAGGTGGTTTTTGGATGCGGGAGCTCCGAATCACCAATTCTAGGGTTTATCTTTTCATTTATTTCATCTAGTTTCACCATGTCCATGGTGAATTAAACCCTTTGTTGTTGGGGAACAATGTAATCTTTTGAAACTCTTTTATATTGAAATTCTTGTTTTATTCATATGCTTGCATATGCTTGTATTGTCAATAGTTGAGTTTTCTTATCCGATTATAATGCTTGCATCGTTTAACTCATTCGGTGTATTGATCCTTGATTTTGTCGATATGGGAACGAACGGGGACGTCTCAAACTGATAGGAAATCTCTTGGTTAAGCAATACTACCTAGGAATAGGAGTAGGACGACCAATTGCTTTAAACTTCTGTTTTTCATGCGCTATTGGTTACTTAGAGAGACTAGGAATGGTAAACTAGTAATTGATAATAGGCTCTCTTCATCGAGGAATCGGGTTTTGAGTAGATTAGATAGCTGCATGACATTGATAATAAAGCGAATTTAACAAGAATAATAGATATAAGAGAGTGGATAAAGATGAAATTGTAAACCTCAACAACTCCATTAATTCATAGTCTTTTCTTTGCCAACTGATTCAAATTTTCATCTGCATGTTTAAATTTTGTTTTTGCATTCATAATATCAATTATTCTTCTTTTAAGTTTTATAAAATCAAATCACACGAACGTTTAGGCCACTGAGTCCTTTGGAAGAACGATATTCAGTCTTACCGTTTATATTACTTGATAAAAATCTGGTACACTTGCCAGGGGCTTAACAAAAACATCATCTTTACTAAACAAAAACAAATAGTGTATTACCAAGGAATATAAGAATCAATACTGAAATGAATCATATGAAAGCTTAAATATTGCATTGTTCTCCTAGATCTAATTTTCCTTCCCCTGCCCACTTGTTTGTGTGCTCTTTTAGACTTGCTTAATCATGGCCGTATCACTACTCCATTAATCAAATCAAAAACTTGGAAAAAGGGCTAAATAAGGTTTGACCTACACCAAACTATGGTTGATTAATTTGATATCAGTCCTTTGATCTTAAATCCTGTAAACATAATCAGTAGAAAAACATGAATTACCTTCTGGCTATACTTGCCAAGCCTCCATAATTATTATGAATACTAATAAATGTTAGAAAACGTATCAGAGGAGCTGTTACCAAAGCACAGAAGGTGTCTACAATATATATTAAGAGTATCAGAGATAAACACATAATAAAAATATAACATGAAATGTGGTAGGGGGTTCCATGATGCAAAAGAAGACTTTTGCTAAAGTCTTTCATAACACTTGTGATGTACCTCTCAGCCAATGATTAAAGATAACACTGCTTCTGATACTTCTAGAACTATGCAGACTTAAGTGGTTAAAAATCTTGGTCCCTTGAATGCGTCTAACCCAAATGGTTTCAAACATAATGAAGATGTGAGCATAGGTAATGCTGTGGGAAAACTGGTTCAATCTAATTTGGGGTTGATAGCATAGAGCAGCCTCCAACATATGCTATTGGCTTTCAGAATGAGGTTCATTCCCTAGTTTCATAAGCTAAAAGATAAGCACTTTTCCAGGGCAATCACCACTCCAACTCCAACAATATAGATGAAAGCCAAAATAGATCACAAATATGAATAAGCCAGAATACACAAAAATAGCACCCGAAAACAATAGTCCACATTCAGAACAAAACTAACAACCTAAAACTGATTTTATTACCTTTCAAAATGGGGGAACGAGGTAACTCAACGGCAACTGCAATTAAGGACGTAACGGCCACCACCGTAACAAAGGAATCAATGACCACCACAACCTTGAACGAACTGGCGACCGTAATGATAACATTGACCAGCGACACAGATGAACCCTAGATGACGACGAAGACCACAAAATGATGATGAGCAGTGCTTCAGGAGCTGTGTTCGTTGCAAGGATGAGCTATGTTGCGGGAGTTGTGTTCGTTGAGGAGAAATAAGGACGAACTGCGGTTCCAGGAGAAATCAAATGGTTGAGTGGAAACTTTTAGGGAAAAGATTACAGGTGTTGTATGGAGGGAAAGGGGGAAATATGAGGAAAAAAGAATGAAAGTTTGGTTTGGAAAATGGGGGAAAAGAATGGAGGGATAATTAATTTAGGAAAATTTGACTGTAAAGGAGAAGTTAGAATGGTGGAAATTGTATTTTAATTTAGGGAGGTAAAAAACCTCTTCATGAAACAATTAAAACCCCCACTATCATCAGGGTTTAAATAATTCCTTTTAACTATCGTAAATAATGTTAATTTGTGGAGGGTTTTCATAACTCCCAGAAAATAACCTCCGCAGAATAACAATTTTTTTGTAGTGACATCACCTCATAGACGTCGGTTAGAGGGTGCACTAACGTAAAATGATGACCGGTGGCAAGTTAGTAAATAAGTCAGACATATAGACGTCGGGGACATATCTACCCGACGTCTAAAACATTATAGACGTTAGGGAAACTCCATACCGACATCTAAAGGTTTGCAAGGTAGGTGAATAGTCGCTATATCGACGTTGCATCCAACCACAACGACGTCTATAGTCGTGTATAGACGTCACCCAGACACCACCCGGCGTGTATAGGTCTGCCAGGTTGGTGAGTAGTCGCTATATAGACGTCAGGTAGCTCCACGTAGAAGTCTCTAACCTGACAAGTAGGTGGATGTCATTAATGTTCCGCACTATAGACGTCGGCGCCGCAGTGTAACAGACGTCTATAGTCTGACACTTAAATGACCTGTAATAATTTCTTCTTCAAATAGACGTCGGCCACAAATTAAGTAACTGAAGTCTATAATACGTGCCAATATTAATATTTAAATCATATAGACGTCCAATTAGTGAGAGCACCTTATACTGCAGAACGTGAACCCGCGAGCAGTTACCACTACTCATCGTCTTCTTCCTCAAGATTTTCTCCACTGCTGAATTCAATTCGAGGTTCGTTTTCTCTGTTTTGGACCGTTTAAATTTAGTTTTGCTCCGATTAAATTAGTCTTTGATGAAAAATGTTTCGTTTGAACCGATTAAAATTAGATTTGGTTGCGTTTATTGTAGTTTCTACGTCTTGTTCGGATGCTTATTGGATCGTTTATTGCCTGCGTTTCTAACATTTTATTGGGCGTTCACTCCTTCATTTCCCTCCATTGCTAATTTAATCTTCTGAAAAGGTTAGCTTCTTTGTTGAAAACTAAATTTTTATGGATATTATTGGTTATGCATGTAATTGACTTTTGTGTATGCATGCATGTTATTGGCTTTTGTGTATGCATTTTATTAGCATTTGTGATTATGCATTTTATTGGCTTATTTGTATGATTTCATATTGACATTTAGGTATGCAAGTGTTTTGTGATTTTTAATATATGCATGTGAAAAAGTTTAGTTGTGTTATTATACTTAGCATTTTAGATTATTACTATCAAATCATTGAGTGAAATATAGTTCTTGTTTGAAATTTAACACAAACGATTAATCTTTTAATCGTTTGTATTAAATTTTGAATTGTCTGATTGGACAGTTTGGGAAAATAATTTTTCATAAATTTGCTATAACATGTACGTTGGAGTTTATGCATAAGATTGATGAAATTTCGGATCATTATTTGTGTTGTTCTCCGGATGCATATTTGATGTTGACTACTCTCATTTCGTGTATTTCAGAGACCAATGCGAAATGTTGTTGAAATTTTATGAATCGTATGATGTATTCTTCTTTGCACATGTCTTAGCAATTTATGAAAAATAATTTTTCTGAATAGGGAGGTCCTAACCTTGTGAGAGTTAAACAATTTAAACTGATCAAGTATATTACGAACATAGTATGGATCGAAGCTGGATGAATGCACGTCGCATCTCTGAAGAATATGAGAACGGTGTTTCGGTGTTCTTGCAATATGTTAAAGAAAATGCAAAGTCTGTGAACGGGACATATTTATGTCCTTGTGTTCGTTGTCTTAATCAAATACGACAAGACTTAGGCAATTTGCATGACCATCTATTCATGTTCGGCATAATGAGAACTTATACCGTCTGGACTTGGCATGGAGAAGTACTGGACCAGCCTACCACGTCACGAGGAACGAATCAATTGGAAGAATGGATGAGTGATCATTTAGAGGACATGATATGTGATGTTGGTGAAGATAACTTTGGAAGAGCTAATTTGTACGATTCTCTTGTCAATGATTCAGAGCAACTGCTGTATCCAGGGTGCTCGAACTTTACACGTCTGTCTGCAACTTTGAAGTTGTTTAGTTTAAAAGCAAGGACGGATGGACCGATAAAAGTTTCACAGAGTTGTTGGAGTTGTTGTAGGAGATGCTTCCAGAAAATAATACTCTACATATTCGTAATTACGAGGCCAAATTTTTTTTATGTCCAATGGGTCTTGAATGTCATAAGATACATGTTTGTCCCAATGATTGTGTTTTGTACATAAAGGAGTTTGCTTCGCTAAAGTATTGTCCAACATGTGGTTTAAGCTGTTTTAAAAAGAAATCTGACAGAAAAACTGGTGATGAAGGTAATGATGGTGCACCTAGCAAGGTGATGTGGTATTTGCCTATAATACCTAGGTTCAAACGTATGTTCTTTGTTAAAGAAGATGCAAAGAACCTTAAATGGCACGTTGTCGGAAGAAAGACTTCGTCAAAGCATGAGAAACATGGAGGAACGATTGAATGAGCAACTAGAAGAACAAAAACAAATACAAAGACCGCTTGAAGAGAAGCTGCAATCCATGACGCAGGGCTCCCTGGGTGTGCTCAATGAAGCTCCCACACCACCTCGTGTCAGTACTAGAGGATCCTGCTCCACTGTAGAACCTATTGAGTACAGTGGTCAGTATGAGTTCTTGGTTGATGGGGATCCCCCATGCATTGTGGATGTCGGAAGAGTAGTTGAGGGAGGCGAGACTATTCATGGTGTTCCCATATTACCCCTGCACGTGCATGTCATGATTGACGAGGTTCGGGATCCCCAGGCTCAAGTGCTTGTACCCACTCCAGAATTTCAGTTTGTGGGGAAGGTCGTAGGAACTTTTATCGCCTGGCCTAAAGCATTGATAATCACACACATTGCTACACAACAGGTGTAATATATTTATCGTTACTAATTTTATATTTTCATTTAAAAATATTTGTTCATAACTTTGAAATTCTTATCTTCAGTTCACACGTCCTCAAAAGCAGCTGATGCATGAGCCACCAATACCTGAATATGATGACATGGCTGAAGCGGAGGATGATCCTATATCAAAACTAATGTCAAGAATTCCCAGGTTCAACAAAGGATCAATACAAATATACTGGGATCAATACAATCTTGTCAAGATAGTGATCAAAAACTGCTCTTAAAGCTGGAGATGAAAATGAATCGAAGGAAAGAACACAAAAGGTACACGCAGTCAACAGATTGCATGGTCTAGGTACTATGACCACGAAATAGAGAGGAAGAATGACTTACCCCTTTAAAACCCAAATGTGATCGGTGAAATTTGGAGCTCTCAACGTCAAGATTGGCTAGGCGTCTACGGAATAGAAATTCAACGGTTCAGTTTAGGAAAAATTTGGAGAGAAGACAAAGGGGAAAAGTGTAAAGAAGAACAAGGGTTTGAAAGAAAGAGAACAATGGCTCTTTGAAGACAATGAAAATGAGTTTCTAATTTTTCCCACGAAAGTCAACATTAGATTTAGTAAAGTTGGCTGATGTTCAATGCCTACTGCCACATGTTCACTCTCAAGGCTGCCATTTGTCTAGGCCTTTACATTCTCCCCAACAACAAAATTTTCATCCTCGAAAATTAAGACTTACCAGAGAATAAGTGAGGGTATGACTTCTTCATCTCTTCCTCCCGCTCCCAAGTGGAATCGCCCGTTCTGTTGTCCCATATGACCTTGACGAGTCTGGTAGCTTTCCCATCTAGTTGCTTGGTTGATTCCTCCTCAACTTTAACTGGTTGCATTTCCACTGAGAGATCCTCCTGGACTTGCACATCTTCAATCTCCAATACATGAGAAGGGTCAGGGACATACTTTCGGAGCTGTGAAACATGAAAGACTGGTGTAGATTAGCTAGCTGAGGAGGCATAGCTATCTCATATGCGACTAGTCCAATGCGTCTAGAAATCTGGTAGGGTCCAAGGTATCTGGGAGAAAGCTTCTTAGCACGGATGGACTTCCCTACACCGGTAGTAGGAGTCACTCTGAGAAAGACATGATCTCCTGCCTCAAACTCCAAAGGCCTGCGTCGCTTATCAGCATAGGATTTCTGCCTGCTACTGTATAATCTTTTGGTGAGATGTTTGGTATATGTCATTCTCTACTATTTTAAGTGGGGATGTTTCAAAATGAACACGAGTAACAACATGGTTATGATTTTTGTATTCTCTAGATCATGTGATTAAGTATGAAAAAGAGTTATTTTCAGCAAAATATGTTTGATTTTGAATGAAGTTATAAAACTATTAATTTCTAAGCTTATTGTTTTAAACATTTGGAGCAACTTTGCACTCGGTCCTAACAAAAATTTCACAATTACCTCACTGCATATCAGTTTTTGAGAATATCATTATTGTCTCGTAATTCTTTTTATCAGTCAAATTTATTGTGTAACGAGTATGTTGTCCATTTTAATACTTTGTTTAAGGATTAATTAATCTTGGAATTTCTTTTTCTTGTTTAGAGGCATTCAAACATAATATGCAGAATGGAAGGTATGAGTAGTCCTTTAAAAAAGTAGTCTTCAATTTCTCCTTTACAATATTTTAAAGATTGTTGATTCATTTGTATTATTGTTAGTTTGGTTGGGATATTTTTTGCATCAAACCCTTCTTCTACACTTCTTATTGTTTTTACTCCAAAAAGCCCGAGCCACGGATTGGTTTCAGTTTTTTTTTACAATTTTTCTTTAATTTCTTTAATGTTTTAACGTTATGACTCATCATTAATTATTATTATTATTATTTTTGTGTATATTATTAGGAGTGTGAAAATAGGTTTTGGTTTGTGAGTCAGGCCATTAAAATGGATAGGATTAGGTTGGAATTTTTAACTCATTAATCTTTTCGATGTGGTTCGTTTAACCCATCAAATTGGTGGATTAGTTTGTCTTTGATCTACTAGGCTTTTCTTAAAATTTCAAAAAATAAAATAAAATAACTAAATTGTTAAGATAAAATTGTCTAAAAACTAAGATGTCTAGATGTTTTTATATATTTTGAAGTTTAACAAAAGGACATTAAACGAAATAAAATATGAATAGGTTATCATTAGAATATTGGAATAACTTAAACATAGGTGACAAGTTAAATACTTTGAAAATCTAGTAACCTAGGACAGAATGAGAAAAACACTTAGGCATAAACTAGACGAGACACTAAACGATTTCCTAAGTTAAAGCTTCAATGAGAAAGTCTTGCTAAACACAAAAAATATTTTGTACCAAACAATAATCAATCAAAACTCTCAAGATAAGAATGTAAAAGTGTCAAAATAATGTTTTTGATAAGCCATTTGAAAGTCTTAATCAATATTCAAAAAACATATGGAAGACAATTCGTTAAACACTCTTGTGGAAGAAAGTAGAATCTTAAAGCATTCACAACAGAATAGACGATACCATGCACTTCGTCCAACGATGAAGTCTCATTCAATGTTTGGTATCTTAGTAAAAAGTTTAAATGATAAAATGTTACTCAAACGGTAGAAAATGTAAAAAGCACTTTGTTGTTCTGAACTGTTAGGAATAAGGTTGACTTAGTTTTACACCAAGAGGGGGGGGGGTGAATTGGTATTCGTTCGAAAACAAAATCTTTTCGCAATCTTTATGGTAAAGTGCAAAGCTTTTTGATCTTTCTTGAAATGCAAGCAATGAAAATTTCTTATGCAACGGAAAAACGTAGTTGACTGCTAAACAAGTATAATCGACTGGAAAAAAAAGAGTGCAGGGATAGAGAAAATCAAACACTGATTTTTATACTGGTTCAACCAACAATGCCTACATCTAGTGTCCTTCCAACCCAGGAAGCAAATGCACTATAATGGTTGCGGTTTTTACAACAAGGAATTTATAGAAGCCTCACGCAAAAATATAAATCTCCTCTCTAACCCAAAACCAAAATATAGCTGCACACAAAAACCAGAATTGCAGCAAGAATCCCCTCTTCTGCAATCTGAACCCACGTCGAACAATCATCAACGTGTAACCAGCACTCTTCACAGGATGCCAAGCCTATCACAGCACACTTCACAGGATGCCAAGCCTAGAATTAACACAACAGTCTTCACAGGATGACAAGCCTTCAAAGATCAACACAGAAGCACCTTTCTTATGCAGATTATGATCAACCAATGTAAGCACACAATATCTCCTCAATGAATCTCGTTCAAGAAAGATCACCACCGTCTTCTTGGAGAATTCTTGGAGTAAAGAGCAATCTAAAACAAAAATGAAATTGTCAGTTCATCAAAAGTCTCTGAACGAAATCACGTTCAGTCAATTTATAGATTTCTGTTAGACAGACAGATGCTCAGTCGATTGTGCTACTAATTAAGTCGACTGTGTTATGACAGTTATAACATCTCAGTTAACTAGCAGCATGTGGTCAACAAATAACAGAAAACATTGAATACAGTTGACCTAGTCTTTAATGCTCAACTAACTTTTGAAAATCAAACAACAGATACAGTCGAATGTGACTCAGACATAGTCGACTGACACAAGTTAGAACACTTTGAAATTCTTTTCAACTCAAAATCTCACTAAGCACTGATTCTCAAAATCTGTACAAAGGTTTTAGAATAGTCGAATCCATTAGTCATGTAGTCGACTGTACTAGAACTTTTGTCACACAATTATAAGTTCACAAAAGTGCTTGTGATTGTTATCTTTGAAAAAATGTGCAGTAAAATATTTTCAAAATATCAAATCAATTTGCACATAATCAATTTAATCATGTTCCACAAATATAACACACAATTTACATAGGAACATTTATCTAAACATGTTCAACATATATGACAAACAATTCAGCATAAGAACATGTAATGCAACAACATATGTTCTGTTATTAAGAAATGTGTTGTCATCATAAAAAACTAGATTGATATAGAGTTAGTGTTGTCAACAATCTCAACATGAACAAGTATTAAATGACATTAAATGCTTAACATTCAAAAACAACAAAAGTGATAAGAAAAAAAACACATTTGTTACATGCATATCGACTTTATTTTTTGTGGATAACCTACTACCTGCTTCATCTGATACATATCATTAGTGGACATTAGAAACAAGGAAGATATTCACAGAATGTTCTCTCGATCAGAAGTTTGTGAAAGCGGTGCAACGAAATGATTAACGTGTACAATAAATCAAGAGGGAGGTGAATTGGTTTCTTATTGTAAATGTGTGCCTTTAATAATTTTTTCTTAATTTTAATTTCCTTAGAAAATAATTAAAACAAATATAAAGAGTAAGGAAGAGAGAAAATTGTGTTAGGAAGCAGGTTGGCTTCAATTTACACTAAGAGGGGGGCGGGGGGTTGAATTGGTGTTCGTTCAAAAACAATATCTTTTCGCAATCTTGATAAGAAAATTCAAAGCTTTTAATCTTTCCTTGAAATGCAAGTAATGAAAATTTCAATGCAGCGGAAAAATGTAGTTGACTGCTCTAAATATAAAGTCGACCGAAATAAACAGTGCAGGGATAGAGAAAATCAAACACTGGTTTTTATACTGGTTCGGCCAACAATGCCTACATCCAGTGTCCTTCCAACCTTGGAAGCAAATGCACTATAATGGTTGCGGTTTTTATAACAAGGAATTTATAGAAGCACCACGTAAAAATATAAATCTCCTCTCTAACCCAAAAGCAGAATTGCAGCAAGAATCCCCTCTTCTGCAATCTGAACCCACGCTGAACAATCCTCAACGTGTCACCAGCACTCTTCACAGGATGCCAAGCCTATCACAGCACGCTTCACAGGTTGCCAAGCCTATCACAACACACTTCCCAGGTTGCCAAGCCTTCAATCAAATGCAGCAGTCTTTACAGGATGCCAAGCCTTCAAGATCAAACCAGAAGCACCTTCTCTGTGCAGATGTTGATCAACCAGTATACGCAATTGACGGCTCAATCTGAATCTCTCTCAAGAAAGATCACCATCGTCTTCTTGGAGAATTCTTGGAGCTTCCAAAACTGAGAAATAACTCTGAAACAGGACAATGAAAATGTTAGATTCTAAAGTCTTTGGAACAGATCCTATTCTGTTCTATTTATAGGTTTCCTATCATTCTCAGTCGAATACCCTACTAATCCAGTCGACTGTATTAAAACAATTATAACTGACAGTCAACATAAAGGCTCCTCAGTCAACCAATTCAATGCACATTCATGACAGTTGACTCAGTTAGTCAATCTTAACTAACTTTTGAAAAACTAACCGTTGGAGCAAGTAGGTATAACAAAATTCCAAAAATAAAAGCAACACAATCGAATATGTGTTCCACCATGTCGACTGACACTTTGAAAAATATTTTGAAATTCTTTTCAACTCAAAATCTCATCAAGCACATTTTAACAAAATTTGTACTAAGATTTTAGCTTAGTCGAATCCAATATCAGTGTAGTCGACTGAACAAGATCTTAGTTACAGTAAACATAAGTTCATAAAAGTGCTTGTGAGTTTTTCTTCAGAAATGTGCAGAGGTATTCAAAATCATTTTATCACACATTTCAATACAAGCATGTTCCAAACATATAACACATAATCAATTAAGGAACATACATGCAACACAACAAAAACATGTTCAACAAAGTCAATGTTCAAAACAGTATAGCATATCAGTTGAACATGTAATACTGGAACATATGTACTATTATTAAGCAATGTGTTGTCATCATCAAAAACCAGTTTGATATAGAGTTTTGTGTTGTCAACAATCTCAACAATCTCCCCCTTTTTTGATGATGCACAACCATGATTAATAACTAAACCATGTTTGTACAGTTCCACAATTTAACAGAGTAAAACCATATAACATAATCAATTCAAACAGTTCATTTACTCTGCATACATAGCAAAAATATCATGAAGCAGATAAAGTATGATGCAACAATTCTCCCCATATAGACTTGCTATCATACACTCATGAAATCTCTCCCCCTTTGTGCATTAACAAAAAAGGAATGCTTAGATATTTATGCAGTTTTGAAAAATAGAGAAGCATCAGACAAATATGCAAATTTTAACATAGTAAGGATGCTCTCAAAAGTCACAAGTTCATCACAAAAACATGAGTAAACTCCCCCTGGAATGTAGATGTGTGATGAAACTTTGTGTAAAGAAGTGATACTCCCTCTGTCATTATGCATGAGTAAAAATTTAAGCATAAATCAATTATGCACAAATTTGTATCATTGTAACACAATTCAAAAACATATATATGCAATGACACAAATATCAACAATCTCACAATATTATCTCAACTTAGATATAAAATCAGATAAAGAACAGAGATAATATCATAATGCTAATGATTAAAGTAGTTAGTAGGGATAGGAGATAATTCCAAAATTGGAATTTTTAACCCAGTTTGGACGCAGTCGAATGCTTTAACTCATCAGTCGAATACATTACTTTCCAAAATGTTGAATTTCAAATGTATATGTCCAGAGCAATGTTCTTCCTGCAAAACCTTTCAAACACCTTTTCCAGATCAAGTATAATGGTTATGCAAGAATAAAAACAAATCATAATAGAAGTCAATGTATAATGATGCATGACTGTTATAGCACAAATAACTCAGTCGAATCAACCAAACAGAGTATCAGATTTTATTTGACAGTTTAGGTAAATGGTTAAGCATATGGATTGATTCAAACTGCTAATATTATTTCCTTGATTGAAATGATATTACATTGATAGAACAAAGCAAGGAAATACAAACAAAACAAGATAAACATCAAAAGTATGGCTTTATATGCCATTTTTCAAAATGAAAAGCTAGTCTAGGACACAACACAATTTTGTCAAGATACAACTCTATTCTTATATTTATTTTGACTGGGATTTGAAAGATTAGCTAGTCTCATGTTGAAATTGTTTCCCCATTTTATCATGTAATTCACATGTTTGTTGAGTAGCTTCCAGTGCTATACTCCATTTCTTCACCCATAAAGTTCCATCCATTAATCGTTTTCACAATTCCCAGTGCAACAGCAAAGTCAAGATCAAATGTATTTACTGGCCGTCACATGCATTTCTGCTCATTTGAAACATCTACATCTTGAATTACCAATATTTTGCTTATTAAAACTGGATATGGAAGATATCGTGAGCAGGATGAGGCAGCTTGTACCATATGATTCTTCACAACTTCTGACCAGTTGATAGGAATATTATTTTTGATTGCATGAAGTAAAAAGATATCTTCACTTGTCATCTTGTCAGTTCTAGCTCTTCCTGGTAGAATGATTTTAGCAAGAAGTACATCCAGTATTTTCTCTTCCTTCCTAAGACCCTCATGAGCATAAAAATGTTCAGTTGAGTACCTTCCAGGAAATCTCAGCCAGCCCTTGTATGTATTTCTCTTGTTGAAAGGAACAATAGTTTGAGCCAAAGATGAGAATGATGATACACCTTCAGAAGGTAGATTTACACACATGTTCCACAAAAAAATATCTATTTCAATATTAACTCCCTTGACTTTGGAGCAAATCTTGTCGTTAATCACCTTCAGGTTGTGGTAAAACACTTTCACAAGATCAGGGTACCACCATCCCGTCATTTGTACAAGCAGTGAGAGTCCTTGTCGATCAATCCAGTCAGGAAATAGGAATCCTTCCTTTTCAAACAGATTCAAGTTTATGTTCAAGGGAGAGACGATGAACTTGATAAATGCACCGAGAAATTGATTTTTGTTGTCTTCATCGCTAATCCATCCGGTTGGATTTGACATTCTGGATTCAGGATTATTGATTTGAGAGTGTCTTGGGGTGAGGCGACTAGAGAAAGCCATTCAAAAGTCTATGATCTTTTCTTACTCAGCCAATGAAACATAAGGAAGAAGTTGTCTTTTTCAAATAAATGCTCTTTTTAATCAATTTGAAAAATCCTAGATCAGATTAAGACTTTTTCTAATCAGACTACCCAGTTGAATGAATTAATATTAGAGTCGACTAGGACTCATGAAAAACTTTTTCACACAAATTCAATCAAACAAACAATTAAGCACACAATGCAAACAATCATACAGCAACATTCAATCAATATATGCATGATCCAGTAGGGAGATACAGATTTTCTAGTTGTAGACACTCAAGGTTTTTGAAATGGTTCATAGTTGACTTGTCCTTGAGAACAATTCTGCATCAGCTGGATATCCTGCAAAACAATTAATTTTTGGTTGCTAGTACCCATTTAATTTTGGGTCCTTGATTGTCAGTTCTTGTTACATATTCCTTTGGTATCCATACACATAATCCTTGAGGAACAACAACATGTCTATAATAACAGTTTCTAATAGTATGTCCAACACATCTACAGTAAAAACATGCATTTCTAGCAAGTTTTCTTAATTCATTAAGCTTTCTAGTATTGGTTCTGTTAGAGTATCCTTTAAATCCAATTCCCTGCCTATTATTGTTTCTGCTAGAAGAATTTAATACAGCATCCAAATTGTCACTTACTTGAGTAAACTTAGCTAGCTTGCTAGTCAAGTAATCAATCTTTTCA
Organism: Vigna reflexopilosa; assembly: GCA_027742785.1. Taxonomy (NCBI): domain Eukaryota; kingdom Viridiplantae; phylum Streptophyta; class Magnoliopsida; order Fabales; family Fabaceae; genus Vigna; species Vigna reflexopilosa. The sequence continues at coordinate 9,004,486 of CM050929.1, read as the reverse complement.
ACATGCAAAGGACAATTTTCACAAGCTTTTTCAACAATAACAGTTTTAATTTCCACATTCTTAGCAGATAGCAAGGCTTTCTCCAATTCTTTTTCTAATCTCTCATTTTCAGTAACAAGGTCTTTAATTCTATTTTCAAAATCTCTTCTCTCATAGCACAGTCGATTTACCTTGTACTGTAGTCGCATAGCCTCAGCATGTAATTCTTTGAAAGCATCTTGAAGCAGATCATATTTGACTTCTACAGACTTATTTGATATGTCTGCATCACTGTCATAATTGTCCCATGTTACACCTGTCATATAGCACATATTTGATAACTCCACTTGATCAGAATCCCCATGACTTGAGCTTTCAGATTCAGAATCTTCCTAAGAATTGTAGGCTCCTTTCTTTCTCACATTTCTGCTTTGAGGAAATCTTTTCTTCCCTTTCTGTTTTGCTGTAATTTAGGACACTCAGACTTGATGTGACCTTCTTTTCCACATTCATAGCACTGAACAATGTTTGTGTTGAAGCTTTTCTTCTTGCTTTGACCTGCATGGTTAGATAGTTGACTATCATTTTGCATAAGTCGACTAAACTTTCTTACCATCAAGGTCATCAGCTCTTTGTCATCCATCACTACTTCTGTGAGATTATTACTTGCAGCTTTTAGAGCAATGGACTTCTTTTCTTCAATCTCCTCTTCATCCTTCAGTCTACCAAGTTCTAATTCATGTTCACGTAACTTGCAAAACAAGGTAGCCATGTTTATAGTTGTAAGATCTTTGGATTCAGAGATTGCAGTGACTTTAGGTTGCCAGTTCCTGTTCAGACTTTTCAAAATCTTGATGTTGATCTCTTCTTTCTCAAAGGCTTTGCCAAGAGCCATCAGGTGGTTTACAATATGAGTGAACCGTTTCTGGACATCATAGATGTTCTCACCAGCTTTCATTCTGAACACCTCATATTCTTGTATCTATGAATTCTTCCTGGCTCTCTTGAATTCATTTGTGCCTTCATGTCTTACCTCTAGAACATCCCACATTTCCTTTGCAGTCTTGCATTGGGATATCCTGAAAAATTCATCAATTGTTAGTGCAGAGGCAATGATATTTCTAGCTTTAACATCATACTGAGCTTTCCTATTTTCATCAGTAGTCCACTCAGTAAAATTTTTTAAAATAGTTTCACTATTAACAGTTTTTATAGGCACATATGGACCATTTAATGTGGCATCCAAAATTCCTTTATCTTGCGATTCAAGAAAGATCTGCATGGGAATTTTCCAAAAAGGATAGTTTTCACCGGCAAACAGAGGTGGTCTGTTTGTTGAAGCACCTTCACCAAAAGTTTGAAAATTTGAAGCCATCCCCAGGTTTTACAGTCGAATAGAATAAAAACAGAGTCGACTGAATATTCAAATATCTTATGAAAACCAGCTTTAGTGCCAATTGTTAGGAAAAAGGTTGGCTTCAATTTACACCAAGAGGGGGGGGGGGTGAATTGGTGTTAGTTCAAAAACAATATCTTTTCGCAATCTTGATATGAAAATTCAAAGCTTTTAATCTTTCCTTGAAATGCAAGGAATGAAAATTTCAATGCAGCGGAAAAATGTAGTTGACTACTCTAAATATAAAGTCGACTGAAATAAAGAGTGCATGGATAGGGAAAATCAAACACTGGTTTTTATACTGGTTCGGCCAACAATGCTTACATCCAGTGTCCTTCCAACCTTGGAAGCAAATGCACTATAATGGTTGCGGTTGTTACAAGAAGAAATTTATAGAAGCACCAAGCAAAAATATAAATCTCCTCTCCAACCCAAAATCAAATACAGTTGCACACAAAACCAGAATTGTAGCAAGAATCCCTTCTTCTGCAATCTGAACCCACTCTGAAAAATCCTCAACGTGTCACCAGCACTCTTCATAGGATGCCAAGCCTATCACAACACGCTTCACAGGTTGCCAAGCCTATCACAACACACTTCCCAGGTTGCCAAGCCTTCAATCAAATGCAGTAGTCTTTACAGGATGCCAAGCCTTCAAGATCAAACCAGAAGCACCTTCTCTGTGCAGATGTCGATCAACCAGTATGTGCAATTGACTCCTCAATCTGAATCTCTCTCAAGAAAGATCACCACCGTCTTCTTGGAGAATTCTTGGAGCTTCCAAAACTGAGAAATAACTCTGAAACAGGACAATGAAAATGCTAGATCGTAAAGTCTTTGGAACAGATCGTGTTCTGTTCTATTTATAGGTTTCCTGTCATTCTCAGTCGAATACCCTACTAATCCAGTCGACTGTATTAAAACAGTTATAACTGACAGTCAACATAAAGGCTCCTCTGTCAACCAATTCAATGCACATTCATGACAGCTGACTCAGTTAGTCAATCTTAACTAACTTTTGAAAAACTAGCCGTTGGAGCAAGTAGGTATAACAGAATTCCAAAAGTAACAGCAACACAGTCGAATAGGTGTTCCACCATGTCGACTGACACTTTGAAAAATATTTTGAAATTCTTTTCAACTCAAAATCTCATCAAGCACATGTTCACAAAATCTGTACTAAGATTTTAGCTTAGTCGAATCCAATATCAGTGTAGTCGACTGAACCAGATGTTTGTTACAGTAAATATAAGTTCATAAAAGGGCTTGTGAGTTTTTCTTCAGAAATGTGCAGAGGTATTCTAAATCATTCTATCACACATTTCAATACAAGCATGTTCCAAACATATAACACATAATCAATTAAGGGAACATACATGCACAACAACAAAAACATGTTCAACAAAGTCAATGTTCAAAACAGTATAGCATATAAGCTGAACATTTAATACTAGAACATATGTACTGTTATGAAGCAATGTGTTGTCATGGTCAAAAACCAGTTTGATATAGAGTTTTTTGTTGTCAACAATCTCAACAAATTGTAGATATAATTTTATATTGGTTCAGATCACAAGGATACTATGTTCAATAACTAATGTCAAACGGAGATTAACATTTCACTATCACAAAACCAATAAACTATTATAATCACACAGAAAGACAAATGAAACTCACTTCTCCTGAAGGCCACAAGGGATGAACACCTCCTCCAAATGCTTCACAAAGGATGAATACTTCCTTTGAATCTTCACAAAAGATGATAGGCTTCACTCAACAACAACAACATTACTCAATCACAATCCCAGTGAAAGTTCTCGCTCTATGCCAACACCAAGGTTTCAAAGCCAAAGCACAAGGGTTACACAAACCCTAGATCACACTTATCACAAAACAAAACAATCATATATGTTTTCGCGTGTTAGAATGAGACTTTAAAATCAATATATAAAGATCTGACTCAAGGATATCTCCAAAATTCATTATTAGTTTTTTTCTCGCGTGATAATCGACTATCCACTTATGGTAATCGATTATGAATTTAATGAATGCACAACATAAAACATGCCTAAAAACTCCAACTGCTAGTCATGATAATCGATTATGGTAAGTCATAATCGATTATGGATAATCGATTATCATATGCTGGTAATCGATTATTCCTGGAAAAAAATTAGTTTTTAGCAACCTTTAAAAGCCTCTATGTGATAATCTATTATCTTAAGTGCTAATCGATTATTGTGAAGTTTTTATGATTCCAAAAGGAATTCTAAAGCATACAATACATGAAGTCAATAACAAATAAGGCCCTATACATAAAGCTTACTTATTATGAAAGCTTTAACACACAAAACAAGTCTTCATGAAGGTTTTCTAGCAACTTGAACACCTGAGACATGATTTGGGCATCATCAAAACTTCTATCTTCATGATTTTGCTAACAAAGTCGTGCTAGATAAATAGTACAACCTACTCTTTATCAAAGTACTGAAAAAGCAAGCTTGCTCTGACAAGTTAACTTTAACCAGTGGTTGCTTCACACGACAAGACTAAGAAGACACAAGAAAAAAGGAAAAAGCTCAGTCTAACAAACATCTTTTGAGAAGCCTTTAAATAGAAGATGATTCGAAGAAAGAATCAAGAGAATAGCTTACGAAGAGAAAAACAAATATCGCCAAGAGAAAAGCACAAAAGAACTTAAGAACTCAAAGAGGATATCGAAGAAGAAAAAGCTCAAGTGTAGAAATACTCTCAAGCTTTTTTGTAATATAAGCTTACTATTTGTGGGTAGAGAGAAAAACACCTAGCGAGTTTGTAGATTGAATTGTATTGAACATATATCTTCTCTGTGAGAGTAATCGTCTAACGACTTGTGAGTAATCATATTAATTGCAATTCTAAAGAGAATTCAAGCCCTTATTCAACAAAATAACATTTATAAAGTAAGTGCCGATTAGCTTACGAGGATCATCCATATCACGATCAATATGTTAGCCTCGAAAAGATATACAGAAACACTATTCTACCCACTTCTAGTGTTTCCTACAACTTCATCATCATCATACAATTCCTTAAACATTTCAAAACTAAACATTTTAGTTTCAACCATGGACAATAAGACATGTCTCCTAGATAAGGCATCAACTACAACATTTTCCCCACCTTGTTTATGCTTAATAACATAAGGAAATTTTTCAATAAATTTTATGCATTTGGCATGTGTCTTGTAGAGCTTATCTTGGCTTTTAATGTATTTAAGGGATTCATAATCACTATGAACTACAAATTCCTTATAAAGGAAATAATGTTGTCAAGTATGCAAAGCTCTCACTAAGGCATATAACTTCTTGTCATAAGTGGGATTGTTTCTCACTGCCACTTTCAACTTTTTACTAAAATAAACTATAGGATGTCCTTCTTGCAAGAGAATATCTCATATGCTCATATATGAAGCATCACACTGTAAAATAAAAGATGGCACACACTAATTGGACTTTGTAATTCTGTGTATTTCATTGATGAATATCGTAGGTCTTAAATAACTACACGGTTAGAAGATAAATATAGTAACCCTAATATTTTGAGCATAAAATCAGTAATAATGATAGAATCAAATCAGAGCAAATTGTCACAATAATTAAAAACGGTAACATGGTAATCAAGTACCAAATAAACTATGACTTAAATGAAATTACTAAACTACTGTAAATTTAAGTTTATCCAACAAAACTCCCCTATAAACTTAACTTTTCCATCCTTTATCCCTGCATCTTGGCTTTTTATGTGTATCATCCCACATTAGTCTTGCTTCTTCTAATCAAATTTGGGTTCTTCATTTCTTTCATAATTGATTTCTCCATTGCTTTGATTGACTTCCTAATTACCTTTATCAATGTTATTTGCATTATAGTCGTCCTCTTCTTGACCCTGATTGACTTGTCTTTAACATTTATTGATTTGTTTTTTGCTTTGGTCGTCTTTCCAATAACCTTGCTACCACCACAGTTCACTACAACTTCAACTCTTTTATATTTTTACTTCATAATTATCCTAATACTTGTTATTTATCATTCTTCCTTCAATATCATTGTTTTCAAAATTCAACTTGTTAGTGGCTACTTCACCATGATAATGGCTCTCCTTAATAGCACATGTAGGTTCTTTATTCAAAGTATTTTGTCAACTTCCTCCATGTTTGGTTTTCTACGTTGAAAATCTTCAGTATTTCTTGAAGCATTCAATTGAGCTTCCCTAAACATTGTATCTCCTCATCTTTTTCTTTGATTTTCTTACCCACAACCTCTAATATCATTTTCAAGAACATATTTTATTGCCTCACTCACTGCACGTCGAGATCCAACATCTTTTTGTGCTTCATCCTTGCCATTTCTAATGCTTGGTTCGTCACACTCATCATCATGACCTCTAGCATCTTTTCGAAGCTATGCATGACCACAACCATTTATGTCGAGCTCTACATCACCACAACAATTTCTATCAAGCTCTGCATCATCATGGTTGTGTTGTCCTTGCATTCTACCGAGCTACTCACGTTCTCCACCAATATTATTGAGCTATACACATGTGCCAACTTTGTCGAGCTTTACACTTACTTAGCCATCATTTTTTAGTTGAACTCATGCTCCTCAAAAGTGACTTCATCATTGATCGAGCTATTCTTGTCCATCGTCGAGCTCTGCACATCTCTTGTTGGACTATTCGAGCTCTCAAACTTTTCTGCCATGCTTTACACACTCTCCAAGCATCCTGATACGTTGTCGTTGAAGCTATCAAATTAATATTACTTTTCAAGACAACTTCAGCATTGGCAAGTAGTATTCAAGAAAGTAGATAGGGTTAAGGTAACCCTGAGTCGTTTCCCAATGAACACGAAATTTCTTTTCAATATTTGACTCTTATGAATGCTATGCAATGCTCAATAATAAAAGTGAGAAACTATGCTAATGAAGTTAATGTTTGAAGAATGTAGAAGAACAAATAGGAAAATTAAAAATAATTATAATGAAATAGGCTAATTCCACTGCTTTTTCAAGATAGATTCATCATCGACTATCCATAGATTATTGTTCAATTGATTATTGTTCGGGTTTCAAATTAATTGAAGTACATTTCAATTAATTTGAGGGCGATCTTACAATTAATCAAAGTAGATTCTCAATCAAATGAAAGACCTTTCTAGATTATTCACAATGAATTCAACCAAAGTACATTCTTAATCAAATCATATTGTGTTTAATCATGTCTATTCTTAAATCTCTAAACCAAATTAAAAGCTAATTAATCAAAGTAATTTCTCAATTAATTATAGTTGAAATCATTACCACCAACCAAAGTACATTCTCAATTGGTAGAAAAAACTCGTTTAATCATATGAAAGTTCATAAATTCAATCAAAGTAGATTCTTAGCAAACCTAGACACCCTTGAATTCATATGATTAATATGCATGTAGATTCAAACACCTTAAGATGCAAAAATAATTGCTTTTAATATGATTGAAAGATTAAAGACATAAAAGAAGAATAACTCAAATCAATAATCAAAAGAAACAAATACATTAATTCAACTTAACCTCAGAATCCATAATGAAATTACAGTGGAATAGCCCTAGAAGCTTAGCACTCCATGAATGGAGTGAAACACATGATGAAATAAAAGTGAGAGGAGTGGTGGATGATGGCTTCCAGGGGAGGAGTATAAGAATGAATGAAGTATGATTTTTGCCTCTCTTTGGTCTCTTTACACAGGTTTGATTGGGCTTGGACTCTGAATCTTCTGTTGATAAAATCTTTTATCTTATATCTAATATCTTCCAAATATTCAACAGATTTAATCAGTTTATGACAATATTTAATAATATCTTTCCTAGATTCAAAAAGATTTGGCAAATATTATCTTTTGAAATATCTAACAGATTTAAACTTGCCCAAAATTACATTTCAACCCTTTCTATTTTATTCAAAATTGTACAAAAGTCCTGAATTTTCCTCTAATTTCCCTATAGCCATCTCTTTCTTTTCAAAATTGCGTAAGAGCCCTGAGTTGACCAGATTGGACCATCTTTGACCATTTAATTTCATGCTTTAAATGAATAAAATTATAATTTCAGCTGCACAAACAAACATTAGAACATCCAAAATAATTTATGCAACTAAGAATCACATTTTAAGGATCTTTAATTCCCAAACTCAATAAATCCAACCGTCACAAATTCACTTTAAATCAATCATTTAAGCACAAGAATCTCATCAAAAATTTGAATTTTAAAAAATAAATGTAGGCATAAATATGCACTCATCATATCCTAATAGGCTAACCAGGCTTGTCTTACACTTCACCAATTTATGTAGTAGTTGAACCAGGCAAGACATCTCTAGTTTCTTGTTCGAGCTTCCTTCCTATTTTCCTAGTCTCGGTGGGCTCTCCAACTACTCATCGTATGAGTTCTCCATTGCAGCCTCTTCTTCCTCTAAACTTTCCACCGAGCTCTTAAGCAACTCAAACGAGCTTCCCACTTGCTCTACCGAGTTGTCCTTGCTTTCCACCAGGCTCATTGGAGCTATTCACCTCCACCGAGCTCTATGCTTTCGAGCTCTCACTAGTGTAGAATCGGCTTATAACATCACCCATTAGACGTCAGTTATAGGGGGCAGCGACGTAAATTATTGACTGGTGGCAATTGCGTAAATAAGTGAAGCCTAAAAACGTCTGTTAGGCGGGGGACCGACTTCTATAGTTTGATAGATATCGACGCCCCTAGAAACTGGCGTTTATACGTCTGACAGGTAAGTGAAAATTCATTTCTTTCTATCATATAGACATCGGTGCCCCTCCTAACCGACGTCTATAGTCTGACCAGGTATGTGAAAAGTTATTCCTTTCCGCCAACTAGACGTCGGTGGCCCTCCGACCCGACGTCTATAGTTTGACAAGTAGGTGAAAATTTAATTTTTTCCGCCATTTACACGTCCGATCCCACCACTTGACGTCTATATGCGATTATAGAAGTTAGGGCCCCAACTAAATGACGTCTATAGTCTTACCAGGTATGTGAAAAGTCATTCATTTCCGCCCACTAGACGTCCCGTCCCACCAAGCCGACGTCTATATGTAACAAAAATATTAATTTTTAAATTGAATGGATGTAACATTAGTGAGGCACCCGATGTATATGCGATTATAGACGTCGGCTTTGTGAGCAACGTCTAATTCCTTGTTAAATTATTGGTGCGAACAAGCCGTTTGCGAACTAGCAGTTTAATCGTCTTCCTTTGTTTTTTCTCTCCGCTGCACTGCATTTCCAGGTGCGTTTGAAGTCTCGTGAACCATTTAAAGTTGTTTTTACTTCGTTTAATGTAATCTTTGATGTATTATCTTTCATTTGAACCGATTAAAATGAGTTTTCGTTGTGTTTTGGTGCAGTTTTTCTTTTGTCTTTGGGTAGTGTGGTGCATCTTCTCCCTTTGCTAGTTTCCTTGTTAGAAAAACTTACGTTTTTTGGATCTCTTATGGCATTCCAACCTGAAGTCGAACCTGGGTCCTTGCATAGTACCATTCCCATAGCCACTGAAAAGGAATACGGTGAGAATACAGTGTCACCGTATTCTCACCGTATTTCGTATTCTCATCGTATTCTTTTTCAGTGGTGGTCGGTGTGACACCCGGGCACTGACGAGGGCGGGGAGTGATTGCCGATGCAAGAGGCACGGATAAGGAGCGGCTCCTGGCAGGCTTCTAGTGGAAGGGGCACATGGACGAATCGAATATACACCGGAATGAAAGAGATCTAGAGACTGTATAGGTATGAAACTATATTATTGAAGGATAGCTTAAAGGAATTAATTTGGCTACTGATGAGTCGATATTTTCTTGACTGTATTTGGTTTATTGCACTTAAATAAATCAGGGAATTGTGCTTAATTGTCCGGTATTTTCCCGTTTTTTCTAATTATGCTTAATTTGATCGAAAATTCTTATTTTAGTTAATTTGAATTTTCTGAGCTGATTAATTGCATTTTTAGTTGCAGGGAAATTTTGGAGATATCTTTTGGAGCATTAGGATGGAGGCATGGTCATTAAAGACTCTACAATTAGGCATTTCATTTTTAATTAAATTGTAACTTAGTTGTCTAGAAACTTTAATTAAGCTTATGTGCAATGGGCCCTTTTGTGGCAAAAATGTAAAGGCCCAATTTTATGGGACACATGACCTAACCCTAGGGTTTTATTTTGTGTGGACCCCACCCAAAAAAGAGACTCTTGGCCTTGAATTAGGAGCAGCCGACACACTCATTCTGGACGGCTTGGCTTTGAACGTTGTTGGAGGAAGCTTTTGTTGGAACAATGTTTATCTTTTTAGATGGTGGTTGAATGAAAGAAGCAGCACGTTACGATTTCGGGAAGCAGCTCACGGAATGAAAATGGTGTCCAGCAGAAGCATTTTGATTTTATCACATTTGTTTTTGGCTTTTAGAAAGAAGCATATTGATTTGGAAAGGTGCAGCAGACTTCACGGTAATATTTATTTTGGAATTGAAAAGCAATGATGAAGAGATGGAAGAAGCGGAGCATTTCCTTTCGTTGCTTGATGTTGGACATCGTTCCACTTTTTCATTCAATCAAATATTATAGTTTAAAGCATTTTCTTGGTGTGCACGGACCTGGAAGCAGCTTGATGCGGTGATTTATTTTTCATTCCTTTCATTTTGGAGAAAAGCTTATTTATTTTTCATTTCTTTCATTTTGGAGAAAAGTTGCACGGTGCTTCATTATGGGTAAGTGGGCATGGTGATTTTTAGTTGGAGAAAAAGTGTGGTTCACATCTAGCGGAGGAGAAAAAGTTTTTCAATTTTATGGAAGCACACAGCTGATTTTTTTTAGAAGTTTTATACCTTTTCTTCTAGAATGAAGTAGCTAAGTGATTTTATTTTCAATGTCATGCGTTTTTCTTTTTGCTATTCCCGCTTTAATGTTTACCTCATTTATTAGCTTATGCAATTCAATAGTGTTCTATGTTTTATCCGTTGCCTTCCAATTAGTTCATGCATCTTATTTTAGGACCGTTTATTTTACTTTTTCTTCTCGTTCACCATGCTGTCTGTGATGTTCAGTTTATCGTTTCTGTTCACTTTAATGTTGTCTGTTCCGTTCGATTACGTTAATTTAGTTGAGATGTTAGCTTAGGTTAGGCGGGTTGGTCATTAGCGATATTATATTGCTTCCTTGAGATTTCTGGATTGTAATTGTAGTTTTCCAATCTGACTTGGTTAATGTGAAATTTGTATTTACACTTGCAATTGGGTATACATTTAGTTGCCCAGTTGGTGTTGAGTCTTCGCTTAGTTGATGAAAATGCATGGTGTAAATTTGATTTGATGTTAACATTGCGTTCGCTTAGTTCGTTTTTATGAAAACATGATTAACCGTCGCTTAGTTGGTTAACTGTGTTGGATTAGAGGTTTGAGTCGCTGCTTTATTTTGTTGATCTGTGATATGAAACATTGTAATTAAGTTAATGACCGACCATTTTCATTCTATCTTTGAAACCGTTTTTACATCTGTGTTTGCATTTCTGTTTGCATTCGTAATTTAATTTTACTAATCTACATTCACAAAACTTTTCACAACCCCCCACTTCTTGTCTGACATAATTCTCGAACCACATTTGGTCCTTGAGAGACGACCTAGGAGTCACTTCCTAGTACTATACTGCATTCTTTATGCACATCAAATTTGAGTGGGTTGCGACAGCTCATTAAATTTTGGCGCCGTTGCCGGGGACCAACGGTTCAGTTTTAGGTCTTTTGTTGTGTTAGTGTGTGTTGTGTTTTGTCTTGTGTTGTGAGTGTGTCGTTCTGTTTGTGTGTGTCATCATGTGTGTTGCATTTAGATAGCTTTAGTTGCATATTTTTATTGCATTCTTCTTACCCTCCCCCTTCTTTCCCATGTCTACCTATTTTGGTTATGTGGATACTGTTTCTTCTGCCTGTGCCTATGATTATGATTCTCCTGTTGATTTCTATGTTGAGAACAGTAAGGTTCCTCCTCCATCTCATGAGAGTGCTCCTAGGGAGTCGTTTCCACTTGATGAGGAGGATATTCGTTGTGTTTTCAACACTAGACTGATACATTTGCTGCCTAGGTTTCATGGCTTTGTAGGTGAATGCCCACGTAGACATTTGGAGGAGTTCTACACATTATGCTCTTTAATGAAACCTCCAGATGTCCCGGATGAAGACATGTTCTTAAGGGCATTTGAGAACTCATTACACGGAGCAGCAAAGGATTGGTGTTGTTGTCTTACTCCAGGATCGGTCACCAGTTGGGAAGATCTGAAGCATCAATTTCTAGACAAATTCTCCCCTGTGCGGTATGGTTATAGCGACGATCCTGGGTGGACTGATCCTAACTTGGGATGGTATGGTACTTCACAGCATCAATATCAGGAACCATCATTCCAAACTCTTTGTATGCCTCCACCAGTTCAGGAACCACAGCAGCTGTAGTTTCATGAGCCTGCCTAGTCTTCATCAGATGCTGATAGGAATTTGGAAAGCAAGCTTGATTTTCTTTTGAGTTTGGTGACACAGTTGGCATTCAACCAAAGAGCAGCACCTCCATCTGCATCTGTTGCACGATTGTGTGTTGTATGTCCTTCCAGTGACCACTATACGGATGCCTGTCCTTCTTTGCACCACTCAGTTGTTCTTGATGTGCCTCAAGCTTATGCTCCAAATATCTACAATAACAGGCAGCCACAACAAAAAAATCAGAGGCAAAAACAACAGCAAGAGGCACCTGCCCAACCACCGGCCAAATCTTCTACTTCTTCTGAGCCTACATTGAATGAGTTGTGGGGGCAGATGGCGACTCAGTTCATTGAGGAACAGTCTCAAGCTTTAGAGGGATCACCATTTCAGACTGTTCAGATTCTTGATGATGTCAGTGCCATTCACATAGGAGATGGGAGCAGAGTCATGAGCTTTCTACTACGCCATCTACTTTTCCACCCTCCCATGTCTTTACTCTTGCACCTGAGGATGCAGTTGCTCATTCTGCTGTTATTGGTGAGATGAATCATGAATCAGCACAGGTTTTCTCTAAACTTGAATTCCCACTTGCTTTTCTTGAGTTGATTATGCAATCAAATATTCTTGATTCTGCTGCAGATTCACATGTTAGTGATGATTTTGATATAGAAACTGTGAAAACTGAAGATGCTTTAGACTTAGAATTAAATTTTGATCTTTCACAGTTTTCTAAAAATTTTCAATGTAGTTGTGAAGTTGGTTCTTGTTCTATTTGTGTTGAAATCAATTCTGTGATACAACCAGCTTCCAACTTTATGATAGGTGATCCTAACTGTGAGTCTGATGAAAATGTTGAGGAACAGACAGATATAAGAAACACCTTTGAGATAGGTAGACCACTTTCATCTTCCACCACTTTAACCACATCCAAGGAGGTGGAAGTAAGCATACCTAAGATTGATTCTATTGTTGATGATTATGCTATTGATAGGTATGTTGATGATTGTATTGGTGATGAGCATGCTTCTAATTCTCTCTCTTTGCATGATGAGAACAACTTTTTGCTATCACATATGAATGTTTGTTCTCCATGCACTGAACATGAATCTGAGACTATTGTTGATATTGTTTCTGCATTTGAAAGTGATTCATGTTCTGAGAGTATATATGATGTTCAACATGTTACACTGGGATATGGTGTTATACCCCTGCATGTTATTTATGTGGAGCCACAGTGCACTAACCATGTTGCAGGAGGTACACATGAAGTTGACCAACACACACCCACGGTGGAAGACAAAGGTGTCAATATACACAACAGTTTGAAGATTAATAGGCACCAGCTGAACCCGCTCATGAACAATCACTGCTTCTTAGATCCAACTGTGGAGGACATCTCCCTGCTTGATCAAATTTGGAGACTGAAGCAATTCCTCCTCAAGACTTCTTTGCTGACTCCGGTGGTGGAAGAGATCTCCCTGAAAGTCCAAAATTGGCAACTGCCACCATGATCAGGGGAGTTTCCTTTTTCCCTTCTCCTCCTTTCCCACTTGTATTGCACTTGTCCATGATCTGTTGACTGTTCTGATTTCTGATTTGATGATTGTGACACATTGAGGACACTGTGTAGTTTAAGTGTGGTCTATTGGGGGAGATTTCTATTTTCTTTGTTAATTTTTTTTTTGTTTTCTTTGTTAAATTTTTTGTTTTCTAGGCAGTTTTTGTTTGTCTTGTGTACAGTTTTGCATGTTTCTCTTGATTTCTAGACTTGGTTTAGGTTGTAGACTTGTCTTTCACTTCATTGATACTCTGATTTGTTGGAAATTCTTGCTTTTCTTTGCCTGGAAAGATGATTATGATGTTTGAGAGAGTGATTGATTGTAACAGAAATACCCTGTGTGAGAATTTGAGCCACTTTATCTTCTTTCTTGTGTGATATGTCTCTTGATTGCTTGCACATATGCCTTGGCTTGACTCTTGTTGATGTTTATTGATTGATATGCATGTTTGGAAGTGATAAAGGCAGTTTTGTTGTTGAGCCTCTCTAGCCAAATGAGCCTACCTTGTAATGATCCCTTGATAACCCCTTTTGAGCCTATATTTTCTCCTGTTCTTTGTTTTCAAGCTCATTAATTTCCTTTAAGTGAAAAACCATGATTACCTTAACCTTAGGGAATTTTGGAGCTTTGGAATTGTTTTGGGAATAAGTGTGGTCTCCGGGGGATTCAGATGAATTGGCTAGTTGGTTCCTCTTCTTAGTTATTTTGTAAATATATGTGCGTCTTGTCTCTTGAAGTTGTGTTCTGAATAGAGAGAAAAGAAAAGAGACAGGATGAGAAAAAAAAAACAGAGAAAAATGAGAAAAAAAAATGTGTGAATAATGGAGTCAAGAAGATGATTGAATTAGAGGTTTTGGGTGTGATTTGACTGTGTTTACACTTGTTCCCCATTGCTCCTCTATTTCTTTTGGTTTGTAGCTTCTTATCCATATTTATCCTCCCCTGTCCTTGGCCCCATTGCATCCATAAAAGACCTTTTGATTTGAACATGCATATGTGTTTGAGTGTTAATATTAGAGGCTTGCCAAGTCTGTTTGTGTTTGCTTTCTTGAGTGCATTGAGTTGACATTGTTTACCCTAGACACTTGAGAGAAACACTGATAGTATGCATCTGTGAGTTTCTGTGCTTTTGATTCACCTCTTGAGCTGATTGATCAGTTTGCCATGTCTTGAATTGCTTGGATGATTGCTACGAGTATCTACTTTCTCTGATTCTGTTTTGGAGGCTGTCTACTTCTTTTAATTGTCCAGATTTCTTTAGAACTGTGTAATTTTGTTTGTTTCTTTGTCAGTCTTTGTCTTCTGTGTGCTGAGGTTGTGTCATACCCCTGATGCCCTCTGAACTGTTCCCTGATTTGTGTCTTGATTTTGCCCAGGAGTGCAAAAGACTAAGTGTGGTCTATTTTGATGAGTCGATATTTTCTTGACTGTATTTGGTTTATTGCACTTAAATAAATCAGGGAATTGTGCTTAATTGTCCGGTATTTTCCCGTTTTTTCTAATTATGCTTAATTTGATCGAAAATTCTTATTTTAGTTAATTTGAATTTTCTGAGCTGATTAATTGCATTTTTAGTTGCAGGGAAATTTTGGAGATATCTTTTGGAGCATTAGGATGGAGGCATGGTCATTAAAGACTCTACAATTAGGCATTTCATTTTTAATTAAATTGTAACTTAGTTGTCTAGAAACTTTAATTAAGCTTATGTGCAATGGGCCCTTTTGTGGCAAAAATGTAAAGGCCCAATTTTATGGGACACATGGCCTAACCCTAGGGTTTTATTTTGTGTGGACCCCACCCAAAAAAGGAGACTCTTGGCCTTGAATTAGGAGCAGCCGACACACTCATCTGGACGGCTTGGCTTTGAACGTTGTTGGAGGAAGCTTTTGTTGGAACAATGTTTATCTTTTTAGATGGTGGTTGAATGAAAGAAGCAGCACGTTACGATTTCGGGAAGCAGCTCACGGAATGAAAATGGTGTCCAGCAGAAGCATTTTGATTTTATCACATTTGTTTTTGGCTTTTAGAAAGAAGCATATTGATTTGGAAAGGTGCAGCAGACTTCACGGTAATATTTATTTTGGAATTGAAAAGCAATGATGAAGAGATGGAAGAAGCGGAGCATTTCCTTTCGTTGCTTGATGTTGGACATCGTTCCACTTTTTCATTCAATCAAATATTATAGTTTAAAGCATTTTCTTGGTGTGCACGGACCTGGAAGCAGCTTGATGCGGTGATTTATTTTTCATTCCTTTCATTTTGGAGAAAAGCTTATTTATTTTTCATTTCTTTCATTTTGGAGAAAAGTTGCACGGTGCTTCATTATGGGTAAGTGGGCATGGTGATTTTTAGTTGGAGAAAAAGTGTGGTTCACATCTAGCGGAGGAGAAAAAGTTTTTCAATTTTATGGAAGCACACAGCTGATTTTTTTTAGAAGTTTTATACCTTTTCTTCTAGAATGAAGTAGCTAAGTGATTTTATTTTCAATGTCATGCGTTTTTCTTTTTGCTATTCCCGCTTTAATGTTTACCTCATTTATTAGCTTATGCAATTCAATAGTGTTCTATGTTTTATCCGTTGCCTTCCAATTAGTTCATGCATCTTATTTTAGGACCGCTTATTTTACTTTTTCTTCCCGTTCACCATGCTGTCTGTGATGTTCAGTTTATCGTTTCTGTTCACTTTAATGTTGTCTGTTCCGTTCGATTACGTTAATTTAGTTGAGATGTTAGCTTAGGTTAGGCGGGTTGGTCATTAGCGATATTATATTGCTTCCTTGAGATTTCTGGATTGTAATTGTAGTTTTCCAATCTGACTTGGTTAATGTGAAATTTGTATTTACACTTGCAATTGGGTATACATTTAGTTGCCCAGTTGGTGTTGAGTCTTCGCTTAGTTGATGAAAATGCATGGTGTAAATTTGATTTGATGTTAACATTGCGTTCGCTTAGTTCGTTTTTATGAAAACATGATTAACCGTCGCTTAGTTGGTTAACTGTGTTGGATTAGAGGTTTGAGTCGCTGCTTTATTTTGTTGATCTGTGATATGAAACATTGTAATTAAGTTAATGACCGACCATTTTCATTCTATCTTTGAAACCGTTTTTACATCTGTGTTTGCATTTCTGTTTGCATTCGTAATTTAATTTTACTAATCTACATTCACAAAACTTTTCACAACCCCCCCACTTCTTGTCTGACATAATTCTCGAACCACATTTGGTCCTTGAGAGACGACTTAGGAGTCACTTCCTAGTCTATACTGCATTCTTTTATGCACATTAAATTTTGCATGGGGTGCGACACCCATCAGCTACTCATATCAATAAATGCATTTGCTTTTCGGTAGCCTAACCCATAAGAACTCCATGGTTAAGCGTGCTTAGCCTGGAGTAATTTAGGGATGAGTGACCTTCTGGGAAGTTTTCCCGGAAAATGTGCGAGTGAGGACAAAGCACATTAGGATTGTAACATGAGATAAGCAAGGAGGTCAACCTTAATCTTTGCCTGCTAGGCAAGAGTATAGCAAGTTACAAATTCTGTCTTGGTAGGGCATGTCTTTTTATTACTATTAAATTGAAGTAGTTAATGGTGGGGTTACCATTATCCTTTTTGTGGTAATGAATATATGTATGTTCCTAAAAAAAACAATTTGTCCATTTTTGCGGGGTCTTGAAGGGGCATGGAAACACATAAGAACTCTTGAATTGAAATGGAAAAATAGATAGAACTCCAGTTACTTCGGAAATGGTAAGATCTTTGGCGCAAGAACGCAAGAGGAGGGGTTGATCCGTATCATCTTGACTTGGTTCTGATTTCTCTATTTTTATAGATATATTCAATAAAAGCTGTTTTATTGCACTCATATAACTATCTGATTCAATTATTCAATCCAAATGCGAAAAGAATATATCTATATTCTTTATAGATTCTTTTTGTACTTTAAATCTAAGGAGAGGCTTATAGGAAAGAATATCAAAAAAAAATTTCTGTCTCAACGAAGCACACATAGAGATATAAGTTGCCGAGGCGTTACAAATGAATATCAGAAGTATGGGACTATATGGTTGAAGGATAGCTTAAAGGAATTAATTTGCCTACTCATATCAACAAATGCATTTGATTTTCGCTTAGCCTGGAGTAATTTAGGGATGGGTGACCTTCTGGGAAGTTTTCCTTTATAGGTATATGTATATTAAGGGTGTGGGGTTCCTTTAATAAAAAAAAAGAAAAAAAGGGGGGGGGGTTAGGAAGGAAGTCCTCCGTGAATGTATTATTTTTTTTAGAAGAGAAGAAAATGGTGCTAAGTTTGGAAGGAAGGATTTTCTTGTTGAGGTGTGGGTTATTTTTATTTTTCTCTTTATAAATTGAAATGGTTGTGAGATTGGGGTGGGTCTCACTTTAAAATGAAAGAGAAATTATATGAAGAGTTTTGGCTTGGGTGTTTTGTGGTGAGGATACGCGAGACAGGATTGGATTTTATTCTAGACGGGTTTTGTTATATTTCGTTGATTTCCAGTTGCTATTTTATATATACGTTTATATGCATATATATATATATATATATATATATATATATATATATAAATTCATTCTGGATACTATTATAAATCTCGGTACGTGTTGATAAAGTTATTAAATTGAGTGATGAGATTGTGACCTTTATGTAGTGGGTGTATATGGCGTATGAAATATTAGAATCATCTAACGACATGGTAAGTTGGTTTAACCTGCAATTGTGATTTATTTAAAGTCAGAGCAATGAAGGTATGTTTTGGTGAAAGGTGTGACTAATACATGAAGAATATGTATGGAATGTCGTTTAAATCTGGTGAGTGTTGTATAATACATGTTGTGAAGAATAAGTGTGGATGACTCTTTCGGCCGTGTGATGCGGGAAGATGATGTTTTGATAGTGATGACTCTTTTGGCCGTGTGATGCGGGAAAGATATTCTTTTCAGCCGTGTGATGCGGGAAGATGTTGTTTTGATAGTGATGACTCTTTCGGCCGTGTGATGCGGAAAAGAAATTCTCTTCGGCCGTGTGATGCGGGAAGATGATGGTTTGGTAGTGATGACTTTGTTTTTGGCCGTGTGATGTGGAAAGGAGGTGTCGTGAGATTCGTACTGAATTGGTTTATGAATTATGTATTTGTGCTGTTAATGCAGTGATGAAATATGTTTATGATTAAACTATATACTCTGTAGTTATTATGATTATTATATATTGTGTGTTATGATACTTTTGGTTTCTCACCCTTGCATGTTGTGGTTGTCGTTTCCACCTACGATGATCGTACTTGTACAGGAGTAGTTGGCATTGCAGATGAGGCCGGATCGAAGTAGCTGACGAGATTTGGATTTTTGGTCAGGGATTTATTATTGTTTTCCATTACTGAAAAGTTTTCAGACTTGGTTTTCTTATGTAAAAGAGATTATGGGAGATTTCTGTTTTGAACAGACAATGATTATTATTATTATGTTTTGCTTCCGTAATTTTAATCGAATAAAGTTCATTATCTTTCATAAATGTTTTATAGAAAGGTTTGAAAAAAAACACTACACTGTGACATCTCAAAATTTGGGGTGTTACACTCGGAGTGGACCTAAGCAACGACCCAGGTTCTTCTTTGGGTTGAAATGCCATAAGAGATGCAAAAGACGCAAATTTTTCTTACGAGGAAACTAGTAAGGGAAGGAGGCGCTACTATGCTAACCAAAGACACGAGAAAAACTGCACCGAAACACAACGAACACTTCATAGATGTCGGTTAATGTATTGACTGACGTCTATAGTGCCCATAGACGTCGGTTAATGCAATGTCTGACGGTTTTATAGACGTCGCACGTGTCACTGAACCGACGTTTATAGTGCCCTTAGACGTCGGTTAGTGCAATGACTGACATCTTTATAGACGTCGCGTTTTTCATTGAACCGACGTCTATAGCAGCGTCGCACATGCAGAAATGCAACGTCCCATTAGCGTCACCTGTAAAGACGTCGGTTAGGGAGGTGACGTCAAAAGCCCAAAATATCTGACGTCTAAAGCCCTTTCTGCACAGTGTCTCTACCATAACTTTTGAGCTCTCCTTGCACAATGTTGAGCTCTGCATCCATAATGTCGGGCTCCATATTCTACTTGGTTGTGTGACTGACCTCTCCTTTCTACTCCACGAGCTTGCCAAGTTCTCCTTGTGCCCAACTTCCAACCTCCTATTAAAATTCAGCTTGGTATCAATCAACTCGGTACCAACCAACTTAGCAAAATTTGGATCCAACTTAGCACATCCCTAAAACAGCTTGGCACAACCCTAACACAACTCAGCATAATCCAGAACAAGCTCAACATCTTAACGCAGCTCGATGTTTGGTGTCCAACTCGACAGGTTGACTTGGGAGCTCCTTGACATCAACAAAACTATTTATTTATCATCTTCCTCTACAAGGAGACTATTCTTTTTCTTCTTCTTCTCAATCTGGTAAAACTTCAAAATGTAGTCAGCCTTACCATAGTTGTAGCACTTCGCCGATCTGCACTCATTTGCATAGTGGTCGTCCTTGTCACACTTAAAACACTCCACTCCCCGATCGAAGTCCTTGGCTTTTCCCTTGTCCTCGGCCATGCCAATTTTCTTGACCCGTTTGTTCTTTGCCATCATCCTCTAAATCACCTTTTTCACATCGTACAGGACCTCAACCATGATTGTTTCGAGTTCCTCCATTCACGTCAAGTTGTGCTTATAATGCTTGGTCAAAGGACTCTTACTTCTTGGTTCTTCTTTGTTTATGGACCTCAAGTGACCCAACTAGCTCTTCATTGAGAATGCAAATAGGTCCTTGGACTTCTCAATGGCACAAACTATGCTTTCGAAATCATCTATTCATGATCTTAAAAGTTTCTCCACAACCAGACTGGCTGGCAACAGTTCTCCATTCTTGCCAATTTGATTTACCACTATCTCTACCTGAGTTATATACTCGAACCCTCGTTTTTTGTCCTCCATCTTCAAATTTTCAAACTTTTCCCAGTAAGTTTGAAGTCGTACCTATCTAATGCGGTTATCCCCTCTATATGCGATTTCAAAGAGCTCTCACTAGCTTTTGCTATCTTATCAAAGCCTAATTTGTTCACTACTATGTACAATAGTTACAAAGTTGATTTGTCTTTCACTCGCGTCTTTCTCAATGCAATGATCTGGCCACCGTCTGCTCTTCCTCCACAACTTGTTCATGGTACTCATTCTCCACTACATCCCCACACGTTTTGGGATCCAAGAAGAGCCTCCATTTGCAGACTCTAATTATCATAATTGATTTTCTTTGACAATTGTGGTAGGGACATACTGTTTGCTAGATTTTTCATCTCTCTCACTCTTTATTTTTCAAGCATTCAAGCACATTGTTTCACATACACACTCTCTCTCTCTTTTCTCTCTCACTCAAACACTTAGGGCATAAACCTCCGATGCCTATTTGTAAAATAGAAGAAAAAACACCACACACACACAAACACACTATATAATTGGCCTTTTTAATTCTATGTATTTTGATAACGGTCTAAAAATCATTGTTTTCATATATTAATTTGATATCAAAACACAACCTTTATGGCTTAGAATGAGCTTAGAATCAAGTAAAACACTTTAGTTGAGTCATAGGAGAGACAAAAGTTGTTTTGATGAAGGATGAAGATGGAAGAAAAGTAGGAAGGTCCTAGACTCTGGAAGGAAGGAGAAAAGTGAAGAAAGGAAGAGTCAGTTCACCCCTCAACGTCAAAATGGGACGCTGAGCGTCCAGATTGAAGGAAAAGCCACTGTCTGACGCCAGGGACGTGCAGCTGAGCGGTTTTGCGATTAGAGGCAAACCGCTCAGCGGTGGGACTTGCCGCTCAACGGTTTTGCGGCAATGAGCAAACCGCCCAGGGGTGAAAGTGTGACGCTCAGCGGTTTCCTGCTGGGCCTTGGGCCAAATTTTTGTCTTTTGGCTGCGCTATAAATGGAACTTGTGCGACTTCAAAAATAATCTTTTGGCAGAGGAGAATTCCAAAGCAGATCCACACACCTTGGAGGCGGTTCTTTGGACGCTTAGGCTCCATCTTACCAAATTTAGGGTTTCTTCTTCCATTCTTTCATCATTTTTCATCTAGATTCACCATGTCAATGGTGAATTAAACCCTATTGTAGTTGTGGGAAACAATGTAATCTTTTGAAACTCTGTTTTATTGAAATTCTTATTTGGTTTATATGCTTGCATATTCTTAATTTATCAATTGTTGAGTTCCTTACCTGCGTTTAATGCTTTTACCGTTTAACTCATTTGGTAACCGTTGTTTGTCTTCATTGATACGGAGACGTACGATCATGTCATGAACTAGGGGGAATTTCTTGTTTATGCTAATACCGCCTAGAGATAGGGGTAGGACATTCAATTTCATTTGCTTCCGTTTATCATGCATTATTAATCATTAGGGGAGGCTAGAGATAGCAAGCTAGTGATTAGTAATAGGCTCTTTTCGCTAAGAGATTGGGTTTAGGATAGATCAAGAAAGTTTGCATAACAATATGATAAATAAGATAATTAAATAAGAAGAGTAGGTAGAAGAGAGTGGATAAGATGAAATTGTGAACCCCAACAACTCCATTCATCCATATATTTTTCTCTTACCAATTGATTCATTTATATTTGCATGTTTCTATTTTTATTGCATCCAACACAACAAAATCTTTTCTTCTCAAGTTCTATGCAATCGATCTACATGAACGTTAAGGCTTGAGAGTTCTTTTGGGAAATGATATTCGGACTTACCCGTCTTATTACTACTTGGTACGATCTAGTACACTTGCCAGGGAGTTAGCAAGTTTTTGGCGCCGTTGCCTGGGAACTCTTGGTTTAACTTTTCCTGTAGTGTAGATTGGTTAAATTTAATTTGAGTGTATATATTCTGTTTTTGTAATTATTTTGTTTGTTTTTATTTTTGTTTATAAAAGTGCTACTAGGGTTTTGTGCCTAATGTTTGCAGGATGCAGTATGGACAAGAATTTGACTATATGGGCACTCAATTCTATCAAAATAATTTCAACCACTGGTGGGAACCTCACTCAAAGTTGGATCAAAGTCAGAATGAGCAAGATGTTAAGCAACAATTCTCTAGGCCAAAAGAAACATTGGAGGAAGCTAAACAACGTTTAAGGCAGAAATTATTCTCCATGCCAATAGAAGCGTTGGGAGAAGTTGAACAAGCTTTACAGCAAAAACTATTTTTCTCGCCAAAAAAAACGTTGGGGAAGCTCAACAACACTTACGGCGGGAAGCCGAACAACTTCTATGGCAGAAACAATCCTCTGGACCAAGAGAAACGTTATGGGAAGCTGAACAACGATTACAGAAGAAACAATTCTCTTTACAGAAAGAAACGTTGGGGGAGACCAAACAACGTCTACAACAAAAACAATCTTCTGTACGAAAAGAAACATTGGGGGAAGCTAAAGAACGTTTATGGCAGGAATCTTGCACGTTGAAGTCTTTGGGTATAATTAGGGTTAATACTAAAGTTAACCCTAAAGAGGAATGTCAAGCCACTATCTTTGAAAATGATAAGGTTATTAAGGAAGAGAAGATAGAGGAAGAAGAGATAGAGAAAGATGAGAAGAAAGAAAAAGCAGTGGTTCAAAGAAAAGAAAAAAAAGAGAAAAATTGTGAAAATAAAGAAGAAAGCAAAAAATAAAAAGAAGAGTGAGAAGAAAAAAATGAGAGAAAAGAGGAAAGAGAAAAAGAGGAAGAGATGTAAAAAGAAAAGATCATGTGAAAAACCTCTTCTTCATAAAAAGAAATATCATAGGAAGGAAAATAAATTTATGTGCTTCATAAAAATTTTCAAGAAATTAGAGATTACAGTTCCTATGATTGATACATGGAAACAAGTGCTTGGTTTTAGCAAATTTCTGAAGAAATTCAACAGGAAGAAGAAAAAGAAAAGAATATCAAGCAAAGGGGAGTATCAACACCTTCTGATGGGTGTCTAAACTTTACTGGATCAAGCTAGTGACGTTAAAGAAGCGGTTCCTAGGAGGCAACTTAGTTGATTATTTCTTGTTTTAATCGTGTTTTAAGTGCATGTTATGTGTGATTGCTGCATTTGAGAGGGGGAAGATATGAATTTGAAAAATTGAGAGCCAAAATCAGGTACTACAGGACTGAAAACGCAGAAGCAAGAAAAGAAGAGAATTTTTTTTTTTTAAAACGCTCACCGCTGAGCGGTCAAATGGACCGCTGAGCGGTGGCGGCGAAAACTT
This sequence comes from Vigna reflexopilosa, assembly GCA_027742785.1. Lineage (NCBI taxonomy): Eukaryota > Viridiplantae > Streptophyta > Magnoliopsida > Fabales > Fabaceae > Vigna > Vigna reflexopilosa. Next base: position 8,980,710 of record CM050929.1, on the reverse strand, counting down.
TGCTCGTGTTCTTTAAAGGGCAGAGCGGTTTCTGAGTTTTTCACTTTGAATCTTCTTCTTGCAAGTCGCCCAAGTGTTCTCCTTAAGCCTTAGTACCCAATTTTCGTTCTCAAAGGTTTTCCAACAACATTTCCTCACTTTTCCATTCACCCATTCACAAAAACCCTTCGTTTTGAACATTGCATTGGGGGTTTTGGTGAGAGCATTGCATAGGGAGAGATTCATCATCAATTAGAAGCAAATCTAGCAAGTATTTGTCATCTCCACTCAAGTAATGCAATTTCATTCCTAGGGTTTCTAATTTTGAATTTGTTGAAGAACATGTGTAGGAACATGAGAAATTAGGGCTTTTGATTTCTATGCATGATTTGTTGAAATAGAACCCATTTGAACCGATTGAATTGCATGAATTTGGTCTGGATTGTTGAAGTTTGTGAAAAAATGGAGATTAGGACATGTTTTGAAAATGTTCTTGAAAACCCCAGCCGCCATCGCTGAACGGTCTGCTTCACCGCTGAGCGGCAGCGCAGAGGCAAACCGCTGAGGGGTTAGCCTTGGACGTTGAGCGGTTTGCAGAGTTTTCTTGGATACTTGATTTTTGATACAGGGATGCTGAGGGGCCCTGTTCTTCTTTCAGTAATAACCTGTGGTTGATTTGGAATTTGATTGATATGCTAACCTTTAATGATGAATTCCTGTGGTATTTTGAATTTTTCTGTATGCAGGAATGTCTTCATCAAGGAGAGTGAAACATCAAGGCAATAAGAGGAAGGAACCCGAGAGAGAATGGACATTTGATTCTGATAGGTTCCTTTCCAAGAAGCATGAGGAACACCTAGCGACTATGCATCAAAGGAGGCTGCTTATGGAAAGGAAGGTCTCTTTCATTCCAGACTTAGCTCCTGAGTTTGGAGCAGAGTTGATGAGGAGAGACTGGGAGAGGTTGGCCACTTATCCTGCGCCAGCTAGCATCAAGTTAGTGAAGGAGTTCTACACGAACGCCTTGGCTAGAGGAGGTGTTTCAGCCGGGAGATATTTGAGCTATGTCAGGGGACGGATTGTCCCATATGATCCTAACACCATTAACATTTTTTTAGGCACAGAATGGCCAGGGGAACAATGCCAGTATGCAGAACTTGTTGGTTTTTTTAGAGACATTGCCGACATAGAGAGGGTGATGTGTCTTCCTGGGAGGCACTTTCAGTTGAACCCCAATGGAGCGCTTGTGAACATCCGGAGGGCAGATTTGACAACTTTGGCCAAATATTGGATGGCATTCACTCATGCCAACATACAGCCGTGCTCCCATGTTTCTGACATCACGATGCATAGGATTTTATTCATCTACTGCATGATGAAGCAGTTGGATGTTAATGTCGGGAAGGTCATCGCAGATGAGATTCAGAGTTGTGCTACTACTGTGAGTAGCAGGACCCCGCTGGGACATCCGTCCCTGATTACTTTCTTGTGTCAGCAGGCTGGGGTGGACATTGCAGTGCCACCTTATGAGAGGCCCAGGAAGGCCATTGATGCTTCATATTTTCAGCAGTATTGTGCAGAGGACGAGCCAGCAAAGCCTAGGAGACTTCCTAGGAGAGCACCAGCACAGCAGGAGGAGGCCCCTGCAGATGCACCAGCACAACATGCTGAGTCATTCCAGATGAGGGACATGTACATGTCCATGATGGAGGCTAGGATGGAGGCTCTACACAGAGGTCAGGTGGCGACTGCAGAGATGATTGTGGGGCTCTATGATCATCCACCAGTGCACAGGTGGACAATGGATGAGTTCCATCGAGCTGTGGCATGGCCTCAGGAGCAGGCACAGGGGAGCGGGTTTGGAGCAGCAGTTGGAGCACTAGGTGGTGTTGATGATGACCAGGATGATGACTTCGAGGATGCAGTAGCTTGAGAGGATGAGGACTCAGATGATAGTATGGGATGAGACGACATCTACTGACGGATGCTAGTACTTGAAACAGGGATTTTATTTTCCTTTTAAATTTTGTACTTTTAAATTTTTAGAATAGGTTGAATTTTAATTATTAGTGTCTTTGTTTGGCCTGTAAACTATTTCCTGATGATGGTTTGACTGAACTAAATGCATGATGAGTCTATTTGATGATGATTGATGTGAATGATAATTGAATAGGTGTTGCATGTTGATATCCAGGTGAATGGTTCACTAGCTATGTGAACAGATGTGTAATGATTTATGATTGTGGTCTTGATGCTAAACAAAGTGCATGATTGAATGATGTGTGAGAAAGCATGATGTGTGAGGTTTTGAGCTGTAGAGTATTTCTTGATGTATGTTTTGTTCACAGGAAAGCATGAATAATATTGTCTTAGTCTTTACGATTGATCAAGGCCATGTTTGGAAGCCCTTTCTTATTCTAAATTTCGCCCAAAATGATTAAAGTTTCATTCCCTTTTTGAACCTTGGCCTTAAACAGTTTGAAAACCCATGTTCTGAAGTTATTTGCCTCGAGTTGGGTTGAGAATAATTGCATATGTTAAAAAGTTTAAGTTTGGGATTGTTGGGGAAATTGAAAAGTAAAAAGAGGCATTGAGCTTATGAGTTGAAAAAGAAAAAAATGCATGAGAAAAGAGAAAAAATAAAAGAAAAAGCATGAAAGTTAAGCTCAATGTAAAAATAAGAAAGGAAGAAGTTGGGAATGAGTGAGATTGGTGGAGAAGAGAGTTTGTACTTGAACTTTGAATTTTAAATAACTCTCTTGACTCAAGTATTTTGTGTTCATAGAAAAACCAATTTTTCTTGTTAGCCCAACCTCATTATAAGCTTGGTAAAAGTCCTTGTGATGATATTTGCATGCAAGAATGTTGATTGTTTAGATGAAGGGCAATTTTGTTTTATGTGACTTGTGAACAATAGAGAGTTGGAGTGACCTCTTAAACACTTGAGTGATTGAGTGAATAGAACATCTGTTGTGAAGGATGTGATCATGTGAATTGAATTAGATTGAAAGCATGCATGCATCTTGATTTGATTTCGCTGAAAATCTGAGTTGAGTAGCTCTTGTCATATGAAATTTGAATTGTTGAACTGTTTGAGGAAATAGTGGAAGGCCAAGTTTTGTTTGGTTTGCTTGAGGACAACCAAAGTTCTAAGTTTGCAGTTGTGATAACGGTCTAAAAACCGTTATTTTCATATATTAATTTGATATCAAAACACACCCTTTATGGCTTAGAATCAGCTTAGAATCAAGTAAAACACTTTACTTGAGTCATAGGAGAGTCAAAAGCTGTTTTGAGAGATATTATGCTTGTTTTGCATTGTTTTTGCAAGGTTTTGATGAAGGATGAAGATGGAAGCATAGTAGGAAGGTCCTAGACACTGGAAAGAAGGAGAAAAGTGAAGAAAGGAAGAGTCAGTTCACCCCTCAACATCAAAATGGGACGCTGAGCGTCCAGATTGAAGGAAAAGCCATTGTCTGATGCCAGGGACGTGTAGCTGAGCGGTTTTGCGATTAGAGGCAAACCGCTCAGTAGTGGGACTTTCCGCTCAGCGGTTTTGCGGCAATGGGCAAATCGCCCAGGGGTGAAAGTGTGACGCTCAGCGGTTTCCTGCTGGGCCTTGGGCCGAATTTTTGTCTTCTGGCTGCGCTATAAATGGACCTTGTGCGACTTCAAAAATAATCTTTTGGCAGAGGAGAATTCCAGAGCAGATCCACACACCTTGGAGGCGGTTCTTTGGATGCTTAGGCTCCATCTTACGAATTTTAGGGTTTCTTCTTCCATTCTTTCATCATTTTTCATCTAGATTCACCATGTCAATGGTGAACTAAACCCTATTGTAGTTGGGAGAAACAATGTAATCTTTTGAAACTCTCTTTTATTGAAATTCTTATTTGGTTTATATGCTTGCATATTCTTAATTTATCAATTGTTGAGTTCCTTACCTGCGTTTAATGCTTTTACCGTTTAACTCATTCGGTAACCGTTGTTTGTCTTGATTGATATGGAGACGTACGATCATGTCATGAACTGGGGGGAATTTCTTGTTTATGCTAATACCGCCTAGAGATAGGGGTAGGACATTCAATTGCATTTGCTTCCGTTTATCATGCATTATTAATCAGTAGGGGAGGCTAGAGATAGCAAGCCAGTGATTAGTAATAGGCTCTTTTCGCCAAGACATTGGGTTTAGGGTAGATCAAGAAAGTTTGCATAACAATATGATAAATAAGATAATAAAATAAGAAGAGTAGATAAAAGATAGTGGATAAGATGAAATTGTGAACCCCAACAACTCCATTCATCCATATATTTTTCTCTTACCAATTGATTCATTCATATTTGCATTTTTCTATTTTTATTGCATCCAACACAACAATTCTTTTCTTCTCAAGTTCTATGCAATCGATCTACATGAACGTTAAGGCCTGAGAGGTCCTTTGGGAAACGATATTCGGACTTATCTGTCTTATTACTACTTGGTACGATCTGGTACACTTGCCAAGGAGTTAACATATTTCATTGATGAATATCATAGGCCTTAAATAACCGTTGAGCCATGAGAAAAATACAGGGACCCTAATGTTTTCAGCATAAAATCAGTAATAATGACGATCAAATCAAAGCAGATTGTGACAATAATTAAAAATAGTAGCATGGTAATCAAGTACCAAATAAACTGACTCAAATGAAATTACTAAACTACCCTAAATTTAAGTTTATCCAACATACACTCTATCTCAAAAGATTTTTCAAAATTTGGTAAAGCTGAGATAGGTGTATGTGTGAGTTTGGTTTCAAAAGCCTCTTATTGTTCCTCTCCCATTTTAAACCTCACTTCATTCTTAACAAATTCATTCTATGGTGCTAAAATACTTGACAAACCTCCTAAAGAAATTGGCCAACCCATGAAAACTTTTCACCTCACTTACATTCTTAAGAGTGGGTTACTCTCTAATGACCTTGATTTTTTGTTCATGAACTTGCACTCTTTTAGAGCTAACTACTAACCCTAAGAAAACAACTTCATTTGTACAAAAATGAATTTTTCTATAATGGCATATAGTTTATGCTTCTTAAACACTTCTAAAACTCCCTTTAAGTGCCCCATGTGTGAACGAAGTGTTTTACTATATACCAGGATTTCATTAAAATACACAACAACAAGCATACCAATAAAATTCCTCAACACATGATTCATCATTGTCATAAAAGTACTAGGTGCATTGTGTTGGGATTGTTGATAAGGGAAGCACTGGTTTAGCTAAACCTTAATCTCACAGTATTTCTGGTTTTTGATGATGACAACACATTATTAATATCACATGTATTGATATGTGTTACATGTTCAAATCGTTACTGTGTATGTATTCTTGAAGAACATGTTTGTGTTGATTCTGTATATGTATGCATATTCACTATCTTTTTCACATGGATATCATCTGTGATTGCATTACATATGTTTCAGAAAAGAAAACCACATGCACTTGGTTGAACTTATATTGTGTGGAAAAACGGCAAGTTTTAAGTCGACTTCGTTATGAAGTAAGTCGACTAAAACTCGTGACTTTGCATAGATTATCTAAAACAGTGCTATCAGTAATTTTGCAAAGAAAAGATTTTCAAAACTGTATTGAAATGTTAAAGTCGACTATCTGCATAGGAAATTCGACTTAGTTAGTTATGTTTTGAAATTCTGTTAATGCTTGTGAACTATAACGACTATATTTTGATTATGTGTTCAAGCATTTATTGCAAGTCAACTGAATTAATTGGGTAATCAATTTGGTTGGTCTGACTGCTACTATTTGTTTTAACTGTCATAAGTGTCTGGTTATAGTTGACTATATTAGTAGTTAATTCGACTATAGGAGCATCTATTTAACAGATTCAATATTGAGCTAAATCAGAGCACCCCATGCAAATTTAATGTGCATAAAGAATGCAGTATAGACTAGGAAGTGACTCCTAGGTCGTCTCTCAAGGACCCAATGTGGTTCGAGAATTAGGTCAAACACGTAGTGGGGGGTTGTTGAAAAGTTTGTGAATACGGATAAACAAAATCAAAACATGAATGCAAAAAAAAAATGTAAACACAGATGCAAACAGAAAGGTAAACAAAAATGTAAAAACGAAATGTGAAAACGGTTGGTCATTAACTCAATCACTATGCTTCCAATCATATATTAACGATAAGTACACACTACTCTAATCTAAATCCAACACGAATCACCCAACTAAGTGAAGGTTGATTCGGTTTTCAAAATTGCAAACTAAGTGAATGCAATACTCAAATCCAATCAGTCATGCACCATACAGTCTAATCAACTAAGCGAAGATTAAACACCGATTAGGCAACTAAGCATATACCGAATCGCAAGTACATAACAGATTAAATATTGAGCTAAATCAGAGGAGCAATATGACAATTAAAGTGCAAGAGTCTCATGAATAAACTACTCTAGCCTCTAATCCAGCACAACTAACCAACTAAGCGAAGGCTAATCATGCTATCATAATCACAAACTAAGCAAACGCAATACACCTATTCCATCTGATGTGTTCTATACAGATTGATCAACTAAGCGAAGATACAATCACCAATTGGGCAACTAAGCGTATACCTGTTGCAAGAACACAGTCAGATTTCACAGAATGCCAGGTAGAGCAAAATAAACACAAAGACAGTCCGGGAATCTCAAAGAAGCAACGTAATTTTATTAATGACCAATATCACTACCAAAAACACTAGACAACATTAGAGTAAAAGAAAACATTAAACCCAATACTAGAGAAAAAGAGCCAAGCAACATCATCAAAATTACACCAAGTAAATAAAATGCATGTGCCGGACTAAGAAAAAAAAAAAACTAGCAAGCAAGCATGTACCGAATTTCAAGTCTAAACTACATTACCCTAATAAAATGAAATTGCTAAATCAAAATGATAATGACAATTTGCATCTTGTAACACGTGCAACTTTCAATTGGAAACTAAATGAATGTGCTTCTCCCAAGTAACTAACAGCGAATGAAAATGCTTCCATGTGTGTACTAAATGGATATGTGAATCAGCGTGTGCAGATTTTGAAAATAGAATGTGAATTGAAAACTTAAATTTTCACCAAATTAAATCACCGCCTGGAGCTCCACAATTAAAGACAAAACAATGCCTCCTATCCTTTCAATTTAAAAGCAATTAAAGATGATAAAAATCAATTCTCAGCTGGATGTAATTTTTGTCCGTGACATATGCTGGAATCAAAAGGAAAATAAAAGAACTTCAATGCAAAGCTGTAACAGCGTCTGGAATAAAGTTTAATCTAAAGAAAACAATGCCTATTCTAAAGGAAATTGCAAATGGTTCTCGGTTCCAGCAAAATAAAAAAAAAAGAGGAGACAAGATAAGCTCCCCTAAAGCTAGGCGCTAATACTCCTCTCAAGGTGGCTGCTACACCTCCATGTTGAAAACCAAAAACACCATTTTCGTGCTAACATTCCAGAAAACGAATGAATCCCTATCTTCCAGAGTGGCGGCTCCTTAAAATGAAGGGTGAATGACCTATTCCCTCTGTTGGATGTGAACGTGGGCTTGCTCGTGGGCTGCCTCAAGCATGGACAGCGCACCTTTTTTTCTAAATGACATCACGTGTGCTGGACATTGAAGGTGCTTGACGTGTGTCTTTATGCTTTGCCATTTCGTTGTGGTCCGTGACTTGCTTCAAGTGCTTGTGTGTTTGCTACTGGGCAGAAGGCGCGGACGTGGGCTGCAGCTGCTGTGTGCACGGTCCAACCTTTTTTCTTTCCTTCAAGCGAATTATCCCAAGCTCTAGACCTGCTGGATGAATGCGTTTTGATTTTCTGTTGGGTCGTGCCTTGCAAAGTTGGATGTTGCTACCTCTTAATATTGTTGGACGTGCAGCCTACATCAACGTGTTGGACATCAGCTACTACACTTGTGCCTGTGCTACTGGATCAAGTTTTTATTCCAACACCGCTTCTTCATTTATCTTGTTGGATGCTCCAATCCTATTGGTCATGGGCCAGCTGCCAGCGTGCTCTTCTTACATATGCTTATGGGCTGCACCTCTTCATTTCTTTCTCCCAAACAGCAGCCAATTTTTATTGTAGGCCGTGATATGTTGGACCTCCCATGTGCTGCAATTTTTGCTTCTATATGCGCAAAATTCCTTACAGTTCGTTGCCAATTGGAATTTACTTGTTCCAGCCTTATAAAATAAGCCTTGCTTTCTTCAAAGCAAGGAAAATGAAGATGAATAACGTGTGTTTCACAATTCATCCCAAACTGTGGCATCGTTCCAAATATTCCCAATTGTATTTTCAAAACTTTTCCTGCAATTAATAATGAAAATAATAAGCTCAGATAACCCAAATTAATTAAAATTAGAATTTCTGGTCAAATTAAGCATAATTAGTAAAAACGGAAAAATATCGACCAATTAAGCACAATTCCCTGATTAATTCTAGCACAATAAACTAAGCAAAGTCAAGAAAATATTGACTCATCACTATTTCATAGAAAACTATAAATAGACGTGATTCTGTAATTCACAGAGACTTTGGTTGTTCTGACATTATTCTATTGTTTCAGATTTGATACTCTGTGAATCACTTCAAGAACTCATCAAGAAGGCCGTGGAGATCTATCTTGCATAGTTACTTGACAAGCACGGCTGTGCTGATAGAAAAAGTTTGATCATACTGCACATTGAGGTGTACTGGAAACGTGATCATCTACTTCTCTCAATCTTTGGAAGATTTGGCTACCCTATTGTGACTACAGGAAGAGGACGTGTTGCGTTCTATGATAACTTTGAGGATTGTTCAAAGTTGACAAAGACTGTAGGAGAGGGGATATCTTGTGGTTGTTCTTTGGGTGTTGTATGCCTATATTTTGGTTAGAGGGTTAGAAAGGTGTTTTATATTTTGACGTGGAGGTCTCTATAGAAACCTTGCTGTAAAAATCTTGACCGTTATAGTGCATTTGCTTCCGGGTACAGGAAGGACACTGGATTTAGGTAGGTTGGCCGAACCAGTATTAAAACTGTGTTTGACTTTCTCTATCCCTGAACTCTTTACTTTAAGTCGACTTTACTTTCTCCGTAGTCAACTTTATTTCCGCTGCACTGATTTATCTTTTTCCTTGAGATTCAAGAAACTTTTGAAAGGTTTATACTTTGCAAAAAAGATTTGAAAAATACTTTGATTTGTGAACCTCACCAATTCACCCCCCTCTTGGTGTTTAAACTAAGCCATTCTTTTTCCAATAATTGGCACCAGAGTTGGTTTTAATAAGATATTTGAAAAACTAGTTGACTTGTGCTTTCCTTGAATCGACTATATTCCTGGAATTGGCTTCTAGTTTTCAAACCTTTGGTGAAGGTGCATCTACAAGTAGACCACCACTGTTTGCGGGTGAAAACTATCCTTTTTGGAAAACTCGAATGCAAATTTTTCTTGAATTCGTGGATAGAGGTATTTGGGATGCAACAGTTGATGAGTCGTTATTTCTTGAACTGTATTTAGTTTATTGCACTTAAATAAACCAGGGAATTGTGTTTAATTGTCTGTTATTTCCCCATTTTCCGAATTCTGCTTAATTTGGTCGGAAATTCATAATTGTGCTAATTTGGATTTTCTGAGCTGATTAAGCGCATTTCTGGTTGCAGGGAAGTTGTGGAAACATCATCTGGAGTATTAGGATATGGCGTGACACATTCAAAGGATCAACATTTAGTCATTTAGATTCTAATTAAAGTTGTAATTTCGTTTTCTAGAAGTCCTTATTTAGAATTAGGTGTTTTGGACCCTTTTAAGGGAAATTTTGTAAAAGCCCAATGTGTGGGACACTTGGCACCAAACCCTAGGGTTTCTTTTAGAGGTGGACCCCACCCATTTTATGTAACTCTCGGTATTTGGTGTGAGGAGGCCGACCACACATGCCACTTCACTTTTTACACTTCATTTGCTTAAGGTTTTCATGTATGAACAACTCTCATGGATGACTTGCTATGGTGCTTTGGTTTTGACCACTTGAATGAGAAAAGTTGCAGATTTTCTTCTTATCTTAACTTACTCTTGGTTGTCTTAGCTTATTGGTGGTGAAAAACCATTCATTTCTACTTCCATTTGCTTGTTCTTGATGTTTGAAGCTTGAGCTTGGGAGCTTGTCTTTACATTTCTATGGTGGTTGTTGGGTTTGAGTAACTTTATATTTCGTTTTCCTCTTCCATTGCTGCAGTTGCTCACGGTTTTCTTTGCATTTTATTTGGTTGGATGATAAAAATGGAGTTCTATGTGATTTTTGGGTTGAAGAGAGCTTAAGTTGATGTGTGGGTGTTGTGATTTGGACTCTTTCTTCTTGTTTTTCGGTTTTGATGTTTGAAGCAAGTTTACAACAAGAAATTTATGCTGTTTATTGTGGCTGGACGGTGCTGGACTTGAAGGCTAGGGATTCATTTTCGTTTTTGCAAAGAAACTTGAAGAAATGGAAGATTTGGTTGGGTTTAAGTAGCATATGTTTGGATTTATTGTTCATGACTTGTTTTGAATTTGATACCTTGAGTTTTGTGGTGTGTTTACGGTAGTAGGGATGAAGAAAACATGAATGGTGTGTTGGTAGAGAAAGAAAACCGAAAATGGAGATAGGAAGGAGGAGAGAAGGTGCATTTAAGTTTTTGCCATTTTTGGACAAACACATATGATGCTTCTTTTGACTAAGAGAATTTTTTCACTTTGAGCTTTGGTTTTGGCTTGTTGCTGTCGAGAATTGCACATGAGAAAGGAGGTCTTTGGTGTTTATTTTCATTTGACTTTGCTTACATGGCACATTGGTTAAAGCACTCAAGGTATCTTTCAATTGCACTTTGGTTTTTGGAGCACATTGTACACAAAAGGTGAAGTTGGTTCGGCAATTTGGGGTCTTGGAGTGTGGAGTCCGAATTTTGCTGCATGGGAAGAGAGAAGGGATGTTTTTATTGGGATTGTTGAAGACACATTTAATTTCCTTGGAGAATGGTGCACATGGGACAAGAAGTCAACACATTTTGTGGCTTATTGAAGGTGGAAATTGAAGTTGGACTTGGTGGAACATAACTCACGGCCAAGAGGTTTTCTTTGGCCAATTGGACTTTTAATTTATTTGTTAATTGCACCTTGGTCACATAAATTACTAGAAGTAAAATAGGCTTGTTAATTTCTCTTGTTTTCACTTAGTTTAATTAATAGGTTGAGTTGTTTTTATGTGTTTGAGTTAGTGTTGCATTTAATTATTCTTAACTGCGTTAGATAGTTTGTTTGTAAAAGTGTTGATGTCCAGTAATTGTGATATGATTGTCATGGTAGCTTAAATTAATTCAGTTGGTCATTAGCTATATTGTAATGTTTCCCTGAGATTTTTGTACCGTAACTATGTTTGCTATTCTGACCTTTGTTAATGTGATATCTGTATTTGCACCTGCAATTGGGTATACGCTTAGTTGCCTAATTGGTGTGACATCTTCGCTTAGTTGATGAAATTGTATGGTGTAAATCATATTTGACATTGACACTGCGTTCGCTTAGTTCGCTTTTATGAAAACAGGATTAACCGTCGCTTAGTCGGTCAACTCTGTTGGATTAGAGGTTTGAGCAACGACTTTATTTTGTTAATCGGTGATGGGAAACATTGTAATTAAGTTAATGACCAACAGTTTTCTCTCCCTGTTTGATTCCGTATTTTTACGTCTCTGTATGCGTTTCTATGGTTGAATTTCTATATTCGTCGTATTTTGATTATGTTTTCATCCGTGTTCAACGCAAACCATTTTCAGAACCCCCACCCCCCCTTCGTGTTTGACTAAATTCTGAACCGCAAAATTGGTCCTTGAGAGACGACCTAGGAGTCATTTCCTAGCTATACTGCATTTCTAAATTGCACATTAAATTTGCATGGGGTGCGACACCCATCAACAGTAAATGGTCCTTTTGAGCCAACTCACATTGTCAATGGAAAAACTGTTTTGAAAAATTTTTCTAAATGGTCTTAAGATGAAAATAGAAAAGCACAGTATGATGTTAAAGCTAGAAATGTTATTGCCTCTCCAGTTGATGAATTTTTCAGGATATCTCAATGCAAAACTGTTAAGGAAATATGGGATGTGTTGGAAGTTACACATGAAGGCCTGATGAAGTCAGGAGAGCCAGAAAGTATTCTTTGATTTAAGAGTACGAACTTTTTAGAATGAAGATTGGTGAAACAATATATGAAGTTCAAAAAAGGTTCACTCTCATTGTAAACCCTTTAATGGCTCTTGGAAAAGTTTTTGACAAAGAGGAGATCAACATCAAAATTCTCAAAAGTTTGAACAGAAACTGGCAACCAAAAGTCACAACAATCTCTGAATTAAGGATTTAACTAGAATGAACATGGCTACCTTGTTCGGGAAGCTAAGAGAGCACGAGCTAGAACTTGGAAGACTGAAAGATGAGGAAGAGATTGAAGAGAAGAAGTCCATAGCATTGAAAGTAAAAAAGCAAGAAAGCCTCAAAGATTGCACAATCAGAGGATGATTCGAATGATGAAATGGACAACAACGAAATGATGTCCATGGTGGTAAGAAAATTCAATCGACTTGTGAAAAATCTTTCAGATAAAATGCAATTCAATGTTATGAATGCGAAAAAGAAGGACACATCAAGCCGAATTGTCCAGATCTGAAGCCAAAGCAGAAAGCCAACAAAAGGTTCCCTCAGGACAAGAACAGAAAGCAAAAAAAAGCTTACATTGCCTGGGAAAATAGTGATTCAGATTCGTCAAGTGATGAAGATCCTGATCGAGAAGAGGAATCAAACATTTGCTTCACGGTTGGAACATCATTGGCAGATTATAAAAGTGACACAGAGTTTGAGCAAGAACCAATTGAGGTGAAATATGACCTACTGCTGGATACTTTTCAAGAGATACATGTTGAAGCATTGTGACTGCAGTATAAGGTTAATCAACTAAACTCTAAGAGAAAGGATTATGAGTATAGAATTAATAATCTTGTCAATGATAATGAAAAATTACAACTATTATAACTAAGACTATTACAGACAAATAGATTATGAGGATCAAGACTGTGGGGAACAAGAGGAAGGAATCAAAGTTGAAGTAGCTGAAGCTCCAACTATGGAGGAAGATGATGAGGACGATGATTTTGAAGATGTAGAAGAAGGAGATAAAGAGAAGGGATAGCATCTACTGATGGATGTTATCTGTAGTAGAACAGGATTTTTCTATCTTTTATTTTTGTATTATGAATTTATTTGTTTTTGTTAAGTAGCGTAGAATTGATGTACTTGGTTGGACACTATATTTGATGCAGTGGTTTGATATTGATATTTTTGCATGATGGGTATTGCTTGATGATGCTTTGATATTGATGATGTTGAGATTGCACAATATGCTGATATACAGGTGGTGGTTCACAAGCTATGTGAACAGATGCGTTGTGGTTTTGTGATTGTGATTATGAGGCTAAGTAGGGTATTTGTTTGGATGATTGGAATAAGCTTGCGTGAGGTTTTTGAGCTCCAGAGTTCTTATTGATATATTTGCTATCTACTTGAAATCATGAATGATTTTTCCTGAGTTTCTGTGATTGATTGAATTGCATGTATGTGTCACATGATCAAGGCCGTTTTTGAAAAGCCATTTTCTAAGCCAAAAATTTCGTCCCATTTGAAAAAGGAACATCTCATGTTCTACCCTTTTTGAACCTAAGCCTTAAACAGGATGTGGAAACCCTTGCTTTGAAAATCTTTGCCTTGAGTTAGGTTGAGAAATATTTTGCAGTATTGTTAAAGGTTCAAGTTTGGGGTTATTGGGAGAATTGAAAGGCAAAAGAAAAGCATTTAGCTAATGTGTTGAAAGAAAAAGAATGAGAAAAGATAGAAAAGAAAAGAAAAGAAAAGCATGAAAGATAACCTCAATGCGAAAGAAAAAGAAAAAGGGAAAAGTTGGGAATGAGTGAAATTGGTGAAAGAGCGTTGGTGTTTGAACTATGGATGTTGAATAACTCTCTTAACTCAAGGATTTTGTAATCTAGAAAAACTAATTTTTCTTGTTAGCCCAGCCTCATTATAAGCTTTGAAAATTCCTTGTGATGATGGCATGTATGTGTGAGAATGTTGATTGTAATAGATGAAAGGTAATTTTATTCTATGTGACATGTGGATAGTAGAGGGAAGGAGTGACCTCTTGAAACACTTGAGTGATTGAGTGAAACACTTTGCTTGGAAAAGATTTCTGAAATTCATGATTACATTTGTGCTTAATTGACTGATCATTCATCAGGATAGCATCTGTGGAAGAGTATGTGATTATGTGAACATTATGTAAGTTAGAATGAAATGAAGCATGTGTGCATCTTTATAAGATTCCATTGAAAATCTGAATTGAGTAGTGATAACGGTTTAAAACACCGTTATTTGCTATGTGATTTTGATACTAAAAGCACCCTTTTTCACTCAGAAACTTGCTTGGACTCATGTATTTTCAATAAAACGTGTGAATGAGAGAGTTGAGGTCGATTTCAATGGTTTTCTAACAAATTCCCCTTGTTTTGAAAGAGATTGAAGCAATACTGGAAGAGGAAGTGAAAAGCCAAGAAGATAGAGTTCAAAAGGGGTCAAAAAGGCACCAAGAGGAGGGAAAACACAAAGCCCGAGTGACGAGGAACGAAAAACAGCGAGATCACCATCACCGCTGGTCGCCCCGGCGGTGGCCCCGACGCCCGGGCGATGGACGCTCGATGGCTGGGCATCCAATTCTGACGCCCACGCCTTACAGAAGCCTCAAATCTCTCCTAGGAGAGCTCCCTACGACGCCTGAGCGATACTTCACCTGGATTGGGCCTTGTTTCTGCTCTGTTTTGATTCTTTTGGACCGGGCCCCACTTTGGGACGCGTCTGACACTATTTAAAGGACCCTGGGGCTCTTGGTTTTTCATCCCTAGCGGAGAAGAGCATAGCAATACACTCTTAGCCAACTCTTAGTCTTCCATTCTCTTCCTTTCTTCCATTATTCATAAAGTTCCCCCATGTCTATGGGGAACTTATTTCTATTTGTTGTTAGGGAATGATGTAGCCTTGTAAACTCTCATGTATTTGAATTGATTCTTAATTTCATATGCTTTTTCCATTAATTGTTAGAGTAATTGATTTGTTCTTATTGCTTGCTTATACAATAGCATGATTTGTGAGTTGCATGAGTGCCGACAAGTTCCTTTCAATTCAGGTCCTTGTTAAATTACTCCTAAGGGTTATATTGCTCAGACATGAGGGTATGGGTCTTAGTCGTCTTAACCTCTTGATCTTCACATCTTTTTACCAAGAATGCTAGGAATTGTATGAACTGGTAATTAGGGACATGCTTATTTACCGAGATTTCGGGTTTAAGTGTTTTAGTGAGGGACGTTAGCATTAATGAATAAAGAAGAATTCTTATATACATGAGAGGGAACTTGGTGAAGTCTAACCCCAACAACATATCCATCTCATATTAATCAACCTCCTCTCATCCATGTGCTCTTTTTTCACTGATCAATTTTATTTAGCTTTATTTTATTATTTTTGCAATACAACCCATGATCTCTTTTATTTTGAGTCTTAATCTTGTTTTCACACAACTATTCAGCGGCGAGAGTCCTCTCGGATAAGATACTTGGTCTTACCATTTTATATTACTTGTGCGACTTGGTACACTTGGCGATTTGCCCCAACAAGTTTTTGGCGTCGTTGTCGGGGACTCGCGGTTTAAGCTATTCTATTTGTGGGATTCCTGATTGATTTTGACTTTATTTTATTTTATTTTATTTTATTTTATTTTATTCCCTCAATTTTAATTTTCCATTTTTATTTTTATTCTTCAATCCCTAAATTCTACTTTTATTTTTGTGCTAACAATATTTTCTAGGGTTTTGTGTTTTGTTTATGTAGGATTGTGTGAGAACCAGAAGCAACAAAAATTTTGAACCTCTTCTTGAAGGACTTGAGACAAGTAGGAGGCCAAGAGGAAATATATTATCTAGAGAACCTTCTCTGGAGAAAATTTCAATGGCTTCCCAAACTGCTAAAGTAACTACTGAGACCAATGCCAGCAAGCGCACCTTGGCAGATTATACCACAATTGTAGGCCCTCATCATTTTAACAACATTGCAAAGCCAAGGGTCAACGCTACAAATATGGAGATGAAGCCTGCTCTGATCCACCTTGTAAAGAGCAACCAATTCAATGGACTATCTCATGAAAGTCCATATGAGCACTTGACTACCTTCAATGAGATCTGCAACACTGTGAAGATAAATGGGGTACCTGATAAGGCTATAAAGGTGAGCTTATTCCCTTTTTCTCTTGGAGGTAATGCTAAATTATGGTTGAACTCTTTTCCTGAGAGCAGTTTCACTAAGTGGGAAGATGTGGTGACAAAATTTCTGAATAAATACTTCCCACTAGCAAAAATCAACAAGGGAAAGCAAGAGATCTTTTCCTTCAAACAGGGCATGGAGGAAACCTTGGGACAGGCATGGGAAAGATACAAAAGTCTGCTGAGAAAATCACCCACCCATGGTTTTGACGAAGCAACAATGGTCCTCCTTTTTCTAAGTGGTCTTGGTTCATAAACTAAATTGATGATGGATGCCTCAGTTGGAGCCAATATCAAATGTAAGACCCCTGAGGAGGCCTATGAATTAATTGAGAATATGGCCATCAATGACAATGAGACACACAGTGAGAGAGGAGCTCCATCCCCACCAAAAGGATTTTTTCAACTGCAGCCATATGATGCCCTACTTGCCCAAAATAAGATCATCCCCCAATAATTGGAGATCCTAACCAAGAAGGTGATGCAACAAGAACCTCAGAATGTGGCACAGGTTTAGCAGAAACTTTGTGAGCTATGTGGGGGTGACCATATTAATGGTCGATGTGTAGTGCCCAAAAATCTTAATGAAGTAGTTAACTACATGGGCAACCAGAACCAGTTCCGGCCCAATAATTACAATCAAGGGTGGAAATCTCACCCAGGCAATGGAGAAGTTCAAATTGGGCAAACTGGCAGGCAATTCAATAGGCGATCACAACAGCAGCAACAGTGGCAGCAACAACCCTCTTTATCTGACAGAACCACAAGGCTTGAAGAGACTCTCCAACAATTCATGTAGGCAACCTTGTCTACACAAAAAGGCACAGATGCTGCCATCAGAAACCTGGAGATACAGGTTGGCCAAATAGCCCAACTGTTGAGATTGTTGACAACACAAACTCTATCAATCTAGTTTTTGATGATGACAACACAATGCTTAATAACAGAACATATGTTGTTGCATTACATGTTCTTATGCTGAATTGTTTTGTCATATCTGCTAAACATGTTTAGATAAATGTTCCTATGTAAATTGTATGTTATATTTGTGGAACATGCTTAAATTGATTATGTGCAAATTGATTTGATATATTGAAAATATTTTACTGCACATTTTTTCAAAGATAACAATCACAAGCACTTTTGTGAACTTATAATTGTGTGACAAAAGTTCTAGTACAGTCCACTACATGACTAATGGATTCGAATATTCTAAAACCTTTGTACAGATTTTGAGAATCAGTTCTTAGTGAGATTTTGAGTTGAAAAGAATTTCAAAGTGTTCTAACTTGTGTCAGTCGACTATGTCTGAGTCACATTCGACTGTATCTGTTGTTTGATTTGAAATTTTGTTTTGTAAGCGCGCTCCAACGGCTATATTTTCAAAAGTTAGTTGAGCATTAAAGACTAGGTCAACCGTATTCAATGTTTTTTGTTATGTGTTAACCAGAGGCTACTAGTTAACTGAGATGCTATAATTATCATAACACAGTCGACTTAATTAGTAGCACAGTCGACTGAGCATCTGTCTGTCTAATAGAAATCTATAAATTGACTGAACGCGATTTCGTTCAGAGACTTTTGATGAACTGACAATTTCATTTCTATTTCAGATTGCTCTTTAGTCCAAGAATTCTCCAAGAAGACGGTGGTGATCTTTCTTGAACGAGATTCATTGAGGAGATATTGTGTGCTTACATTGGTTTATCATAATCTGCACAAGAAAGGTGCTTTTGTGTTGATCTTTTAAGGCTTGGCATCCTGTGAAGACTATTGTGTTGATTGTAGGCTTGGCATCCTGTGAAGTGTGCTATGATGGGCTTGGCATCCTATGAAGAGTGTTGGTTACACGTTGAGGATTGTTCGACGTGGGTTCAGATTGCAGAAGAGAGGATTATTGCTGCAATTCTGGTTTTTGTGTGCAGCTATATTTTGGTTTTGGGTTAGAGAGGAGATTTATATTTTTGCATAAGGCTTCTATAAATTCCTTGGTGTAAAAACTGCAACCATTATAATGCATTTGCTTCTTGGGTTGGAAGGACACTAGATGTAGGCATTGTTGGCCGAACCAGTATAAAAATTAGTGTTTGATTTTCTCTATCCTTGCACTCTTTATTTCCAATAGACTATACTTGTTTAGCAGTCAACTATGTTTTTCCGCTGCATAAGAAATTTTCATTACTTGCATTTCAAGAAAGATAAAAAAGTTTTGCACTTTGCCATAAATATTGCGAAAAGATTTTGTATTTGAACTAACACCAATTCACCCCCCCCCCCTCTTGGTGTAAAACTAAGCCAACCTGATTCCTAAAAATTGGCACCAGAGCTGGTTTTCATAAGATATTTGAAAATCCAGTCGACTTTGTTTTTATTCTATTCGATTGTAAAAACTGGAGATGGCTTCCAGTTTTCAAACTTTTGGTGAAGGTGCTTCAACAAACAGACCACCTCTGTTTGCTGGCGAAAATTATCCTTTTTGAAAAATTCGCATGCAAATCTTTCTTGAATCGCAAGATAAAGGAATCTTGGATGCTACTTTAAATGGTCCGTATGTGCCTACAAAAATTATTGATAGAGAAACTGTTTTAAAACCTTTTACTGAGTAGACTGCTGATGAAAATAGTAAAGCTCAGTATGATGTTAAAGCTAGAAACATTATTTCCTATGCACTAACAATTGATGAATTTTTCAGGATATCTCAATGCAAATCTGCAAAGGAAATGTGGGATGTTCTAGAGGTAACACATGAAGGCATGGATGAAGTCAAGAGAGCTAGAAAGAATTTGTTTATACAAGAGTATGAATTATTCACAATGAAGGCTGGTGAAAATATCTATGATGTTCAGAAACGATTCACTCACATTGTAAATCATATAATGGCTCTTGGCAAGGTGTTTGATAAATAAGAGATCAACATCAAGATTTTGAAAAGCCTGAACAAAAATTGGCAACCAAAAGTCACTACAATCTCTGAATCCAAAGATCTTACAACTATGAATATGGCTACCTTGTTTGGCAAGTTACGGGAACATGAATTGGAACTTGGTAGATTAAAGGATGAAGAGGAGATTGAAGAAAAGAAGTCCATTGCTCTGAAGGCTACAAGCAAGAACATCACAGAAATAGAGATGGACGACAAAGAATTGATGACCTTGATGGTAAGAAAGTTTAGTTGACTTATGCAAAATGATATTCAACTGTCTAACCATGCAGGTCAAAGCAAAAAGAAGAGCTTCAGCACAAATGTTGTCCAGTGCTATGAATGTGGAAAAGAAGGTCACATCAAGCCTGACTGTCCTGAATTACATCCAAAGCAGAAAGGAAAGAAAAGATTTCCTCAAGGCAGAAACATGAAAAGAAAAGGAGCCTACATTGCTTGGGAGAACACTGATTCTGAAAGCTCAAGTGATGAGAATGCTAACCAAGAGGCAAAATCCAACATATGTCACATGCCTGGAACTGCACAAATTGAGTGTGTCAGTGATGATGAATTTGAGATGCTGCCTATAGAAGAGAAATATCGACAGCTAATAGAAACATTCAGAGAACTGGATGCTGAAGCAATGCGACTTGAATACAAGGTTAATCGACTGAACTCTGAGAAAAGAGACTTTGAATATAGGATGGATAACCTTGTCGCTGAAAATGAAAAATTAGAAAAAGAATTGAATGAAGCTTTGTTATCTGCTAAGAATGTTGAAATTAAAACTGTAACAGTGGAAAAAGATTGTGAAATTTGTCCTACTCACATTGAAAAGATAAATTACTTGACTAGCACGCTAGCTAAGTTTAATCAAGGTAGAGACAACTTAGATGTTGTATTAAATTCATCTAGCAGAATTACAAATAGGCAAGGAATTGGATACAAAGCTCAATCTAACAGAACCAATACTAGAAAATTTACTGAATTAAGAAAACCTTCTAGAAATGCATGTTTTTACTGCAGATGTGTTGGTCATCTGTTAGAAATTGTTATTATAGAAATGTTGTTGTTCCTCAAGGATTATATGTATGGATACCAAAGGAACATGTAACAAGAACTAACAATCAAGGACCCAAAATCAAATGGGTACCAGCAACCAAAACTTAATTGTTTTGCAGGATATACAGCTGATGCAGAACTATTCTCAAGGATGAATCAATTATTGAACAAATCAAAAAACCTTGACTGTCTACAACTGGTAAATTTGTATCTGTCTGCTGCATCATGCATATATTAATGATTGCTGCTGTATGATTGTTTGAAATGAATGCTTCATTGTTTGATTAATTGAATTGTTTGAAAATGATTTTTATCGAGTCACAGTCGACTCCCGTTTTAATTCAATCGACTGGGTTATGTGTGTTGTGATGGACCATGTGTTGAAACTTCAAGTCTTTTAGTAGTCAACTATATGTTTAATTAATTCGACTACAAAAACTATTTTTGAACGTTATGCTTTTGAATTTTCAAATCAAAGGATTTTAATGATAATCTTTGGCGCATCTTCCATTCTATATAAGGGTAAGAAAGTCTGATGCACTCACACACAGTGATAAACAAAACCCTTATTCTGATTCTTGTGAAACCTTTCTGTATTGCACTCAAATGGCCGCCTCTTCATCAAGACCTGGAAAGCGAACTATGTCAGCAAGAAGAGAAGCAAATCCTTTTGGTTGGTTCAATGATCATGAACAGCGAACTAATTATACCTGCAAATGGTGTTTTAAAGAAATAATGTGGCATAAGTGCTTAGATGTTTCGCTCTATCGCAAAGAAGGATTCAAATTCCAAGATTGGCTTATGAAGAATAGAGTGTCAAAATTTGTTGAAATGCAAGGAGATTGTTATCCCAACCTTGTTAAGGTATTTTACAGCAATCTGAAAAGGGATGGAAGCGGTCTAAAATCAAGAGTGAAAGGTGTGGATATTGGTATAAACCAATCAGTATGGGAAAACATGGCAGGACTTCAACAAGAAGGAATTTTATCTCATCAAGGAATGACTGGATTTAACTGCAAAGACATGTACAAATGTCTACTAAGAAATCCTGCTTCAGCAAGAAAAGTTGAAGAATTCAGCATCAGAAATCTTTCAATGGATGAATGTATATGTGCATATGTGATCAATTGGATAATCCTTCCTAGGGAAGATGATCAATTAATTATGAATGAAGAAGACTTGAGTCTAGTATGTGCTTTGTTTTTCGACAATCCTGTCAACTAGTCTTTCACCATCCGTGATCATATGATGACATTTACTAAGAGAAAAGGACTTCGTCTACCTTATGGAGTCTACATTAGCAAAGTGCTACAGCTACACCAAGTGGATCTTACAAATGAGAGAGTCATTCATTGCAATAAAAGCAATGTAATGGATACATGGTTTTTAAGCTATGTTGGAATAATCAAATTAAGAGATGAATGGACAATGATTGATGATATTCCATATACAAGAGATATGGATCCTCAAAATATTGATGCTTCAAGATATAAATTTCGTCCTCTGAGCACCTTTGAAGGCTACATGGGTAGAAGATTTGACAAAGTGGATAATAAATTGATTATGATGCAGAAATCTCTATCGGACCTTCATAAGAAAATTGATTATGCACTCAACCTGAAGACATTCAAAGAATCATCTATTGGTGATACTGATAGTGGTGTAACAGTGCTGACAAGAAGATTGTGGAATCATCTGAATCAGAATAAGAGTCCTGTTTACCCCGAAATGTGTTGAGTCATAGACTAAGTCTTTATCTTAGTTTGTCTTTAGTTAGTATGGTTTATATTTTTTTATTTTGATTTCCTTGTTTCTGTCCCAAAAATGTAATATCTTTAATTCAAGGAAATGAAATTAGTCTTTTGAATCAATTGAATTGCTCAAACTGGTTGAATAATATCTGATACTCTGCTTGATTGATTCGACTATATCTTGGTTGAAGTCGAATATGCTTGAAATGTTTTGTATCTGTGTTACCAACTGACACATATATTCGACTATAATTTGTTTGAAGTCAACTATGCTTAATCTGTCATGCATCTATACAAATTGACTTCTGTTATAAAATGATTTAATTCTTGCTTAACCATTATGCTTGATCTAGAAAAGATTGTTGAAAGGTTTTGCAGGAAGGACATTGCTTTGGATATCCACAATTGGAACTCAACATTTGCAAAAGCAATGCATTCGACTGATGATTTACAGCATTCGACTACGTCAAAATGGGTTAACAATTCCAATACTAGAATTTGATTCTATTCTTATTGTTTGCTTAAATCATTTATGATATGCTATTATCTCTGCTCTTTAAATGTTTCAATATCTGAATTGAGATAATATTGTGAGATTGTTGATATTTGTATCATTGCATTCATATGTGATTTGACATTTTGTCTATGATATAAATTTGTGCTTAAACTGTTGATGAATCTATGATATTCTGCATTATGCACTTAAACTGATTTTAAAACTCATGCATGATGACAGGGGGAGTATCACTGCTTTACACATTGTTTCATCACACACCTACATTTCAGGGGGAGGTTATATTGTTTTGTGATAAACTTGTCATTTTGAGAACATCATTGGACTTTACAAACTGCATATCTTTATGATGCATCCCTGATTTTCAAAACTGCATAAATATCTGAAGCATTGCTTTTTTGTTAATGCACAAAGGGGGAGAGTTATTCATGAGTGTATCAGTGCAAGTCTATATGGGGAGAATTGTTATCTCATACTTTATCTCCTTGATATTTTTGCTTGATATTTTGCTGCAACTGTACAAACATGGTTAGTTATTAATCATGGTTGTGCATCATCAAAAAAGGGGAAAATTGTTGAGATTGTTGACAACACAAACTCTATATCAATCTAGTTTCTTATGATGACAACACAATGCTTAATAACAGAACATATGTTGTTGCATTACATGTTCTTATGCTGAATTGTTTTGTCATATCTGCTGAACATGTTTAGATAAATGTTCCTATGTAAATTGTATGTTATATTTGTGGAACATGCTTAAATTGATTATGTGCAAATTGATCTGATATATCGAAAATATTTTATTGCACATTTTTCAAAGATAACAATCACAAGCACTTTTGTGAACTTATAATTGTGTGACAAAAGTTCTAGTATAGTCGACTACATGACTAATGGATTCGACTATTCTAAAACCTTTGTACAAATTTTAAGAATCAGTGCTTAGTGATGTTTTGAGTTGAAAAGAATTTCAAAGTGTTTTAACTTGGGTCAGTCGACTCTGTCTAAGTCACATTCGACTGTATCTGTTGGTTGATTTGAAATTTTGTTTAGTAAGGGCGCTCCAATGGCTATATTTTCAAAGGTTAATTGAGCATTAAAGACTTGGTCAACTGTATTGAATGTATTCTGTTATTTGTTGACCAGAGGCTGCTAAGTTGACTGAAATGTTATAACTGTCATAATACAGTCGACTGCATTAGTAGCACATTCGACTAAGCATCTGCCTGTCTAACAAAAATCTATAAATTGACTGAACATGAATTTGTTCAGAGACTTTTGATGAACTGACAATTTCATTTCTGTTTCAGATTGCTCCTATGTTAAGTCCCTGGCAAGTGTACCAGATCGTTATCAAGTAATATAAACGGGTAAGTCCGAGTATCGTTTTCCCAAGAGACTCACGACACTAAACTGTTGTGCGTTCGCTTACCCAATCAAGACTATAAGAACAATATTTTGGGGTTTTTGAATCTAAACTACGGAAAAAATAAACATGACTGCAATTTGATCAATTGAGGTTAAACACAAAAGTGGATGGATGATGTTGATAATATGAGATGGATTTGTTGTTTAGGTTTAGATTTCACCTAATCACTCTCTTATATCTACTCTTCTTATTTAATTATCTTATTTATCAAATTGTTATGCAAACTTTCTTAGTCTACCCTAAACCCAATCTCTTGGCGAAAAGAGCCTATTACTAATTACTGACTTGCTATCTCTAGCCTACCCTAGTAACTAATAATGCATGATAAACGGAAGCAAAAGAGATAGAAACCCTAAAAAGTAGAAAAAGAGAGTTGTTACCATCTCCAAATCTACCCCAAAGGGGTGAAAACTGTGTTTCTGTGTTTAAGCCATCAAAAGATACATACCCTAAATTGTTCTGGCCTTCAAATAGGGCATAAAAATAACAGAAAACAAGCCCAAGCCCAAAAAGATCATAAAAATAACATAAAACAGGTCCAAGGCCGCGTCCAAACCGCTCAGCGGTTTGCCTCTGATCGCCGGACCGCTCGGCTGCCGCTCAGGCACCGCTCAGCGCCGGTCAACTGCATCTGGTCAACTGATTGACTTTTCTGGTCAACTCTGGTCAATTTTTCAGCATTCTGGTTGACTGGATCACTTTTCTGGTTGACTGGTTGACTTTTCTGCACTGCAACCCCTTGATACTTCAACCCTTCTTTCAAATCATTCCAAAAACCTATAAAATCAAGGGAATTTATTGATAAACTCATAAAACAGGTCCTTAACTCTCTTATTCACAAAACTAAAGAAAAATCATGAGTCAAAGCAAGTTTCTAAGTCAACAAGGGTGCATTTGATATCAAAATTAAGTGTGAAAATAACGGTTTTTCAACCGTTATCATCCTAGCTCCAAGAATTCTCCAAGAAGACAGTGGTGATCTTTCTTGAGCGAGATTCATTGAGGAGATATTGTACGCTTACACTGGTTGATCATAATCTGCACAAGAAAGGTGCTTCTATGTTGATCATTGAAGGCTTGGCATCCTATGAAGACTGCTGCGTTGATTGAAGGCTTGGCAACCTGTGAAGTTTGTTGTGATAGGCTTGGCATCCTGTGAAAAGTGCTGGTTACATGTTGAGGATTGTTCGACGTGGGTTCAGATTGTAGAAGAGGGGATTCTTGCTGCAATTCTTTTTTTTGTGTGCAGCTATATTTTGGTTTTGGGTTAGAGAGGAGATTTATATTTTTGCATGAGGCTTCTATAAATTCCTTGTTGTAAAAACCGCAACCATTATAGTGCATTGGCTTCCTAGGTTGGAAGGACACTGGATGTAGGAATTGTTGGTCGAACTAATATAAAAATCAGTGTTTGATTTTCTCTATCCCTGCACTCTTTATTTCCAGTCGACTATACTTGTTTAGTAGTCCACTACGTTTTTTAGGTGCATAAGAAATTTTCATTACTTGCATTTCAAGAAAGATCAAAAAGCTTTGCACTTTGCCATAAAGATTGCGAAAAGATTTTGTATTTGAACTAACACCAATTCACCCCCTCTTGGTGTAAAACTAAGCGAACCTGATTCCTAACACCAACAACTGAAAGAGATGCCTTTTAAGAATTTTGGGGCTAATACTGAAGTTAACCCCAAAAAGGAATGTAAGGCTATAGCAAGCATGGAAAATGAGAGAGAAAAAGAGAAAGAAAAAGAAGAGAGTGAGAAAGGAGAAAGAAAAGGAGAAGAAGAAAGATTGAGACATCCAGAGAGAAGAAGAAGAAAAAGAGAAAAAATTGAGAGTGAAGAAAAACGTGAGATTGAGAGAAAAGAAGAGGTTGCGAGGAAAAAAGTAGAAAAAGAAAAATATAAAAAAGATGAGAAAAATGTCCACCACCCTAAAGAGCATGCCATAAAAGAGATGCAAGCAAGATGTTTTGAAGAGATCTCCAAAGAATTGGGGATAGAAATCCCTGTGACAGAGGCCCTGCAGCAGATCCCTGAATATAACAAATTTTTGAAGAGGATCCTCAAAAAGAAAAATTTAAAAGAGAAGACAACTGAGGAATAAGGGGATTGTAGCGTGATTTTACAGAGGACACTTCCTCCAAAGGTAGAAGACCCAGGAAGTTTTACTATTCCTTGCAAGATCACCATCACCACTGGTCGCCCGGGCGGTGGCCGCGACACCCGGGCGATGGATGCTCGACGCCTGGGCGTCCAATTATGATGCCCAAGCCTTACAAAAGCCTCAAATCTCGCCCAGGCGAGCTCTCTCGACGCTTGGGCGATACTTCACCTGGATTGGGCCCTGTTTCTGCTCTGTTTTAATTCTTTCAGACCAGGCCGCACTTTGGGACATGTCTGACACTATTTAAAGGACCTTGGGGCTCTAGGTTTTGCATCCCTGGTAGAGAAGAGCATAGCAATACACTCTTAGCCAACTCTTAGTCTTCCATTCTCTTCCTTTCTTCCATTATTCATAAAGTTCCCCCATGTCTATGAGGAACTAATTTCTATTTGTTGATGGGGAATGATGTAGCCTTATAAACTCTATTGTATTTGAATTGATTCTTAATTTCATATGCTTTTTCCATTAATTGTTAGAGTAATTTATTTGTTCTTATTGCTTGCTTATACAATAGCATGATTTGTGAGTTGCATGAGTGCCGACAGGTTCCTTTCAATTCAGGTCCTTGTTAAATTATTCCTAAGGGTTATAGTGCTCATACGTGAGGGTATGGGTCTTAGTCGTCTTAACCTCTTGATCTTCACATCTTTTTACCAGGAATGCTAGGAATTGTATGAATTGGTAATTAGGGACATGCTTATTTACCGAGACATCGGGTTTAAGTGTTTTAGTGAGGGAAGTTAGCATTAATGAATAAAGAAGAATTCTTATATACATGAGAGGGAACTTGGCGAAGTCTAACCCTAACAACATATCCATCTCATATTAATCAACCTCTGCTCATCTTTGTGCTCTTTTGCCACTGATCAATTTTATTTTGCTTTATTTTATTACTTTTGCTATACAACCCATGATCTCTTTAATTCTAAGGCTTAATTAATCTTGTTTTCACACAAATGTTCAGCGTCGAGAGTCCTCTGGGATACGATACTTGGTCTTACCATTTTATATTACTTGTGCGACTCGGTACACTTGCCGATTTGCCCCAACAAGTAGTTACTTGTTATGGGAAAATAAATTTTAAATGTGTTGAACCATTTTGATGATAGGTGGAAAGCTAAGTTTTGTTGTGTTTGCTTGAGGACAAGCAAAGTTCTAAGTTTGGGGTTGTGATAACGGTCTAAAAATCGTTATTTTTATACTTGAAATTGATATTAAAACACACCCTTTATGACTTAGAATGAGCTTAAAATCATGCAAAACACTTAAGTTAGGTTACAAGAGAGTCAAAGGTGGTTTTAGAAATATTATGCTTGGATTTACATTATTTAGACAAGATTTAATGAGAATTGAAGGATGGAAAGTGAAGTAGGAAGGAGTTGGACTCAAGAAGGGATGAAGAAAGGTGCAAAAGAGGAGTCACTCCCAGTGCTGAGTGATAACGGTTGAAAAACAGTTATTTTCATATGTCATTTGAGACAAAATTACACCCTTTAAGGCTTAAAATGAGCTTATAATCAAGCAAAACACATAAAATGAGTCAGTTGAGAGTCAAAAGCTGTTTTTCGCGATATTATGCTTGTTTTGCATTGTTTTGTAGAATTTTTGATGAAAGTGAAGAATGGGGTCGAAGATGAAGGTCTTAGACTCAAGACAGAGGAAGAAAAATGAAGAAAAGAAGAGTTTAGGAACCGCCCAGCGCCAAAATTCACTGCTGGGCGGCCAAATGCGAGGAGAAGGCAATGTCAGGCACCCAGGCGTGGACGCTGGGCAGATTTGCGATTAGAGGCAAACCGCTGGGCGGTGGAACTCAGCGCCGGGCGGTGGCGTGATTATGGGCAAACCGCCGAGCGGCATAAGTGTGACGTCGGGCGGTTGTCTGCTGGGCCTGGGCCTGTTTTCTGTGACGCTCCTCAGCTATAAATAGCCTTATTGCGACTTCATTCTCATTCTTTTGACAGAAGAGGGCGGCCAGACCTAATTTTCACTCCTTGGAGAAGATCTCTTGGATGCTTAGGCTTCTTTTTATCCTATCTAGGGTTTATTCTTCCATTCTTCCATTATTTTTCATCTAGTTTCACCATGACAATGGTGAACTAAACCCTTTTGTTGTTGGGGGAAACAATGTAATCTTTTGAAACTCTCTTTTATTGAAACTCTTGTTGAATTATATGCTTGTCGTATGCTTTGATTATCAATTGTTGGGTTCTCATCTGCGCTTAAAGCTTTTATCGTTTAGCTCATTCGATAACTGTTGTTTGTCTTTATAGATACGGGAACGTACGGTACTGTCATGAACTGGTGAGAAATTCCTTGATTAAGCAATACCACCTAGGGATAGGAGGGTAGGACGATCAATTGTTTTTGCTTTTGTTCAGTAATGTGTTGCTAGTTACTAGGGGAGGCTAGGGATAGCAAGCCAGTAATTAGTAATAGGCTCTTTTCGCCGAGGGATCGGGTTAAGGGTAGGCCAAGAAAGTTTGCATAACAATTAGATAACAAAGCAAATTAAACAAGAGGAGTAGATAAGAGAGAGCGGATAAGATAAAATTGTGAACCCCCAACAACTTCATTCATCCATAGTCTTTTTCTCGTCAACTGAATCAAACGCATTGCATGTTTATTTTGTGTTTTTGCATCCGCTACAATTAATTCTTCTTTACAAGTCTTACGATTTCAATTCGCACGAACGATAAGGCCTTTTGAGTCTCTTGGGAAGAACGATATTGGGTTTTACCAATTATATTACTTGAAATGATCTGGTACACTTGCCAGAGAGTCAACACTGAGCACCAATCTCAACGCTGAGCGCCAACTAAATGGAATTCAATACGGCAGAACGCTTAAGCGCCAGTGCTGAAGGGAGAATAAAGAACTGTTGCCACCGCTGAGCGCCAGAATCCACCGTTGAGTGCTGAGAACTTAAATTCAATACGGCAGGACGCTTGGGCGTCAACGCTGAGCGATCCAGTGGAGTGTAGCACCTACCGCTGAGCGGTGAAAACCAGCGCTTAGAGCTGTAGTTCGGCTTGGGCCAAATTCTGTAATTTTTCATAGCTTATAAATAGACCCTCAGAACAATTCTAGGGTAATCATTTGGCATAGAAAGACGATAGAACACTTTCTACACTCCTTGGAGGAGGATTTTGGATGCTAAGGCTCCAATTCACCAATTCTAGGGTTTATTCTTTCATTCTTTCCATTAAATCCATATAGTTTCACCATATCAATGGTGAACTAAACTATTTGTTGTTGGGGAATGATGTAATCTTTGTGAAACTCTCTTATATTGAAATTCTTATTTTATTCATATACTTGTATTATCAATAGTTTGGGTTTTCTTCTCTGTACTTTAAAGCTTGCATTGTTTAACTCATTCAGTGTCATGATCTTTGATTTTGTTGATATGGGAACGTACGGGAATCTAG
This sequence comes from Vigna reflexopilosa, assembly GCA_027742785.1. NCBI lineage: Eukaryota > Viridiplantae > Streptophyta > Magnoliopsida > Fabales > Fabaceae > Vigna > Vigna reflexopilosa. The sequence goes on along the minus strand of CM050929.1, from coordinate 8,951,050 downwards.
AACTGAGAAGAATTCTCTTGATTATGAAATATCGCCTAGGAATAGGAATAGGACGATCAATTGCTTTAAGCTTCTGTTATTAATGCATTAGTAATTGCTAGGGAGACTAGGGATAGTAAACTAGTAATTATGGTAATAGGCTCTTTTCGTCGAGGGATCGGGTTTAGAGTAATTTAGAAAGTTGCATGAACATTGATAATAAAGTGGAATATAATAGGAATAGTAGATATAGGAGAGTGAATCAAGATGAAATAGGTAAACCCCAACAACTTCATTCATTCATATCTTAATCTGTTAATTGATTCAGCTTTTGCATTTGCATGTTTAATTTATTTTTTGCATTACAACATCAAATGATTATTCTTTCAAGTCATATGCGATCTATTCACATGAACGTCTACGCCAAGAGTCCCTTGGGAAACGATATCTGGACTTACCGTTTATTTATTACTTGATACAATCTGGTACACTTGCCAGGGTGTTAACAATGGGTACCTGCATCGAAAAATCTGAATTGTTTTGCAGGTTAGCAACATATGTTGTAATGCGCAGTGAGAGCTCAAGGATGAACTGACATGATAATTTTAACTTTCTTGAGTGTCTACAACTGGTAATAAAAATCATCTTACTACATCATGCATAAAACTTGTTTGACTGATGATGTATGTTTGTCTGAAAATAATTTTTTTACGACCTTTAATCGACTTGATTATGAGCACAATCGATTATTTGTTGTTGTCTGTTTTTGAAAACTCTCTGTTATATAGTAGTCAACTTAGGATTTAATGAAATCGACTTTGTCTCTCTGTTTTTGGCCTTTCCAAAATTTGAAAATTTAAAATAGGCCTAGTTTTGAGTCAAAACTTGTCTCGCACCTTAATTGTTTGTCCTGTCTACTTGTCTCTAGCACACTCTATTTGTGTATTTACTTAAACCCTAAACTGAAATCAGTGAATCTTAGAGAGCATTGCTAATGGCATCTTCGTCACATTCATCAAGAAGGGGCAAAGGAAAAAGTATTGCTAGTTCAAGAGAAGCTAATGTTGGAGGTTAGATAAGCGATGATGAATCTCGAATGAGATTTGCTGATGGGAGCTCCAAAATTGTAGTCTCATTAAGATATTTATACGTAAGTTTATTTGAAAGGGAAAATTTTCAATTTCCTGGATGGATTGAGACTCAAAATCTATCAACATTAGTGCAAATAAAAGGTGAGTGGTACCCTGATCTTGTAAGAGTATTATACCATCACTTAAAGATCGTCAATGGTAATATATGCTTAAGAGTAAAAGGCACTGACATCCACATTAACAATGATGTATGGCAACAAACTACTGGGTTAAGGGCTGAAGGGATATTCTCTCATTTACCAAACTTTGAAGAAAATTGCTGGATAAAGAAAAAGGATCTCTACAGAGGGTGGCTCAGATTTCCTGTGAGTCGTACAATAGAAAATCTTTATCTGCATGAGGACCATAAAATGGAAGAAATGGTTTTAGCACATATACTTGCGTGGGTGATTATGCAGGGAAGGATGATGCAAGATGAAATGTCCACAGAGCATGTCTATCTCTTGCATGCTATCAAGAATGACATTCCCACCAACTGACAACAATGCAAATTTCTCTGCTGATCCGTTCCAGATAATTGTTGACAAGCTTAATCAGCTCGAGACAAAAGTTGATCGTATTCTGCAACAACGAAATGATAAAGATACATATGAAGATGACTCTATGGATTCCTATGAATAAGGATAGGGATAAAGATCTACACATAATATGGATTTTGTGTCTATAGCACTATGTCATGAGTCTTGTTTGTGTTTTGTCTTTGTTATCTTTTGAAAATGGCTTAGATTGCCATTTTTTCTGTCTTTTGCTGGTTTAATCAAAATGTAATATCTTTTAGAACATCAATGAAATCATTCGTTTATGATTTAGTTCTATCTGCTTAATTTCTTGATTGAATCTGTTTGAAATGAACTTAAAATCGACTGTGTGATTGATGAAGTTGATTATGCACATGTTTACTGTTACATTGATTCTTTTGCATACTCACTTCTCTACTGCATAATTTCTTGCATTACTGTGATTCTAAATTGCTTGATCTTCAAAATATCTTGAAAGGTTTTGTAGGAAACATTGCCTCTGGACTTACTACTGGAGTTACTACTCATGGAGAGCAATGCAAAATCGAATTCAAATATGGAACAATCGACTATCGGTTTAACTAGGTTATGAATTCCATTTACTGGAATTTGGTTATTTTGGTTTACTAATTCTATATCATATATTGTTTACTTTTAATATATCTCTGTTCTTTAAATTGATTGATATATTTGTGAGATTATATTGTGAGATTATTGATGATTGTATCTACGCTTGATTGAATTGTTTGCAATTCTGATACATGCTTTTATATGCTCTGATATTTGTGAAAATTCCATTGTGCATCTGGGTTTTGAATTTAAAACATGCATAATGACAGGGCAAGCATTACATGATAGTTTATATTTTTCATATGCCTACACTTTAGGGGGAGATTTTCTTTATCATGTGAATATATGTGACAGGGGGAGCATCATTAATTGATTAATTTGTTTATGTTGATGCATCTCTATAAAACTGTTTTTCAGCACATCATTATCATAGGGCATACCTTTTTTGCTAATGCACACAAACATGGTTGTTTATTAATCATGATTGTGCATCATAAAAAAAAGGGGAAGATTGTTGAGATTGTTGATAATGGAAGCACTGGTTTAACTAAACCTTAATCTCACAGTATTTCTGGTTTTTGATGATGACAACACATTATTAATAACACATGTATTGATATGTGTTACATGTCCAAATCATTACTGTGTATGTATTCTTGAAGAACATGTTTGTGTTGATTCTGTATATGTATGCATATTCACTGTCTTTTTCACATGGATATCATCTTTGATTGCATTACATATGTTTCAGAAAAGAAAATCACATGTACTTGGTTGAAGTTAGTTAGTTATGTTTTAAAATTCTGTTAATGTTTGTGAACTATAACGACTATATTTTGATTTTGTTTTCAAGAATTTATTGCAAGTCAACTGAATCAATTGTGTAATCAATTTGGTTGGTCTGACTGCTACTATTTGTTTTAATTGTCATAACTGTCTGGTTACAGTCGACTGTATTAGTAGCTAAGTCGACTATAACATCGTTTGTTTCATAGAAAATTATAAATAGACATGATTCTGTAATTCACAAAGACTTTGGTTGTTCTGACATTTTCATTCTATTGTTTCAGATTTGATACTCTGTGAATCTCTCCAATAACTCATCAAGAAGACCGTGGAGATCTGTCTTGGATAGTTACTTGACGAGCAAGGTTGTGCTGATAGAAAAAGTTTGATCATACTACACATTGAGGTGTACTGGAAACGTGATCATCTACTTCTCTCAATCTTTGGAAGATTGTGGTTGGCCTGTTATGACTACAGGAAGAGGACGTGTTGCGTTTTGGGATAACTTTGAGGATTGTTCAAAGTTAACAAAGACTGTAGGAGAGGGGATATCTTACTGCTGTTTTTTGGGTGTTGTATGCCTATATTTTGGTTAGAGGGTTAGAGAGGTGTTTTATATTTTGATGTGGAGGTCTCTATAAAAATCTTGTTATAAAAACCTTGACCGTTATAGTGCATTTGCTTTCGGGTACAAGAAGGACATTGGATGTAGGCAGTTTGGCCGAACCAGTATAAAAACTGTGTTTGATTTTCTCTGTCCCTGAACTCTTTACTTTAAGTTGACTTTACTTTCTGCGTAGTTAACTTTATTTCCACTGCATTGATTTATCTTTTTCTTTGAGATTCAAGAAACTTTTGAAAGGTTTATACTTTGCGAAAAAGATTTGAAAAAGACTCTGATTTTTGAACTTCATCAATTCATCCCCTCTTGGTGTTGAATGTAAGTCATTCTTTTTCCAACACATTAGTTAATAAAAAGGCATAACCATACATTCATAAAAACCGAATTTAGTTTTGAAAACAATTTTCCATTCATCTCTCTCACCCTAATTTAGGGATAACCATTTTTCAAATCTATCTTTAAAAAATAACAAACTGAATGCATCTTCTCAAACAAATTATTAAGTCTAGGGATAAGATGCTACACTTGATGATAATATTATTGATGGTCACAGTCAACACACATCCTCCACGTTCAATCTTTCTTAGAAACAAGATAACCAACATGTTCGATCTTTCTTATAAACAATATATTCTTAGGAACAATATAACCCACGTGACACATGAGCTCAAGCTCCCTAACCTTTCCTTTCACATTTGTATTATTGTAGTATATTTACTTTTGTATGATTTCAGTATAATTTTCTATTATAATTTTCTTTAACTAATAGTATTTAATAGTTATATCATTCCAACTAAATCTTTTCAGGTATAAATCATCAACATAAACAAATTGTTGGTGTATATGGTCTAAAACTATGATCACATTTTTAATTTTCACTAACTGCAAGAAAGGATGGACACCGGTATCTTTTTGTTAATGTATATATTTTCTTTGATGCAAAATAGGGTTCATAGAGTGTCACAAGAAATTTATTCACAAAATATTTTGATAACAGCAAGTTATAAATTACATTCAAAACCAAAATTAGCAGCAGAATTAAGAGTAGTGACTTTTGACATTCAAATTCTTGCTGAGGAAAATTTCTCCATTAGATAATGAAGGTTACGAGTTGAATGCTTGACAAGAAAAATCAAAATAGAAAATTGGTTGAATATGCCATTGCATGAGAGCTAAAGGAACTCTAGAATCAACCAAACAGTGAAACAAAAGCTAGAGTTTTACCATTTGATACGTGTCATTTGAGAAGCTACGTATGCATGCGTGTCTTCCTCCTCCTTCAGCCACGTGTGTGCCGCACGTGTCAATGCATGGCCACACCTTGTTTTCCATTTTTACCTGTTGTCAGCTTCTGGTTTTTCCCTCTGATAACAATGCATGGACATGTGCAACGAAACATAAACTATATCTCACATTAGAATCGCGTAGCTCCCTATATAAACCCTCAACCCTCTCTCTTCTTCTCACATAGCTTCCAAAACAAACCTAGTTAACGATAGAATCGCGTAGTGAGAAAGAGTGAGAAACATGGCAAGTCGTCAGCAGAACAAACAAGAGCTTGATGAGAGAGCAAGGCAGGGAGAGACTGTTGTTCCCGGTGGCACTGGTGGCAAGAGCGTTGAGGCTCAGCAACACCTTGCTGAAGGTTTATAATCAATTCATACAGACATTATACATTATACATTCTTCATCTTTTTCATACATGCATATGATAAAACATCACTTTCATCACAAGTTCACAACTACTAATGATACTTATCCTTGTTTTTCATCACCTTTTTCATATCATTCATTTCAAACACATTTATATTTCTTACTGGTGAAGCTTTTTCTGCATAACAAAATTTGAGTTTGGATTTTGGTGTTTGTTTATTTGTGATGAATATGATATGAAAGGAAGGAACAAGGGAGGGCAAACAAGGAAGGAACAACTAGGGAAAGAAGGGTACCAAGAAATGGGACGCAAAGGTGGGTTGAGCACCATGGATAAATCAGGAGAAGAACGTGCTAGAGAGGAAGGCATTGAAATTGATGAATCCAAGTTCAGGACTTCTGCCAATAAGGACAACGACATGTAACAAACACACACACATAAAAAGGTTTCACAACCTTAGAGTGTGTTCTTATGCTAGCTTCAATGTGAGTTTCGAGTCTTCTATAAGGGAGAATAGGTTATAAAGTGTTGTAGTAGGTCAAGGTGTCATGTGTGTCGTGAAATAAATTAGCTAGCATGTATGATGTTTTAGTGTTTTAGGTTGTTTTAGGTTTCCTTGTACTCGTGTCTCTCTTTTGGGTTGTAAGTGATGAGTGAGGTATATGTGCCTCCCTTTCACAAGTAAGTTAATGGAATGTATATTAACTAGATGTTATATTGTCATGATCCCTTTAGTAACTAAACTTTTATAAATGGCGAAACTATAAAATATTGACCCAAAATGACATTGCTATAACAATATATTAACCCAATTTAAATTTCTAAAATGTAAATTTGTGATAGATTTTTTATACAATAAACTTTGTAATAATTAATGATATTCCGCATGGTTTTGTTTTACTTCAAATATAAGGGAATTGGTACATACATAAACATTTATTTACTAAGCATAAGCTAGAAATATATGTTGAGGACTTGTAATAAATTATTTTCTGAAATTATATCAAAATTTTGACATTTATCTACTATAGTGTTCCCTCTTTTAACATTTATATTTGGAGGAAATAGAAAGTGGTGACCCATGGCATGGTACATAACTTTACGTTACATATTAGAGAAAAAAACACTTGATGCAAAGCACATTGTTTTTCTATTTATTTTTCTTAAGAGTAGATACATTTTGCAAGAACTAGTATATTTAAGAACTATTTGTAACAAATTACTTTGAAACTTTTTAGAATTTTTTGGAAATTTAAATTCGAATTGTTTTATTTATTTATTTTTACTTTTCTTTCGAAAGCAATTCAACGAATTGAAATTTTAGCTTCGAAACAATTTAATTTACTTTTTATACATTTTCAAATATAGTTATAAGAATATATAACGTAAAAAATTAAATATTATCTCTATTTACATTAATATTATTAGAAAGAAAAGATAAAATAAAGATAGAAATAATATAATTAGAGAGTAAAACAGCGAGATAAGGAGGAACATAAAAAAAAAAAAAAAAAAAGAGAGAGATAAGGAGGAACATAAAAAAAAAAAAAAAAGAGGATATGGAAAGAGGAATCAGAGATGGCATGAGAAAAGAATGGAAATAAAACAGAATATTGAATTTAAAATATGATCATTTTAAATGATTAAGATATTTCTATATTTAAAATTTTTGTTTTTATTTTTTAAAAATAAATTTTATGTGAAATATTTTAAATTTTAAGAAAACCGTTTATTAATTAAATTGCAATGCATTAAGAGAAAAAAAAATGACTCTCTGTCTTCACATAAATCATGCGTCTTTTATGTTATGTTTTGTTGGAAACAATAAAAGTTGATATTGAAGGAGAAATTTGTTTGTTGGAATATTGTCTATCTTTAATTGAAGAAATTTTTATTGTTATACACTTTTTTTATTTGAATAATGTAACGTAGTTTGTCTTGAACTATTTCTACGGGTCAATATTTTGTTTATTTATGCCTTATTTGGTAAATGAACAAAATATATTAAATTAGTGCAAAAATACTATTAAACATGCGAGATCGTCTTTTCCCGTTTGGTTAATAAATTACGAATATTTTAGTACATTATATGAAAAAAAAAATTAAGAAATAAAATCTTGATACCATGAGTTATATAGGTTCAGCTTGGTAAAGTCATATGATTTTAGTATCTATTTTTTCGTTCAAACAACTCTTATTATTTATTGTTATAACTTAATAATTTAAGATATTATTTATGTTAGTTATACTGTTACTTTATATATTATAAAAAATATATTAATTTTATAGTACTTGGTACTCTAACCTTTTGCAAAACTATTTACAAAAATAAAATAAAAAATTAATTAAACACTCTAAATGTTCTTTTAATTAAGCTTTACTATGTGATGTGATCATGTGGTCTTTCTTAACCCAAAATATCATATGTTTCCTTCTTTTTTTTATGCATGTTTTGTTAGTACAACTTTATATTATTGTTATACTACAGTATATTATTGATATCTTCATTCTAGTTTCAATCAACATTAATTCATCTAACATCTTCATTCTAGTTTCAATCAACATTAATTCGTCACTCTAATGTAGTATTTATCTTATGAATTAAAGTTAAGAAAGATTGAATTAATTGTATATATTTATGCAATTGCTATCTAAAAAGTATATACCTTAAGTTAACTCCAAGAAAAACTTTACACTTAACTCAAAGTAACTTTCACATTGAATTGGACATTGATGCTAATCATTATATAAGAATGTTAAGTCAATTATCTTTCATCAATGTCCATGCATGTATATGTGTAATACAAAAAGTTTCCTTTGGGTCAACCTTTTCTTACTTAAATATTATCCCATTTTTATGTTTCAAAAATTTTTAGACAATAGCTACCCACATTCTTTTTCATATTTGATTTTATTTGTTGTTTAATTGCATGAGGTACTATTAAAAGTCATAAAAATTATTATCTAACTATACACCTCTAATTATTAACTTGTCATTTGTTGTAATCTTATCCGATAATGTCCTCCACCTTAGTATAAGTGTCTTTAGAATAATTCTTACACTAAAAAATGATTTGAAGAAGCCAATTCCTTCTCATGTCGATCACCTTGCAATACATGCAGACCTAACTATAAAATATCCTTCCTCTTCTTGAATCAAACCTAGAAATTCTCACGATATTTTTATTTTTTAATTATTTATGAGTTACATTAATTTATGTTCTTGGATTGTTTCCCACACTAATTTGGTTTTTCTCCAAGTAAGATTCCATACTTAAATGTTATGTTTCTAAAACATGTATTTTCAATCATCACTCAAAAGTGTTTCGTTCACATATAAGACTTTTTCTAGTCAACTAAATATTTTTTCTAGTCTACCAAATATGTTCAAAAATTCCCACCTCAATATGTACTCAATTTCACATCATCCATAGAATATTGTTGTCTCATAATGTCATCCCAAGCCACAATTGTCAAGGTGACAATAATGAAGAAAACAATGATGATAATGATGAGCTTCCACCTTCACCCTCCCATCACCGCCAACAAGAGAGGCCTAGAAGACAAACACAAAGGCCACATTGTAGGGCTTCATCTCATAGATGAAGTCTTTATCACTATATTACCTATGATAAAAGATTACTTGTATTAAGATTTTTATCTTTAACTTTGTTGTTATTCGAATTTCAATACTAAACTTGTTATTTCCACTATATTACCTATAATAAAAGATTACTTATATTAAGATTTTTATCTTTAACTTTGTTATTATTCTAATTTCAGTATTAAACTTGTTATTTTCAATGTTTCTCACAACTTCAGCTCAACATTTTTCTAAAATTTTGTTAACATTGATCGCAATGTGATACACGACTTCAATTATTTATGTATGTATGTCGAAGTTGCCAATGTAGTGCAGACTTCAATTCAAAATGGTTTGACATTGAAGTCATCAACCCTAGGCACAATTTCAATGAAAAATTGATTCATGCTGAATTGGTCATTCATATGCACTACTTCAATTCAAATCTATTAAAGTTGAAGTTGTGTAAAACTTTACTTAAGGTTTAAGTGGTAATTAATTAAGTTTAATCTCGTTAAATCAAAAGTGAGTACAACAATAATATTAAGAAGTTGTTTTCACATTTCATTACTTCAAGACCATATATCACTCAACCCTTTCAATAATAAATTTGAAATGTGACCCAAATGCGTAATATTTTTTTTACAAAAAAAACAAATTCAAATACGTACATAAATCGTCTTGTAACTTTTCACGCTTCTCTGAGCCTTAAGTTATACTCCACTTTAACCCCTCATGCCATCTCACATTTGCATGCTATGTTAGTGTGTATTATCTTCACTTTCAAGGTTTCCTAAAATTGCTTGTAAAAAGCTTTGAACTCTCTTCATTCTTACTTAATATATTTTACATTTTTGTTAGCTTATTTAAAAATTAAAAATGTCATTTTACATTTACATTTCAATATTTAAAAAAAATCATGTTTAAATAGATATTTTTTAATTTAAATTGAAAAATAAAATTAATTTAAAGATTTAGATGGAATGACTTGATGTATAAATTTCAATTTTTTTTAAATATAGATATAAGTTTTAATTAGGCTTAATTATAAATTTTTGGAGAGGAAGAATGTTGCTCCATTTAAAAAAAATAACTCCAATGAGTCAAAATTTAGAATATAGATACTAAATTGAATACAAACACCAACATATAGTACCATCATTATCACTACCACGTCGCATTAACACTAGCATATGGCATGACAATTAGCTAACACATGACAAAAAAGTAATAAAAAATATTATTAACTAACATGTGGCATATATGAACACAATGAAAATGATTTAATTGGTCATTTTTAAAAACTAGAAGACTTAATTGCACCAAATAAGAATTAAGGGTCTAATTGAATTTTTTAAACAAATTAAAGGACAAAAAAAAGTATTTTAGCTTATAAATCCACATTGATGGCTTCTTCCAATATGTTTGTTCAGGGAGTATTCAGAGGGGTATACCACTGAAACCGTTGGTACCTAATCAATTCCTTGGACCAAGAGTCTCCTTTTCCGAACATTTTCTTATTAGTTTCCTTATTCTCACCTAGACCTTCCAATCGTATTTGCTTACACAAGTCTCTTAACTCCTCCATCTGCATGAATTTGGTCATTCGTTGTCACAAGTCATTCAAATTTTCAGCCGATTACATGTACAAGCTACCAACCAACGACCTGGGTCAGTACATGGCCACTTTAGGACTTAAGTTCCTTATTTGCATAGCCACCATTCCAAGTCCATGAACATCTGGAGAGACTATCTTTCTCTTGCCTTATGTTGACCAGGGCGATGGAAGTCAAATGGTGTGGTTGGCTAGTAGCAAACTGAGATTTGAATCTTGATCGTATGGTGGTGAAGTAGTTGATAAACATGTGAACCAATCTAATATCACCTCCTTTAAACCAGATGACATCATTCTCCGCCGTGTACAATACCATGTGTCACGAACATACTCATGTGTTCATCCAGGTCAATGGACTCATCATACTTTTCAAATACCAACATCCGCCAATTGTCAGACACTCCATAATGATGAACAAATGCATTTCGGATGTGTCAAACGTGATCGGGAGAACGGAGATGTTTACTTTCACTGGTGCTTTCTTGAACCGTTCATTACGCGATTACTTGGTTGGTTCAGGCTAGGTGGGAGTGGAAGGTACCAACTCCTTTATTCCCCTTTCCCATTTGATTAACGTGTTCTCTTCGCGTAAGAGTTTCAACTCACCTTCATACTTTCTCTACATAGTCTCCATTTGTCTTTGTATACTCTTTCATTTGTTGTTCGTATAATGCTTCTTCTAATATAATGTTCGTCATACTTCTTGTAATCACCAAATGAGTTTGAGTGCTCGTTAATCTCATAGTGAACATTAAAATAATTCCATTTTCCAAAGGAAATTGCAATTAGAACCACTAAGGAATTTTCCGACGTGTCTTTAGGTGCTTCAATCATTACCAACAAACAATCAAAGTCGGACGACAAGAAACTAATCCATGGATTAATTGTCGCAGGGTTATGTGAGTTCTTGAGAATTTGCCATGTTCTTTTTCATTGTATTCCATACGACTTTCTAATTATTTAGTGGTCACCATAGTAGGTGACTAACTACTAGCAAACTGTTAAAGACAATTTAAATATAAATATACACTACAAACTCACTCTCTACACAGAGGTATTGAAACAAGGGACTTATATACCATTCCAACAAAAGAGACTCCCATATCTAAACACCATAAGGACACTCCAAAGCATATTGATGGTCAATAGAGGAGATGGTGACAAACATCGTCGATGGCCAATATCTCTTGCTCTCAAGGGTTGGGGTGATTTTGGCAGTAAGGTCAGTGGTAGATACTAACATGAGTAACAGAGGAACGGAGAGCTTGGGACCCAGCTCGCTTCCTTGCACTACAGAGATTTGGTGGTAGGTCCGAGGCTAAACTTTAGCCACTCAAGAGTTAAAGACGAAGAAAAAAGGGGAATTGGGAGATAATGTATTCATTTAGAAAGTGCATAATAAGTATGTAACCTTAAACTAATCATGAGGCAAGAACAATATTCGTAATGGATAATACTTTATACAAGTTGTCATCCCATTACTCATTTCATTACTTAATTTCTGTTAATTAATTGAGCAAATGTCAAAAGAAGGGGAAAACTTTGAATTATATATAGATCTCCCATCGCATTATAAATGATAATGTTAAGATAAAAGGAATTGGGAAACCGTCCTTCAAGTTTCGACAAGAGTGCACTATATATATGGATAAACATTGCGAATCAAAATTTGGGAGATGAATGTCCCCCTTTCCAAGGATCATAGCTTACATTCTAACACAAACAGGCACGAACTTGCTTGAAGCATGCATTTATTACTAACCCAAAATCATAGAAGCAAAAAAATTCGCAGGGGTCCGTTGATTTGTAGCTGTAAACATTGCTCGATGCCCAAGCTCAGCCATATTGATGATTCTCTATAGTATGTATCTGGTTCGTATCATCCGACCAGTGTTATAATGTCTTCGGCCTTAGAATATGATAAGAACCAACAATGTAATTAACTCAACAGTAAGAAGAAATAAGAAGTATATTCGAAAATTTGATCTGATCAACGTGAATCAAGACCAATTTTGTTATTCTATTCAGAAAATATCAGAAAGATAAAGGAATCCCAACAATCCAGTCCATTTCCCCCCCCCCTCCCCCCTCTGCCTCACTTCCCCCCTCCACTATAAACATTTTCCCTTGTAACCAACTTCCTCTAACGCATATTTCCATTTGCCAGCTGTGCAGTTTTCTGTTATTCCTCTCCTCTTGAGTTTTTATTCACTGCATCTCGTTTGTATCTCCTTCTATACACGTATTTCACTTTGGGCCTAATCTGCTGGGCCGTATCATCCCTTTCCCCATCAAGACACACCTTGTCCTCAAGGTGGAATCCTGGAAAGTGCTCCTGTAACTCAGTCAAATATTCCCATGAATTTTCACATTCTGGTAACTGGTGCCATTTTATTAGAACCTCTCTGATTCCTTGCTGATTTTGACGAATTGCTACGGCTTCTGCAGGTTGCACATTAAGCTCTAAATCCTCTGTCAAACACTTGGGCAGAGGTTGAGTTTGGACATCATCACTTACTAACTTCTTGAGTAAGGACACGTGAAAAACAGGATGGATCAAGCTCTATGCGGGAAGTGCTAATTTATAGGCGGCCTTGCTAATTTTTTCGACAATTTCGTATGGCCCATAATATCGCGGACTAAGTTTCTGATTCATTCTTCTTGCCAAACTCGTCAACTTATATGGTTGAATCTTCAGAAATACCCGGTCTCCCACATTATATTCCACATCTCGCCTATGTTTATCAGCCTGCTGCTTCATGCGGTTTTGTGCCTTAGCTAATTGTCCTTTTAACTCTTCTAACATTGCATCTCTATCTGCTGTCATCTTGCTCACTTCTTCCACTGCTGTCAATCTTATATCCCCTTTAATTATCGGTGGTGGGTCCCTTCCATAAAGAGCTTTGAAAGGGGTTGTATGGGTAGATTCATGATAATTAGTGTTGTACCAAAATTCAGCCCAACTTATTTAGGCCAATGTCTTGGTTTGGTACCAGTTAAACACCTGAGATAAGTCTCAACACACCTATTGACCACTTCAGTTTGGCCATCCGTTTGTGGGTGGTAAGCCGAGCTGAACCGAAGCTTGGTTCCCGCCAGTTTGAATAATTCCATCCAGAAGGAGCTAATGAATACTCTGTCTCGATCAGTCACGATGGAGGAAGGGAACCCATGCAATCGCACCACTTCTTTAAGGAATATTTCAGCGACATCCTTGGCCGTGTAAGGATGAGACATGGCTATAAAGTGAGCATACTTCGTTAATCTATCTACCACCACCAAAATGGTATCTTTCCCTCCTGCTTTTGGGAGTCCCCCTATAAAGTCCATGGACACGTCAGACCAGACCTGTGTCGGTATCGATAGAGGCTGCAATAATCCCGAGGGAGTTAAAGCCTGGTATTTATTTCGTTGGTAGATTTCACACCGCTGCACATATTCTTGAATTTGTTTCTTCATTCCCTCCCAATACAAGAACCCTCCAATCCTTTTGTATGTACGAAAATATCCCGAATGGCCCCCTACTGTTGTGTCATGAAACTCCTTAAGAATTAATGGAATCTTAGAAGACCCTTTGGGTATTACTATTCTTCCTCTGTAGTACAATCTACCATGCAAGAATTTGTATCCTTTATGAGCATTTGGGTCTCTTAATAATTCTTGTATAATTTCCCTTAACTTTTCATCCATTTGGACTTCGTGATCAACTTCGTCCCATTCATAAAATTGGACAGTGGTTAATGCCCATAGCTGCTGCCTGGAAAGTGCATCAGCTGCTGTATTCTCCCTTCCCGGTTTATACTTTATTTCAAAGTCAAACCCCAGCAACTTTGAAACCCACTTTTGTTGTTCCTCTCCCGTTAGTCGTTGTTCAGCCAAGTATTTAAGACTCCTTTGGTTCGTGTGTACTTTGAAGTGCCTTCCCAACAAATAAGGCCTCCACTTTTGAATAGCTAAAACCACTGCCATAAGTTCTTTTTCATATACTGATTTACTTTGGTCCCTTTCGGAGAGAACCTTACTCATGTACGCCACTGGCCTTCCCTCCTGCATCAATACTGCACCAATTCCCTTACTCGAAGCATCGGTTTCCACTACAAAAGGCTTCTCAAAATTAGGGACAGCTAGGACAGGTGCTGTGGACATAGCTTCCTTAAGCTGCTCAAAAGCCGTTTGAGCATCACTTCCCCATTGAAACTGATCTTTCTTCAACTGCTGTGTGAGAGGGCCCGCAATTTTTCCATAGTTTTTCACAAATTTTCTGTAATATCCTGTGAGACCGAGGAAGCCCCTTAACCCTTTCACATCCTTGGGAGCAGGCCAAGTGAGCATATCTTGGATTTTACAAGGATCTACAGCCACACCCTGTTCAGAAATGATATGACCTAGGTATTCCAAGCTTCGCTGCCCAAAATGACTTTTCTTCCTATTGGCCAATAAGTTGTGATCCCTTAACACCTGTAATACAGCTCTCAAATGCTCCTCATGCTCCTTTTCACTCTTGCTGTAAATAAGAATATCGTCAAAGAAAACTAGAACAAACTTTCTCAAGTAAGGTTTGAGTACCTTATTCATAAGTGCTTGAAAAGTTGCAGGTGCGTTGGTGAGACCAAACGGCATAACTAGAAACTCATAGTGACCGTCATGGGACCTGAATGCTGTTTTTGAAATATCATCATCTTTCATTCTAATTTGATGATACCCGGACTTCAAATCCAATTTTGTAAAAATCACAGCTCCTCCTAGCTCATCCAACAATTCATCAATCACGGGTATCAGAAACTTATTTGGAATAGTGAGTTTATTGAGTGCCCTATAGTCCACACAAAATCTCCACCCCCCATCTTTTTTTTTGACCAAAATCACAGGGCTACTGAATTGGCTATGGCTCGGCCTTATCACCCCTGCCTGCAACATTTCACCCACAATCTTTTCAATTTCATTTTTTTGGTAATAGGAATACATATATGGTCGTATGTTGGGTATTCGTCCCCCTTCCTGCAACAAAATCGCATGATCATGATCTCTTTTTGGAGGTAATCCTCTCGGTTCTTGGAACACGTCTCCAAACTCTACTAATGTTTCTTCCAGGGCACATGATACAGGAGTGGAAACAAGTTGGTTTTGTTGTTGTGTTTCGGCATTCCCCACGTATTGGTAGGCTAGATAATACCCTTCATTTGTATAATGTAAAGTCTTTATCATTGTCTTCCAAGAAACTTGTTGTCTGCACAAGGAGGGATCTCCCTTCAAAATCTGCTTACGCTCTCTTTCCTCCCACTGTAGTGTGAAATTTTTGAAGTTGGCCTTAATATCTCCCAAACTAGCCAACCAATCTAGTCCTAGCACCACCTTCATACCTCCCAGATTAAGGATAAAAAAATCCTGCTCTATTTGAATTCCCTACATCTCGATTTGTATTGCTTTACATATGCCCTTGTTCTTTTCCTTCTGTCCATTACCCATCTCCACCGTATACTCTGGAGTTGTTGTCACCTGTAATTGTAATTCAGCCACTAGGAGTTGAGAAATAAAGTTACTCGTGTCTCCCGAATCAATCAAAATCAACACCTCTCTCCCTCCTATTGTTCCTTTTATCTTAAAGGATTTTCTTGAAGTGAGACCTTCTTTGCTCTTCAAAGACAACTGTAGATTTTTATTTTCTAATTCCACTATTGGTTCCTCTGTTTCAGCTGGACCGCCATCTTCCTCTGTTTCCTTTGGTTTACCCTCTTCTTGGCCCTCCACCAATACAAGTTCATAATGTCGAAGCTTGCATACATGCTCCCTTCCCCATTTTTCTCCACATTTAAAGCACCTTTCGACTCCTTTCCTGTAATTCCTCTTGAGTCAATCTTCTCCCTTCTAGCAGTTTCCTCTCTCTTGGAGGCTCAGGATTAGATTTTCCTCCTTTTTCCCCCATGGATATCATCGATTTTCCCCGAGATAACTCCCCCAAAACCTTCACGAAGCCACTCTCCTTATCTCGCCAACCTTTCTTCTCTTCCCATCTGAAACCTCCTCTTCTCATCGCCATGTTTTCTCTTCCAATAATAATGATCGATCCATCAAATCAGATATCGAGTCAGTGTCGTAGAGCTTGAGTTCAGCTCTAATCTCCTCCTTCAACCCGTTAAGGAAGATCCCCTTTAACATGGTACGATCTGTTCCTCCTCGTCCTCATCCGTAATCCTGGTCTAGCTACGTGGTCGATGGGAGAGAAATAGAGAGAGGGGGGGAGAGAAATAGAGAGAGAGAGGGGGGGGGGAGAGAAATATATATATATATATATATATATATATATATATATATATATATATATATATATATATATATATATATATATATATATATACTGTATTCTTCAACCAATGGTTCCTTTGTCAAGTGAATTTGGAGAGGATCATCAGTAGAAAGCGACACATTCAGACCCCGTAAGAAGAACATGGGAAAAGGATTCCGATGGTAGTCTAAGAATAGGGAGTTATTGCTTAATGGAGACATTGCCAGCCCAATCTAACAAAAAATATTCAACTAGTTAGCAGCCGCAAATATCACAACCAAGTAATCAATTGGAAAAAATATCATACCTGGGCTAAATAATATAAATATTGAAGCACAGGAGATTTTTTCAAATTGATTCCATGAGCAATGTTGTGAGCAGTGAGAAAGGTTGCTGCAAGATGGTCGATATCACCAGCCCACATCCAATATGACGCACTAGATATATACCCAGAACATTTATGAAATACGAAGAATATGCTTTCAAATATATACCTCTCCAGAATGTGGACGGAATTTGATTGTTGTCATTCCCTTTGATTCACGAAGCTGAGAAATACTTGTATTAGGTTAACTTTGTTGTGTCAAAACAAAGCCAAAAATTTCAAATACATATGAAGAAATAGAAGAAAAATCTTGGAATACATATTCAAGGTACTCTAAAGTAACTAGAGAAATGGATAAGGACATGACTATATTAAGAGACAACAGCGGTGGAATTAACATTATTTACATCAAACCTGAACAATACCAATTGATCAATTCAGTTTTCAATTTAATTTTCAACCATGTTGAGATTTAAAACAGAGAAATATATTTTTGAAGGGCTTAATGGACACTTCTCATGTTTTGCTATTTATAATAATAAAGAGATGATACAATAGGGAGATGAAAACTCAAGGGACAGTCCTAGACTGCTAGGTACAATGATTATAGATAACCCAACACACTACTCCTAACTTTAGTCCTACTAACTTCACTAACATAGGTAGACTTAATAATTGTTCTACCATTAAGATCATACACACAGCTCACACACAACTCACACACTAACCAATAATTCTAACACTCCCCCTCAAGCTGGAGCATACAAACTGTATGAACCAAGCTTGGAATAGATAAACTCAATTTTGAACTAGATGATTTATCTTCAAGAGTGTGAGGCAAACAAATGTGTTATCACATGCCAATGAACAACTAACAGCAACTTATGAAACTCTAAAAGTGGATGACGAAGAGCAGTGGTGGACAATGACAAACTGCAAGGACTGAATCCCCAACTCTGAGATGGATGGGTGATGGGGCTTGTAGTGGCTGAAAGTGACAAACTACAGGGACTACCATACTTATGTTCAGCGGTGGACAATGACAAACTGCAAGGAGTGAATCCCCATCTTAGAGATGGATGGGTGATGGGGCCTGTAGTGGCAGAAAGCTACAAACTACAGGGACTACCATACTTATGTGGCTTGAAATGCCATACTTGGCTTGCAGTGTCTTGGAAACATATGGGGCCTATAGTGGCTGAAAGCTACAAACTACAGGGACTACCATACTTATGTGACTTGAAATGCCATACTTGGCTTGCAGTGTCTTGGAACCATACTCCCCCTCACTGTGAACAGTGGATACAGTGAAATTGTTGATTGGGATTGGAAGCATTACAATTGGTAAATGTTAGAGATATTATATTTACTTTATATTGTGTTTATATTAATTAGGGAAACATAGTCCCTATATGTTTATTAGGGAAACATTGTTCTTATTTTATTTTATTTTATTCTTACATATTCATTTGTATATGGACTTAGCCCATATTTCTTTTATTATAAATAGAGAACCCTATGTGTGTATTTAACACAAGGGAGATTTCTCCTAATCTTCTTCCTATTTCATATGGTATCAGAGCCTGGTTTTCTGATCCTTTTCTACTCTATCTTTGTTGCCGTCGGTGGCCCGTGGCCGCCACCACCAGCGGCCCCCTAAAAAAAAGTTTATTTTTCAACCTGTGCCTTTATACTTTGTTAAATATAATGAAAAAGTATATTTAGGATCAATCTCCCTTGTGTGTCTTTGCATACACATAGGGTAATGTATTTATAATAATAAGAATGTGGGCTAAGCCCAAATACAAATGAATATGTAAAAATAAAAAATAATAAGCATAGGGACTATATTTCCCTAATAAACATATACGTACTATGTTTCCCTAATAAACATAAACACACAATATCTAACACTCCCCCTCAAGCTGGAGCGTATAAATCATATGTTCCAAGGACTTAGTGAATATGTCTGCCAACTGACTGCTTGAGTTAACGAACTCAGTCTTGATATCTCCGGATATGATTTTTTCTCTAATAAAATGGCAATCAACTTCAATGTGCTTGGTTCTCTCATGGAAGACAGGGTTAGAGCTAATATGAAGAGCAGCTTGATTATCACATATAAGTGTCATGTGAGTGACATCTCCAAATTTCAATTCACTAAGTAATTGTTTAAGCCACACAAGCTTACAAGTAGCTGATGCCATAGCTCTATATTCTGCTTCTGCGCTGGACCTAGCCACAACACTTTTGCTTCTTACTTTTCCAAGAAATCAGGTTGCCACCAATAGAGACACAATATCCAGAAGTAGACCTCCTATCAGAAGGGGAACCAGCCCAATCAGCATCTGAATAGCAAACAATTTTTGTATCGTTATTAGGACCATATAGTAAACCTTTTCCAGGTGATCCTTTAATATACTTCAGTATGCGAACAACTGCATCCCAATGGTCTTCACTTGGGGAGTTAAGGAATTGACTCACCACGCTTACTGCGAAGGAAATGTCAGGACGCGTAACAGTAAGATAGTTTAATTTACCAACTAATCTTCTATAACGTTCAGGATCTGAGAAAGGCTCCCCCTGATTTGGTAGAAGCTTGATGTTAGGATCCATAGGTGTCTCAACAGACTTACAGTTCATTAACCCTGTTTCCTCCAAGATGTCTAACGCATACTTCCTCTGAGATATGACAATACCATCATTGGATTGTGCTACTTCAATACCCAAAAAGTATCGGAGTTTGCCAAGATCTTTGGTTTGAAAATGGTGACAAAGGTGCTGTTTCATCTGAGAGATGCCAAGATAGTCGCTTCCTGTGAGAACAATGTCATCGACATACACTATTAAATAGATACATCCAGTACTTGAGTGGCGATAGAATACTGAATGATCCGCTTCACTGCGAGACATACCAAATTGTTGAACAACACAGCTGAACTTACCAAACCAGGCCCGAGGAGACTGTTTTAGGCCATATAACGATTTGCGAAGACGACATACCAATCCAGATGACTCCCCCTGAGCAACAAAGTCGGGCGGTTGCTCCATATAAATTTCTTCATGCAAATCACCATTAAGGAAAGCATTTTTTACATCAAGTTGGTAAAGAGGCCATTGTCGAAGAGCGGCCATGGCAATGAATAGGCGAACAGAGGTCATTTTCGCCACTGGAGAAAAAGTATCACCATAATCCAAACCAAAAATCTGTGTGTATCCTTTGGCAACCAGTCAAGCCTTCAAACGATCAATTGTACCATCAGGGCCAACTTTGATAGCATAAACCCACCTGCAACCAACAACAGACTTTCCAGATGGTAATTGGACAAGCTCCCATGTTCCACTTTTCTGTAAAGCACTTAATTCATCCAGCATGGCTTGACGCCAACCAGGATGAGTTAAGGCATCACCCATAGACTTGGGAATGGACACAGAAGAAATGGATGAGAGACATGTGTAAAAAGATGGAGATAACCTGTGGTAACTAAGAACAGTATAATGGGGGGAAGGGTTACGAGTAGAGCGTATACCTTTACGGAGGGCAATAGGCAGGTCAGACTCATTTGCTAGAGCCGGAAGAGACATAGGAGGCGGCACAGAAGGTGAGTCAGGAGGGAGACGAGGGCGGCGACTATAAACCTGAAGGGGGGAGTTGAAGGACAATCCTGAGAGGCTAAAGGAGGAGAAGGATCACAGACAATAGGAATATCAACAGTAATAGGTGGAGGTACAGAACTAGAAGATAGAGGTGAAAAATAAAACGAAGATTCCTCAAAAGTGACGTCAGCAGAGATAAAATGGCGATTGAGGGAAGGGGAAAAACACTTATAGCCCTTTTGTGACCGTGGAAATCCTAAGAAGACACATTTGTGAGATCTAGGAGATAACTTATCAAGACCAGGACTAAAATCATGAACAAAACATGTAGACCCAAAAACTCTAAGAGGTAATGGATGTAAAGGGTCTTGAGGAAATAAGACAGAATGAGGGATTTTGTTATTTAGGACAGAAGATGGCATGCGGTTTATGAGATAACATGCAGTGAGAACTGCATCACCCCAAAAACGCGAGGGTACTTGGCCATGGATGAGAAGAGTACGAGTTGTTTCAATAAGGTGTCTATTCTTGCGCTCAGCCACCCCATTTTGTTGAGGAGTATAAGCACATGAGGTCTGGTGAAGAATGCCATGAGAAGCCATAAAATGTTTAAACTGTTGAGAAAGGTATTCACGGCCATTATCACTGCGTAAAATTCGAATAGAAACCCCAAACTGTGTTTTTATTTCATTGAAAAAAGATTGGAAAATAGAAAACAACTCAGAATGATTCTTCATTAAAAACAACCAAGTACATCTGGAATAGTCATCAATAAAGGTAACAAAATACTGAAATCCTAAAGTGGACTTAACACGACTAGGTCCCCAAATATCAGAATGAACTAATGAAAAAGGGGATGACGCTCTTTGTGAAACACTACAAGGAAAGGAACTACGAGTATGCTTGCCTAACTAACAAGACTCACATGACAAACTTGATAACTTCAACAAACTCGGAACAAGTTGCTGCAATTTGGCAAGACTGGGATGACCTAACTGAGCATGAAGAAGGGATGGTGACTCCATGATTACGCCAGCATGTGGAGAAGGGCGGAGAAGATATAGGCCATGAGACTCACATCCTGTGCCAATCATGTGTTTCGAACTCCGGTCCTGCAAACAAACAGAATCTTTGGTAAATGAAATAATACAATTAAGGGAATGAGTTAGACAATTTATGGACAATAAGTTGAAAGGAGACCCAAGGACATAGAGTACATTATCAATGGATATGGACGGAAAAATATGAACAGTACCAATACCATGAGATGAGACTCTAGACCCATCAGCCATTGTTACCGAGGGTAAATTATCCGGACATGACAAGGAAGAAAACAAGGACTTGTTACCAGTTATATGATCGGTGGCGCCTGAGTCAAGGACCCAAGATCCGAGGGAGTGAGTCAGACCAACAAAAGGTGTACCTGTGCGGGCAAGAGATGCAGATGTAGTGGAACTAGAGTGCTGACGATCCTCATACCATCGGATAAATTCGTTGAAGACTGCAGGGTTGTCTACAGTATTTGATGAAGTAGGATGGTCTGCAGACGGTAGTCGAGGAGGTGGATCAGAATTAGCCATTGCTACAGATCGAGGAGGACGTCCATGAAGCGAATAACACCTATCAATTTTGTGGCCTGGCTTGCCACAATGGTCACATTTAGGTCGTCCTTTACCTGGCTTGCGAGACCGACTTCAATCATCACGTTGGACAGCCATAACTGAGGAATCATCAGTATGAGAAGATGTCTCAACGACTGGTTTGCTCGGAATACGCAAAAGAGCAGAACAAGTAGAAGTAAAGTTGGGTATGACAGGAGAACCCAAAATCTGATCACGGACATGGGAGGAATCATCAGAGAGTTTGTATAAGGCCAACAACATGAAGAACTTTGATCGTTGTTCCAGTTCTTCAGCAGGAGTGGAAGCAGGAGGTAATAGCTCATTAAAATCATGAAGGAGGGCATGAACTTTACCCAAATATTCTGCCATGGTACCAGGACTGTGCGGACCAATGATAGTGAATAGGTCCTGACAAATACCATAAAGACACTGGGTGTCATTTGTGTATAATAGCCTTGCTTGAGCCCATACTTCTGAACATGTTTCATAGGAACGAAACATTTGTTTCAGAGAGGAGTGAATGGTGGACTTTATGACGATGCATAATTGGGCATCAATTTTCATCCAGCGAGAAGTGTCATCTGTGGTAGCACTAGTCACATCTTTAGTAAGGTGATCTACATACCCTTGACTCTTCAACCAAAGTTTGATGTCGGACGCCCATGTTGCATAATTCGTGCCATCTAACTTGTCAATGGACAAGTGTACATTCACAAAATTGGTGTAGATTGGGGAATCAGCAGAAGAAGATGGAGCACTAGGTAGACGCGGAAGATGCCATGGAGAGGGAGAAACCCTAAAAATCCAACGTGCTCTGATCGATGCAACGACCACAGATCCAGAAAGAGGGCGAGGAGGCGATCACGGCAATGCTGGTCGGCGGCGGTGGGCTCCGGCGACGCGCCGGCACACGTGGCGGGAAGCGGCGGATCTGCGAGCTGTTGTGGCGGCGCGTGGAGGCGTGTGGGTGCTCCGATCGCCGCGATCTTTGGACCGCAGTGGTCGCCCGGCCGAGACGCTTCAGATGGAGTGGTCGCCGGTCGATTCTGGAACTCCGGCGGCGACGGCAGCGACGGCGGCGGCTGCGGTGACTGCCGCGGTGATGCGTACCGGAGACTGTAGAACAGGCTAGAACCGAACCTAAGCTCTGATACCATGTTAAATATGATGAAAAACTATATTTGGCATCAATCTCCCTTGTGTGTCTTTGCATACACATAGGATAATGTATTTATAATTGTCAAAACCATGATTGGCATAATTGGCGTGGAGTAGTTTAGGAAGTTTTTTATTTCTGTAACTGTTGCATTTATTAAGTTATTTATGTTGATTGATTAATTCCCTAATAATAGGGATTTGTCCAATAGAATTAGCAGCCCATATTTCCTAAAATATGCTGCTGACTTATGTATATATAGAGGTTAATAACCTCATAATAAAATAAGAGGATTCTATTCTAAATTTCAGATGGTATCAGAGCTCCCGATCCTTGGGAGTCTCTGACCGTGTTTCTTATCCAAATCGTAGCCTTTATTGCTGCTCTATCTTCAACCTAAAAGTGCAGTATCCGTTATTGCTGCACCACTGTCAAGCCTTCATTGCTTATCATAACTGCATTGAGTTATGGCTGAAGCTGGGAACCCGGGAACGGAAAACAGATCCCTGGAGACTGGGGACAGATTCCAGACCAGTGGAGAACTGCAGAGTATCCATTCTGCATATAGGTTAAATGGAAAAAACCACCTCAAATGGTCTCAAATCATTAGGACTATCCTCAAAGGAAAAGGAAAGATCAGTCACCTGACTGGTGATGCACCGAGTGGGAGTGATCCAAAATTCAAATCATGGGATGAAGAAGACTCCATGATTATGGCGTGGCTGTGGAACTCAATGGCTCCAGAAATCAGTGATACCTGCATGTTTCTAAAAACAACAAGGGAGATCAGGGAGGCGGTCGAACAAACTTACTCTAAAGCCAAGGATGCTACTCAGATCTATGATGTAAAGGTGAAAACAGTGGCTGCCAAACAGGGAAGTAAGTCCGTTACAGAATATGCCAATCAACTTAAATCCTTATGGATGGAATTGGATCACTATCGGGTTATAAAAGCAGAGTGTTCAGAAGACTCAGCAATTCTAAAAGAGTATATTGAACAAGATAGGGTCTATGATTTTTTGGTGGGTCTAAATCCTGAATATGACCAGGTTCGAATTCAAATCTTGGGAAAGGAGAAAGTCCCAGGACTTAATGAAGTGGTACCCATTATCCGGAGTGAAGAAAGCAGGAGAGGGCTGATGCTGGAAACCCCAACCACCGAAAGCTCTGCAATGATAGCTGAAGGAGGAACAATCATGGTTGCCAATCAGAGGAAGAACTGGGAGAAAAGACATAAGGAGGTTTGGTGTACCCATTGTAACAAGCCGCGCCACACAAGGGAAAAGTGCTGGAAATTACATGGAAAACCCCCAAGTAGAGAATGGGGGCTGAAAGGAGAAGATGGGAAAACCTCAAGTAGAGAATGGGGACCAAAATTCCCAGGCCGAGAATGGGGATTGAAGGGAGGCCCACAGAAAAAAGGAGGGCAAGCACACATTGCTAATGCACAAGGTGAAGAATCTGTCCAGTTGAATCATGAAGAGATAGAACGGGTAAGATCCATCCTTAGTAAATTGGAGAAGCCTACAGGTACGTGCTCCCTGACATATTCTGGTAAGTTTCCATTCTTGTTTGGACTTAATGTTTCAGATACACCATTCACACATTACTGGATATTAGACTCTGGAGCCACTGACCATATGACCCCTCTACCCAAATACTTCTCCACATATTCTCCATGTCCTAGTAACAAGAAAATTTCCACAGCAGATGGAACCCTTATAACTGCAGCCGGACAAGGAGAGGTCCAAATAAGCCCATCCATGACCTTAAAAAATTTCCTTCATGTCCCCAAACTATCCACTAACCTGATTTCTATACAAAAACTCACCAA
Organism: Vigna reflexopilosa; assembly: GCA_027742785.1. Taxonomy (NCBI): domain Eukaryota; kingdom Viridiplantae; phylum Streptophyta; class Magnoliopsida; order Fabales; family Fabaceae; genus Vigna; species Vigna reflexopilosa. The sequence continues at coordinate 8,925,755 of CM050929.1, read as the reverse complement.
AGACCTTGCATGTAATGTTGTTTTTTATAGCAACACTTGTATATTGCAGGACAAGAACTCGGGGAGGACGATTGGACATGCTAGAGAATGGAATGGCTTATACTACATGGAGGATCCTAATCTGCCTACCAAGAGTCTCATCTCTAAATCCACCATGACTAACAAAGAGAAAGCCCACCTTTATCACTGCCGACTAGGACATCCATCATTTCGGGTTGTAAAAGTGCTTTTTCCTTCCTTGTTTAAAAATTTAAGTGTGGAGAGTCTTCATTGTGAAGTATGTGAGTTGGCAAAACATAAACGTCAACCTTTTCCCATTAGCAATAAGATGAGTCCTTTCCCATTTTCTCTTGTTCATACTGATGTATGGGGTCCTGCTTATGTTCCTAATATTTCCGGTGCTAAATGGTTTTTAACATTCATTGATGATTGTACCCGGGTGACTTGGGTTTTTTTATTGAAACAAAAATCTGAAGTTAGCTCTGTGTTTGTCCAGTTTGTCTCTATGATTAAAAATCAATTTGGGGTCAGTATAAAAAGAATTAGGTCAGATAATGCCAAGGACTATTTTAACCTTGTTCTAAACTCTTTTTGCCAAAAGGAAGGGATAATCCATGAGTCCTCATGTGTGAACACACCCCAACAGAATGGAATTGCAGAAAGGAAAAATGGGCACCTTCTAGATCAAACTAGAGCTCTACTTTTTCAAAATCATGTTCCTAAAAGATTTTGGGGGGAAGCTCTCCTTACCGCCACCTATCTAATCAATAGATTGCCCACTAAAGTTTTAAACTCAAGAAGTCCCATGGAAGTTCTATCCTCATTCTACCCACACCTTGACCCTACAAATAAACTCCAACCTAGAATATTTGGGTGTGTATCCTTTGTACATGTTCATAGTAATGAGAGAGGGAAATTAGATCCTAGAGCTGTCAAATGTGTTTTCTTAGGGTACTCTACCACACAAAAAGGGTACAAATGTTTTCAACCCCTTTCAAAACGATTCTATGTGTCAAGAGATGTCACCTTCAATGAACAAGAGAGCTACTTCAAACAGCCTCATCTTCAGGGGGAGAATATAAGAGAGGAAGATGAGACTCTCACGGTCCCAAATATGATGTTTGGACCTGAAACTGAAACTGGGAAAAATGATGGCAGCATTGTTGTCCCTGAAATTGAGGAAAGAATTCAACAACCTGCTGAACTCGTGAGACCTGCACATGATGTTGGTGGCGGCGGCAAATTTGGAAAGGTATACTCAAGGAAAGAAAAGGCCATTCTAGAATCTGGCAATGTCCAAGAGTCCAACCTACCAGCACTACATGAGGTAACACCTGAGGTAACACCTTCAAATCCTATAAATTCCAATGATTCTAATGAGTTTGTTTCTGATAATCTAGAAGCACATGTGGACCAAACTCTTGACCTACCCATTGCCCTTAGAAAAGGAACTAGAGCTTGCACCCAACAACCACGTTACCCACTATCAAACTTCTTATCCTTTGAAAAATTCTCACCTACCCATAAAACTTTTCTCACTAACCTCAACTCCACACACACACCTTCCTCTATATCTGAACCATTGTCTGACAGGAAATGGAAAAATGCCATGGATGTGGAAATGGAGGCGTTGAACAAGAATAGGACCTGGGAACTTGTCACCCTACCTTCTGGAAAAAAACCCGTGGGATGTAAGTGGGTATATACAATAAAGTATAGGGCTGATGGGACAATCGAACGTTACAAGGCAAGGTTGGTGGCCAAAGGCTTCACTCAAACCTATGGAGTTGATTACTTGGAGACATTTGCCCCGGTTGCTAAGATGAACACGGTCAGAGTATTATTGTCACTAGCAGCAAATAATGATTGGGATCTGCAGCAGTTTGATGTGAAGAACGCATTTCTACATGGAGACCTTGAAGAAGAAATATACATGGAGTTGCCCCCTGAGTACAAGGAACAGGTTGCTGCTGGAACTGTTTGCAAATTAAGAAAGGCCCTATATGGGCTGAAACAATCCCCAAGAGCATGGTTTGGAAGATTTACCAAAGTTATGACAAGTCTAGGCTACAAACAGAGTCAAGGGGATCACACATTATTTATCAAACATTCAGCTTCAGGGGGAATAACAATTCTATTAGTATATGTAGATGATATTATAGTGAGTGGGGACGACAAAAGGGAACAACAAGTATTAAGCAAATGTCTTGCCACGGAATTTGAGATCTAGACACTGGGGAGGCTTAAATATTTTCTGGGAATTGAAGTGGCCCATTCCAAGAAAGGAATCTTCATATCTCAACAAAAATATATTACCGACTTGCTTAGAGAAACAGGGAAGACAGGCTGCAAACCAGTAAGCACTCCAGTTGATCCAAATATAAAACTGGGAAGTGTGGAGGATGATGTTGCTGTGGACAAGGAAATGTATCAAAGACTTGTAGGCAGGCTTATTTACTTATCTCACACTAGACCAGACATTGCGTTTGTTGTAAGTCTAGTTAGCCAGTTTATGCACCAGCCAAAAGAAGCACATCTACAAGCTGCTCTTAGAATTGTCCAATACTTGAAAGGGACTGCTGGAAGAGGGATTTTGTTTAGACGGAACAAGAATGTAAGCCTTGAAGCATATACGGATGCAGACTATGCTGGGTCAGTGGTGGATAGGAGATCAACCACGGGATACTGCACCTTCCTTGGTGGAAACTTGGTGACTTGAAAGAGTAAGAAACAGAGTGTAGTGGCTAGATCAAGTGCTGAAGCAGAATTTCGAGCAATGGCCCACGGAATATGTGAACTTCTATGGCTAAAGATTATATTGGAAGACTTGAAGATAAAGTGGGATGAACCTATGAGGCTATATTGCGACAATAAATCTGCAATTAGCATAGCTCATAATCCGGTGCAACATGATAGAACTAAACATATTGAAGTTGATAGACACTTTATAAAGGAAAAGCTGGACAGTGGCATGATTTGCACACCATATGTATCTACACAGAACCAACTTGCCGACATACTCACCAAGGGACTGAACTGCATTAACTTTGAAGGAATCGTCTCCAAGCTGGGAATGGAAAACACCTATTCACCAGCTTGAGGGGGAGTGTCAAAACCATGATTGGCGTAATTGGCGTGGAGTAGTTTAGGAAGTTTTTTATTTCCGTAACTGTTGCATTTATTAAGTTATTTATTGTTGTAATCTGGGATAATATCTGTAGGATCTTCCTAATTAGAGGAAATAGATACATAATATTTTATTTTATTTTATTTGTTCCTAGTTTTCCTAGTTTCTCTATAACGAATTTGAACAAAGTAAAAACTATACATGAAAATAGACATCCAGAATAAACTTTTAAAAAAAATTGCATGCCAAACAGATAAGAAATGAGTTCAAACGAAGGCACACAATCTGACTGGAAATTCACGCAGCGCTGAGCGGAAATTAAAATGGTTGAGCGAAAATGGCAGCACATGTAAGCTATTCTACTCTAGCATGCAATTCCTAAGAAGATCAAAAACCTAAGGCTCATGATACCACATGATGGGGAAGTGCATACCTAGAGAGAATATACTAAATGACATACAAGAGAATGGAAAGGAAATAAAAAGCAGAAAAGAGTAGAGAAGAGGAAACTTATGACTCGTAGACACGCCACTTGAAGAAGGCTCCAAGATAAGTGTTAAAGAAGGACCGCCACTCGCTTTGCGCAAGATAAGGTATACCCAAAATGGACTAAAGAGACAGAAAACTATCTCTAAGAGGAATGCAAATTTGCAATTCAACTCAAGAATTCAATTCATTCAAAGGTTTGTGTCCAAAGGAGAACCCCTAGGTTGCTTATATAGCTTTTGGAATGACTTTGGTGAAGAGTTTCAAGGGATGTGGGACTTGGAAGGCTCTAAGTTCTGTCCAGCAGCAGCTGCAACGTCCCTAGGTGCATGGGAGTCCCACATTGCTTAATTCTCTCATTCCAAAAGGGTTTATAAGCTTCCTAGCTCTCCTAGAGTTCAAAAACTAACACTAGTTATGCTTCCTTGCATTATAAGCTAAGACGCCTACTTACTGTTCTTTTCTTTTAAGACCAAGCCATGGGAAGTCCCACATTGCTTGTGCTAAAAGGAAAAGAAGGGTTTATAAGTGTTTATTCATCTAGAACCAATGAAAAGAAACAAAGAGGCAAATACAAGCCTTTGAAACCTATTCTACTCTTTTTATGCTCTTTTGTCACTCTGAAAACTCTTAATTTTTGCCCCATCTATGATCATATCACTTCCACTTCTTGTGCCGAGATGGTGGTGGAGGAGGAGGAGGAGGAGGGTCACCACCTTTAGAAAGTGGAAGTCTATTATCTAACTTTTGCTTGATTATTTTTTCCTCAAGCTTCCTGTATCCACCACGAGATAATAAGTGTGGATTTTTATTTTGAGCACTTATACCTTGTGCTTTAGACCTTGTTTCCTGTGACAAAATGAACCAATTGTTAATTGTGATATAAAATTATGAATGATGCATTGAATGATTTTACCTACACTTACTTGCCACCCTTCGGATGTACGATGGATTACAAACTGAGGCCAAGGGTCTTCGTCAATTGTCGTATATTTTGAACATGGAGTTTCATTTCTTTTTGCTCCAAAGATATATATTGATGTCAATTTTGTCTTGAAACCCTAAAATCTTTCGACAATTGCAGATAAACACCTACTCATTAGGCTTGCGACATTTGGAATATCAAATGTCATTTGTAATAAAGAAGATAACAACCTTATATCAATACAAATTTATGAGTATAATGAAACTAGAATTTGGAGCAATATTGATTAACTTACCAATAGATCTTGTCACATTAGATTCCAATCAACCTTAGATACATGGTCAAATGATGGAGTAAGGATAGAGATACAATCAGGTGCTAGTACTCCAAGGTAAGACCTAAAAACATCTGCATTTGGTCTAAATGCTACTCTGGTGACCACATTAATAATGACAAGTGTCCTCTCACCTGCATTTCTTCTAAGTATAAGTTGTCTTAACCTTATCGCTCCCCTGGTGGGTCTAGAAGTGGAGACTTCATCTCCTGATGAATGTGGTGCCTCAACCATATATCTGTCACAATAAATAAGATGAAAGATTAATAAAAGACTTAAAAAATAACATATATCATTTAACAAAAGCCATTAATTTTTATACAAATATGAAATTCATACATAATCATATGGATTAGTCATATGTATATTCCCTCATTGTGATCTTCCCAAATTGCATGTACATCATCAACTAGAGGGTCATCATCCAAATTTATTGTCGTTTTAAATGGATGGTCATTTTAAATGTATATTCCCTCATTGTGATCTTCATAACCAACCTTTCGAAAATCAACTAGTGTCATACCAAATTCATCTAACACCAAGTTAACTCTAAGCTTGTGATATGTCACTTCAATAGGGTGCCCAACGTAGACTGAACTGGTTGAAACTTGTTCGGTTGTTGGAGTAGCAACAACTAACTCGTACCCTGATCAAACACAAGAAGACCAAGCTTCTCCAATCAGCTTTATAAAAAAATTAAATCTGCTCTAAAGCAATTTACCCATAGATTACCAAACTAGATACAATAGAAACATTAAACCCCTTCACAAGAGACTCAACAACAATCACACATTCCTACAATTGCTACGCAATCTACATAGTCATACACATACGCATGTATTAAAGTCACACAACAAATGCTAGATGAGCTCACTCCCTAAAAGCCCAAAAAGTTTTTCAAAAACAAGACTTTGATACCAAAATGCAACACCCCGATTTTTGAGATGTCATGGTGTAATTATTCTTTAAAACTTTTCTATAAAAAAATTTATCTTAAATAATCCAACTGTATTCGATTAAAATGCGAAAGCAAATCATAACTTTAAACATCATTGGTTCAAAACAAAAATATGAAAGTATCTCTTTTACAATAAAAATATTGAGTTTGAAAAATTTTTAACTAATGAATAAATAATCGACCTCGAAGTAAAAGATCCCAACTCTTGTCAGCTACTTCGATCCGGTCTTATCTGTAACGCCATCTACTCCCGTATATTTACAATCATCGTAGGTGGAAACCACAACCATAAGATACTAGAGTGAGCAACCAGAAATATCATAACACACAGTATACAATAATCATTTTAACACATAATAAAATATTTTAATATTGGATATTATAAAAATAAAAATAAAAGATAATTTTATATTATTCGGGTCTTACAAATTAGGTTGTGCGAGGTGGCTTTATCGTGGCGGTTTAACAGGTTGTTGTGGTTGCCGAGTGAAGGATGGCGGTGAGGATGGTTTCATGTTGGTAAGGTTTGCCCTCAAGGTGGAGGTTGAACGGTGTTGCGCAATGAAGACGTACATGGAGGTTGGCGGCGACGATTTCGTGTTAAGGGTAGATGATCATTATGACGCATGATGGAAAAAAGGTGGTGGTTTCGCGGTGATCTCTATGAAGGTTGGTTGTGGCGCATCGGCAATGACGACGAGAATGGTTGGCGGCGGCCGTGACTAGGGTTTATGTCTATAGGGAAATTAGGGTTTTTGTGGAGAAGGCAAAGTTAGCGTGGCACGAGGGAATAAGTGGCATGTTCTAGTTGGTTCACTAATGAGTACAAGGATCCGTGATGGGGCATCATTTGGGTGGTTTGATTTGTTAGTGAAGGATTTGGACACGTGGTAGAATCTGAGAGCATCTAACTAGCTAGTGGTAGGCCTGGTTTTAAAAAGAAGGGTGAATAATTATAGAAACAAGGGTGCATTCAGCCCATTTTCTTGAATGGACTAATTTTGAATTTTGGGCCTCATTTTTGCAAGTTGGACCAATAATGCTTTAATTCTAGTTGCACAAATAAACATAAGAATATCCAAGAATAATTTATGCAACTAAAAATTACTTTTTAAGCCCCTTTTATTCCCAAACCCGATAAATCCAATCATCACAAATTCTTTTCAAATCAAGCATTTAAGCACAAAAATCTCATCAAAATTTTAAATTTTCAAGCATAAAGGTGGGCATAAATATGCACTCATCAAGTGCATTATGGTGTTCTGTCAAGAAGAAGGAGATGAACATGTATCTGAGGGCGATTAAAGCCTTGGAACCTAGGAGCCTGATGCTATGTTTTTGGAACTATGTACAAGGATTAATTCTTGTTGGTTTAAAAAGGTATAGGGAATTAAACCTTATGATCTGATAAGCATATGCGGTTGGAAGTTCTTGTAATGCTTGGTTGAACGCATATTATGATTGCCTTTAGGGATATTATGTTGGTTGTATGTTTTGTTGTGGACTAAATGTGAATTGTTCCTTTATGCGCTGATGGGTGTTAATTGTGAGGATGCGTTGGTTTTCTTGGTAGGTATATAATTATGTATTTTATAATGTTTAATTTAATTTCAAGAGCAACAAGGACAAGGTATGTGGTCATCTTTTAGTTTAAGATGAGTCTATTTTCTTTTATGCACAATTGAATGGTGTGATAATTGGTATTTTTGAGGTATTAAGTGTTGGTTGTTTTTGTCCAATGGAGATGTTTACATACTATATTCGGTGCAAAGTTTTGGGTTTAGTAGTGGTCACATTTTTCGATGTTTCAGTGTGTGCATATATTGGTTGTTGTGAGTATTGGTGTTGAGGAAAATCGGAAAGTGTACCGAGTCTCACAAGTAATATAAAATGGTAAGACCAAGTATCGTATCCCAGAGGACTCTCGGCGCTGAATAATTGTGTGAAAACAAGATTAATTAAGACTGAAAATAAAAGAGATCAATGGTGTTGATTGCAAAAAGAATAAAATAAAGGAAAGTAAAATTGATCACTGGGAAAGGAGCATATAGGTGAATGGAGGTTGATTTAATATGAGATGATTATGCTGTTGGGGATTGATTTCACCAAGTTCCCTCTCATGTATATAAGAATTCTTCTTTATTCATTAATGTCAACGTCCCTCACTAAAATACTTAAACCCGATCTCTCGGTCAATAAGCCTGTCCCTATTTACCAGTTCATACAATTCCTAGCATTCCTGGTAAAAAGATGTGAAGATCAAGAGGTTAAGACGACTAAGACTCATACCCTCATCCCTGAGCAATATAACTCTTAGGAGTAATTTAACAAGGACCTGAATTACAAGGAACCTCCCTACACTCATGCAAATCACAAATCATGTTATTGTATAAGCAAGCATTAAGAACAGATAAATTACTCTAACAATTAATGAAATAAAGCATATCAAATTAAGAAAAAATTCAAATACATGAGAGTTTACAAGGTTACATCATTCCTCAACAACAAATAGAGTTTAGTTCTCCATAGACATGGGGGAACCCAATGAACAATGGAAGAAAGAAGAAGATGGAGGATCTAGAATAGGCTAAGAGTGTATTGGAGTGCTCTTCTCTTCCAGGGATGTAAAACCTAGAGCCCCAGGGTCCTTTAAATAATACTAGACGCGTCCCAAAGTGCGGCTCAGTCCAAAAGAATCAAATCAGAGTAGAAACAGGGCCCGATCCAGGTCAAATCACGCTCAAGCGTCGCATGGAGCTCGCCCAAGCGAGAATCAAGGCTCATGTTGTTCTTGGGCGCCAGTTTTCCTCGCACAGGCTACGAACGTATGTCGCCCGGGTGCCAGGTCCGTCGCTCTGGCGACCAGCGGTGATGTTCCTCTCACAATTTTCGCGTTCTTCTCGCTTGGGCTTTGCTTGGGCTTCGGGTTTTCTCCCTTCTTGATGCCTTTTTGATCCCTTTTGTGCTCCAACTTCATGGCTTTTCACTTCTTCTTCCATTCTCTCTTCAATCTCTGTCAAAACAAGGGAAATTTGTTAGAAAATAATTAAAATCAACCTCAATCTCTTATTCACATAATTTACTGAAAACATATGAGTCCAAGCAAGATTCTAAGACAAAAAGGGTGCTTTTAGTATCAAAATCATGTAGCAAATAATGGTATTTGAATCCGTTATCACAACCCCAAACTTAGAACTTTGCTTGTCCTCAAACAAACAAAATGCAACTCAGCTTTTCAGAACCATCACTACAATGACTCAACCTTTTTCAAAAACTTTTTCAAGACAAGAAGTCAAGTTTAGCATAAGATCTTAGTCAAGGTGTGCAGATGTTTCAATGAATTTAAACAGGCACTATCCTTAAGAATGATCAATCAACCAAGCAGAGATGCAGTCAAAAATTCAGAGAACTATTCCTCACAGGGAAAGTGTTTCACTCAGGCACTCAAATATATCTCTCAAGCATTCAGAAGTGTCTCACTCAACTCACAGGTGTATGGTGTGGTGTTTCTCTCTGTTATTACAATGTCACACAAATTAATTTTGCCTTTCATTTAACCACAATCAAACATACTCACAAACAGGTTGTCATCACAAGGGCTTTTCATGGCTTGTAATTTGGCTGGGCTAAGAAGGAAATTGGTTTTTCTGGTCAACAAAGTTCCTTGAGTTAAGAGAGACATTTGTGAATTCTTCTTTTAAGAACAATTCTCTTATCTCTTTCCCAGCCTTCCCTTGCAGTGACCTCTTCTTTTTCTTTTGGAAATTTTCTTTTCTCACTTTTTCTTTTCTTTTGCCTTTCTTGCTTTTCTTTTTGATTGCTCACTGCCTAGAGAGGTGGTCTGCTTCCTGGTAACCCCAAATTGAACCTTTATCAGTACCTCATCAAATGTTCTCACCTTAAGTCAAGGTAAAATTTTTCAAAAAGGTTTTTCAAAACTTATTATGCTCAAGGTTCAAAGGTTAGAACAAATTGTTCTCTTCTCAGTGGAAAAAATATTTTTGAAGGCCAAAAGAATAAGGGATAACAATAGGTGGCCTTCATCATGTGGAACCTGCAAGCAAGTAGTTCAATTACAGAAAATTTGGGCAAAATGATTCATGCTTCCAAAGTAATAACAAGTATTTAAAAACAACTCTGAAGTTCAAAACTCACACAGGTAATCTCACAAGTTCTCAAATTTAGAAAAACATCATGCTCAGTATTTTAATCAAACTTTATTTCAAGCACCTGTCTCACAAATTAGGATTTATCATCATGTATCATCTCAACTTCAATCAAACACTAGAATTTTAAAAAAGCAAACTTATCACACAAAATAGAGAACAGTTGAATCAAAGCAGTTCAGTTCATTCAAGCAGAGTACAATAAAAACAAAAATTAAAACCAAACAAAAATCAAAACAGAAATTAAAACAAGAACACAAATTAAAAAAAATAAAAGTAAAAGTTCAGAAAATTGGGTTGCCTCCCAACAAGCGCTTCTTTAACGTCACTAGCTTGACCTAGACTTTTTCAGCATCCATCAATAGATGCTGATCTTTGAATCTTCTTAGCATCATTCAGTAGATGCTAATCTTTCTCTTCTTCATCAGCATCCATCAGTAGACGCTGTCAGTATTGCCATCAGAAGCAGTGTATATCCTAAAAAAAAACTCAAACACACAAAAACAAAATCAAATCTAAACCACACAAATAATAAATAAAAAATAAAATAAAATAAAATAAAATGAACTAAAATAAAATAAAATAAAATAAAATAAAATAAAATCAAATAAAATCAAATCAAACAAAATAAAATAAAATAAAACAAAATAAAAGATAAAAAAATCAAAAACTGGGTTCAAGATATTTTTTCTTTTTGTTGAATTTTTTTAAGAACTTAATATACACAGGAACCTGTTGCAGTGTCCTAATCATAGGAATTTTAATCTCCAATTTCTTGAAGATTTCCATGAAACGCTCAAACTTTTTCTCATTTTTATTCCTATGATCCTTCTTTGGGTGAGGAAGGGGTTTTTCATATGATTCTTTCTTTTTGCTTTCCTCCTTCCTCTCTCTCTTTTTCTCCTTGGGACACTCCTTAGGGTACAAAGGACTTTTCTCAATTTTTTTCTCTTCTCTCTCAACCCCTTCTTTTTCTTCCTCTACATCTTTCTCTTTTTCACTCAAAAATTCTTTTTCTTTTCTCTCATCTTCTTCCTTTTCTACCTCTTTCTCTTTCTCACTCAAACTTTCTTCTTCTTCTCTCTCTATTTCTTCCTCTTTCTCTTCTTCTTCTTGCTTCAAGCTTTCTTCTTCTTTTTCCTATATTTTTCTCTCATGTTCTCTTTTCTCTTCTTCCTCATCTGGAGTTTTGTCACTTTCAATGACAATATCTTTGCATTCCTTATCAGACTTTTCATTGTTAGTGATCTCATTCAGCATCTGACTTAGGACTTTTCACTACGCCCCAAAATTTTGTGATGAAGCCTGAATGTTTTTTGGGAAGGAGATAGAGTCTTGCAGGAACTGTTGTAGGGTTGCTTCAAGCTGTGCAGAGCCATCATCTTGAGGTGGACTATTGAATAGTCCTCCATTTTACTCATATTGAATTTGATTTGTGCTTGGGTAAGGTTCCCACCAGTAGTTGTAATCATCCTGGTGGAACTGCATCCTGTTAGAGCATATTGTTAGGCCTGCACAAAAATTCTCAAGAGAGATTGTTAGTATAAAGATAAAAAATAGGGAAAATAAAAATTAGGAAAAAAAATAAAAATAAAAATGGAAAATTAAAATCGAGGAAATAAAATAAAATAAAGTCAAAATCAATAAAGATTCACACAGATAGAATAACTTAAACCGTGAGTCCCCAACAACGGCGCCAAAAACTTGTTGGGGCAAATCGGCAAGTGTACCGAGTCGCACAAGTAATATAAATGGTAAGACCAAGTATCGTATCCCAGAGGACTCTTGGCGCTGAACAGTTGTGTGAAAACAAGATTAATTAAGACTGAAAATAAAAGAGATCAATGTATTGATTGCAAAAAGAATAAAATAAAGCAAAGTAAAATTGATCACTGGCAAAGGAGCACAGAGGTGAATGGAGGTTGATTTAATATGAGATGATTATGTTGTTGGGGTTTGATTTCACCAAGTTTCCTCTCATCTATATAAGAATTCTTCTTTATTCATTAATGTCAACGTCCCTCACTAAAATACTTAAACTCGATCCCTCGGTCAATAAGTATGTCCCTAATTACCAGTTCTTACAATTCCTAGCATTCCTGGTAAAAAGATGTGAAGATCAAGAGGTTAAGCCGACTAAGACTCATACCCTCATCCTTGAGCAATACAACCCTTAGGAGTAATTTAACAAGGACCTGAATTACAAGGAACCTCCCGGCACTCATGCAAATCACAAATCATGCTATTGTATAAGCAAGCATTAAGAACAGATAAATTACTCTAACAATTAATGAAATAAAGCATATCAAATTAAGAACAACTAAAATACATGATAATTTACAAGGTTACATCATTCCCCAACAACAAATAGAGTTTAGTTCCCCATAGACATGGGGAACCCAATAAACAATGGAAGAAAGAAGAAGATGGAAGATCTAGAATAGGCTAAGAGTTTATTGGAGTGCTCTTCTCTTCCAGGGATGCAAAACCTAGAGCCCTAGGGTCCTTTAAATAATTCCAGACGCGTCCCAAAGTGCGGCCCGATCCAAAAGAATCAAATCAGAGCAGAAACAGGGCCTGGTCCAGGTCAAATCTCGCTAAAGCGTCGCAGGGAGCTCGCCCAAGCGAGAATCAAGGCGCCAGTTTTCCTCGCTCAGGCTATGAACGTCTGTCGCCCAGGCGCTAGGTCCTTCGCCCAGGCGACCAACGGTGATGTTCCTCTCGCAATTTTCGGGTTCTTCTCGCTTGGGATTCGCTTGGGCTTCGAGTTTTCTCCCTTCTTGATGCCTTTTTGAACCCTTTTGAGCTACAGCTTCATGGCTTTTCACTTCTTCTTCCATTATCTCTTCAATCTCTGTCAAAACAAGGAAAGTTTTTTTGAAAACAATTAAAATCAACCTCAACTCTCTTATTCACACAATTTACTGAAAACATATGAGTCCAAGCAAGATTCTAAGATAAAAAGGGTGCTTTTAGTATCAAAATCATGTAGCAAATAATGGTATTTTAATCCATTATCAGTTGGGTATGAGAATTAGCATGTAAATAGTGGTTAATCATAAAATAGGAAGAAGGATGTGGTTTAGAGGAATCACGTTCTTAAACTATGAATCAATGAGGTGCAAAACTAAAATGAGGTTGCTAAAGGGTTACCAAACTATTGGAGCAATCAATGAATCATTAGCACTTAGGTTAGATTGTACTGTGATAATCTTATTAGAGGTCTAGTTGTTTTTAATAACTGTGAAGGCAAGTGATTTACCAGGTTTAGGCCAAGATGTGTTTAGATGTAAAAGTAACACGGGTAAATTAGGCAGCGATTGGTTTATGGTTCTTGGATAGTATTGAATCAAGTTTAAAGATAGAAATTACTTATCTAGTGGTTGTAGCATGACACAATAATCTAGGTAGGAGCATTATTAGTTGTTTTCAATAAGGGATGGGTTATACAATGGATTAGCTGTTTGTGATGTTGGTTAAGCTGTTGGATTTGTTGGTCAAGTTGGTTTATGCATTGGCCGAGCTATCTGCCAAGTTGTTTGGGACCTCAACTTTGGGGCTCTGGAGATCATTTCTAAGTGGTTTACAGGTCGACCTAGGGATTTAGACCCTTGTTGAGTGATGAATGCATATTTATCTCCTTATTTAGCATTTAATATTGAATTCTTAATTGGTTTTGTACCTTAAAAGAATATTTAAATTAGGATTGTTTATAATTGTATTTGTTTAGCATGAGATACAAAAACATGTTAATGATAATTTTTTACTTGCATAAATGTTCTTTGGATATTTTAAAGTGTGTTTGTGCAACTGTAGCTAAATTGAGCTCATGAAGTTATGGAAATAAATTTATTAAAGTTATATGACACCTTAAAGATAAATCCAAGAATATCAAATAATCAAGATCACAAGAAGTCAAGCCAATCATTGCATGAAGAAGGCAAGAAAATCATGAAAAATTGAAATTGGCTAATTCAGGAAGAGAGGGTGCCAACAAATTAATTGAGAATTTACATTGATTTATTTGAAAATCTAAGACAATAATTAATTAAATAATAATCGTTAGATAACCAATGGTGAATCTTATTTTGAAAAATTAGTGAAACCAACCGATTTTCTTTATCATTGTTTTTATCTTTCTAAATCTTTTTATAAATATATTTTCTTCTCTCTTTTGTTGTTTTTTTCTTTAATCTTTTATATATCTTTATCTTCTTTAATCTTTTATTTTACTAAGCCTTTTGTAAAATTTTTATAAGAACTAATTTGTTAAGAATCAATTATGTGTTTGTTGAGAGACAACTTAGGGTTGACTTTACATTTTCTATTATTTTTGGCTACTATCTTAGAATACTGAAACTATTATAGTTTAGTAGTATTAATTTGATTGCGTTAGCAAAATCTTTATCACGCAGTTGTTGGTGGATGTTGTTGAGCTGTTTCTCGTGGTGGTCGAGCTAATGTTCGTGAGACCAGGTTGTCTGTTATGTGTTGTGAGTCTTGTTGAAGTTGGCTGAGGTGCTATGGGAGGTTATGGAGCTTTCTACCTTGATTATGTATGTGTATCGAGTTGTTAGATGTTGTGGTGATGTGTGGTTGTTGTGTCCTCTTGTTGTACTTTGTAAATTCGGAGATGGATCTCGTCATCTATTAAAGGTTGTAAAACAGATGAGGTTCAAGTACTACCTTTCATCTTTTGGTATGGTAGAAAAGGAAGAATGTTTCAGCCATAAGTTTCTAGATCGTGCTATTTATAATGTCCATTTTGAGCAACAACAAAGTTTTGACTCCTAAGTCTTTGAGGAGTAGGGGTGATAGGTCCAAAGCTACAGTGGAGGACTACTCGAACTACTTTGTTTTGGTGAATAGGTTTTGTACAATAGAGTACGAAATGACGACACTTTTTTGGAATTGCTTGGCTATTGCTTGTTGAGGGAGGACCATCTGGAGATCATATCAGGCCACTCATATGAGCCATGGTAAAGAGGATGGAAGAGGAAAATGGAGCTTCAAGGACTTTACTTTTGTGGAGGATTAACTATTATCCTCTTATTTTCTCTTAAACACTTTTCTGTTATGTCACAATAGAAAAGTGTTTCTATGTTATGAATTACATATGTGGAATATGTACATGCTTATTGTGTTATATGCACATACTGTGTTAAATGCATATGTTGGACATACTGTGTTTTTTATGCATACTATTGTGATTATGATGTATTATATCTGTGTATGCACATTGTATATTTCTGTGTAATGAAAACCATAAGCACAAAAGCATATCTACATGACATAATTGATTATAGTATTGTAGTAATCAATTAAGGTTATCAGACAACTTATGTTTTGAACTGTGGCAAAATAACTAGTTTGAATAGATTACATTAGTTGTTAAATCGATTAAAACTTGAGTGTTTGCATATATCTTTTTCAAATGTGTTATGATGATTTTTTGAGAAGAAAAGTTTTCAAAATCTGTTTAAGTGTTGAGCTTAATCGATTACATACTTTATGTATCAATTAAGTTTGTTATGTTTTGAAAACAAATTTCATGCTAGTCATAACTGCTTTAACGGTCATATTTGTAAATATGTTTGACTAACATTAAATGCAAATCGATTACATTAATTGAGCATTCAATTAAGAGTTAAGTTAGTTATAATACTCTTACATCTGTTTTATGTAACCGATTACATTACTAACGTAATCGATTACTTTGCGTCTGATATGACAGTAACTATAAATTGACGCATTGTTTGTAATTATGTAACTTTTGATCATACTTACAAATTTCAAATCTGACAGTTTTGATCTTAAAGAAATTTACATATTGCACATACGCTCCAAGAATCAAGAAGCAAAGATTGTTAAGAGCCTTGACAAATTCTTGAGAGAAGATTGAGAGCTTGATTTTGCTGATCAAATTCGCACTGCTGAAGGTGTATTTGCTGTGATCAGAAAGGAAATTTGCACTCGTTGATTATGTTGTTACCTGTTCGTGTGCAACAATAATAAGAGTGAGGAGATCTTGGACTTTGAGAAGGGATACTCAAAGGGATTCTTCAGTCGGAACGTGTGGTTCTGTGTGTGCGGTGTATTCATTTCTATATTTGATTGTTTGAGTGGGAAAGGTGTTTACATTGTGAGAGTGTGTTCACTGTAAAACCTTTGGTATAATTCTCCGATCATTATAGTGAAATATCCTTCAATCGGTGGTTGATTGGAAGGGTGATTGGATGTAGGCATTAAGGCCGAACCAGGAGAAAAACTATATTTAATCTTTTCTCCTTATCTCTTCACATATTCATTGCATATATATTTTTCTTACCGCACAAGAAAGATTTAAAGATCATTTTAGTTCTGCAAAAAAGATTTCAAAAGTGCACGTTTTTATAAAACACCAATTCACCCCCCCCCTCTTGGTGTGGATAAACAAGCTTCATTATTTCTAACAGAAGCCTTGACCGGTCACATCAAGGGGAGACTCGCATGCAATGTACTTGGATGGTTGGTTAAGAAGTAAGACTTTCATTCTCCCCGCTTGCCAAGTGAAGATTCTAGACTCTTTTGGGATTCAAAGTGCCTTAGCTCTCTTCTTCACCTATAAAAAGAGAGACACCCCTTTATAAACATTTAGAACGTGAATGAATATAGAGAAACTTTGCCAAATTTGCAAGCCTCTCTTCTTAGTTCTCATTGGATTAGTCCATATTATATACTTCTTCTTCCTTTTCCTTCAAGGTTGACCCAACCTTCTTCAAGGATGCTTCATCAATCTGCAATATCAAGCCATCTTAACATTTTTTCTTCATGCTTCCTCTATGTCATTTCTTCATTAAGGAGTGTCATCATCAATGTTGAAGGAGCTTCTCCATCATTTGGTATCTAGAACTATGGTCACTTTCTTAGAGGTTTTCAAGAGATAAGTGTTCTAGTTCTTACCCCTTTTTTTGTTCTTTGTTCTTATCATTTTCGTGTTTTCTCATGGTCGACCATGTCTTGTTTGTTGTTTTGATCCATGTATATGTTCTGTATGTTCTAAAATTTTGATTCAAACTACTTGTTCTTCTTAAATCAATCCATGTTTTTGTCTTAAGATTTCCATTTTCTATATAAATATGTGCATAATTTTGTGTCATGTGTCATGGGTTTCGACTATATCTTGACTCATTTTCTTTGATTTTATGATCATATAAGTTTTGTCTAAGTCTTGTGAATCCAAAATTGTCATTACTTCCATGTTAGCCATTTTATTTTCTTTTGCAAAGTTCAAAAACCAATTTCTAAAAACTAACGTCAATGGTATGGCACAATTTTACCGTGGTGTGTGAATTTCGTATAGGTATGTGTTTGGTGTTCATGCTTGTTTTTAGTTCCTAAACAAGTTCCTAGTCTTAGGTTTCCATAAACTCTTTTTCTAATTGTCAAATTACTATTTGCTTCTTTAGGATTCTTTACATATGTTGATTTTCTTAGCCTTGTTAATTGGTATGAATGTTCAATATTATATGTTGGTTGTTGTTGTCTCAAAATTGATCTGAAGAAAAGAAAAGTTCCTTCTACATAAATAAAAGGAAAAGAAGAAAAGGGACAAAAGAAGTGAAAAAAAAGTGTCAAAAGAAAAAAGTTACAACAAGTAGGAAACCCATTTTGGACTTGAAATTTGGTATTTGTTTTAAGTTTTCATAAGCTTCTCTACCTTGGCTAAGCATATAACACCTTAAATCCTTAGTTTGTTTTGGTTTTATTCATATATTTTAGCACCTTTCTTTAGGATTTTCCTTTTGTATGCCTACTTGATTTTATGCCTTACTTTTGTGCTTGTCATTTTCTTGTTTTTTCTTATGTCTTGTCTCATCTAATTCCATTTGAGTTTAGCATTCAAATTATGCTTTGTTGCTTTCTTTCCTAGGCCTCTTCGATTCTTGAAAACATCTTATGGTTTGTGCTTCCTTTTTAGAGTTTTACTAACATTGAAGATAGAATCTTAAAGGATTGAAAGAAGATTAATAGAGGTTCCCCTTGGACTTGTAAAAGAGAAGATATTCACGACATTTGGGAGAGAAACACCAAGAGGGGACAAACACTTGAAGAAACAAAGATTAAACATCATTTTGTGCATTGTTTTTGTATTCTAATATCACATAACCTTTGTGTTAATTTGTAATTTGTGTTTCATTGCTTCTTTGCTTGATGTCTTGGGAAAATGTCATTGGTAAAATCCCATCTCTATAGCTAACTTGTTGTAATAGCTTAATTCCACCATTAGATCTGAAAGTGTGTCAAGGGACTCCAAAGTGTCACTTACATCTTCACATTAGGGCCGTTAGATTTTACCATCTTTACATAGCATTTACATTTCAATTACTTTCCTTTTATGTCTTGTTTTCTTTCCTTTTTTCAAGTCTCTATAATTTATAGGGTTTTTGTAAGCATCTTACATAAACCTTTCTTTGGTTTAGGAGCATCTTTGCATTTACATTATACAAAAAAGTGTTTTCGAAGATTTTTACCTAGAACCTTAGGTAAGGGTAATTGATGAGTCGATATTTTATTGATTTCACTTAGCTTATTGTACTGAATTTAATCAGGGAATTGTGCTTAATTGTCCGGTATTTTCCCATTTTTCCTAATTATGCTTAATTTGATCGGAAATTCTTATTTTAGTTAATTTCAATTTTCTGAGCTGATTAATTGCATTTTTAATTGCAGGGAAAATTTTGGAGATATATTTTGGAGCATTGGGATGGAGACAAATTAATTCAAGACTCTCGATAAAGACTGTTTAGAATTAATCAAATTGTAATGTAGTGGTTTAGAAATTATTGACCAACTTTTGTAATTTTGACCAAATTTTGATAAAGTAAGCTAGGCAAAATAAAAATAAAAATAAAAATAAAAATTAAAAATAGTGACATGGCACCTAGGGTTTTTCAAATGGGTGGACCCCACCCTTATTTTGTAGGACACGGCCTTATGTGCAAAAGGGGAGCCGTCACATACTTTTCAAAGGCTGGAACGTTGTTTGGAGAAATGGAGACGGTGCTTTAAAATCTGGGCCGACGCACATTTGCAGGGAGGAGAACGCTTTCATTAATGGGAAATGGGAAGACGGTGCAGAGAGGAACCATCCAGCCACCACCTTTTTTTTTTGTTTTTAGGCTCTTGAATTTCTTTGATGGATGAAGAACGGATGAATGGCCATAGGATCTTCCAGGGTGTTGCAGCCGTCATTTAACTTCAATTGTTTTGGAACATATTTTTTTACAGAGTTTTATTTCTTCTTTGAACCATGGATTTCGGATGAATGAAAATGCAGGGCTGGAACGGTGTTATTAGGAAGCTCATAGCTTGTTCAGCAGCTTCACGGAAGCAAGCATGTCTTTATTTTAGAGAAATGCAGAATTTCACTTTGGTGGAAGATAAGCACACATGTTAATTTCATTTCACACGCTGATTGATTTTCTTTGAATGGAATCTTTGCTTCTTCTTTGTTTTATATATATTATTCCAAAAAGCCATGATGCAATTTGCTTTTATAGAAAATGGAGACGGTGATTTTTATTTTTTTATTTTTTTCACGTTTTCAGTATTTCTTTTCTTCAAGCTTGCACCGAGAATCATGATTGATATTCTTGATATTTGGAATGTATTAATGGAAGTAGGTTACTTGGTTACTTAATTTTACTGTCATGCGTTCTTTTAAGTGTTTTTGTCATGAATTGTATTTCATTTCTTAGCTAAACGTTGCATATTTCTTTTATTATAATGATGTGTTTTGTTATTTATTAATTGCATTTAAATGGTTCACACACATTGATATTAAATGTTTAATTTTATTGTTTTCATTTAATTTAATACTATCTATTCTGTTCAGTTGTGTTATTTAACTGTGATGTTAGTTTAGGTTAGTTGGTTGGTCGTTAGCAAAATTACATTGTTTCTTTGAGATTTTTGGACTGTAATTGTGTTTGCCACTCTGACTTGGTTAATGTGAAATCTGTATTTGCACTTGCAATTGGGTGTACGCTTACTTGCCCAGTTGGTGTTGAGTCTTCGCTTAGTTGATCAAACTGCATGGTGTAAATTAGATTTGACGTTAACATTGCGTTCACTTAGTCCGCTTTTATGAAAACATAATTAGACTGCGCTTAGTTGATTAATTGTGTTGGATTAGAGGTTTGAGTTGGTTTTATTTTGTTGATCTGTGATAGGAAGCATTGTAATTAAGTTAATGACCAACCGTTTTTAGTCTGTCTTTCAAACCATTTTTACATCTGTGTTGCATTTCTGTTTGCATCCGTGTTTTGATTTTATTCATTTGCATTCACAAACCTTTCACAACCCCCCTACTTCGTGTTAGACCTAATTCTCAAACCACATTTGGTCCTTGAGAGACGACCTAGGAGTCACTTCCTAGTCTATACTGCATTCTTTTATGCACATTAAATTTGTGTGGGTTGCGACAGCCCATCAAAGAGAACTTTGTCTAATAATGACTTGGTTTCTAAGCTTGTCTATTATGACTCACCTCTCCTTCTTGGGAGCCACTTGGAACATCCTTACTCTATTGTTTCATTATAGATTCCTCCATATAAAAAGAAAACTTAATTTGTGAAAACCTTTTTCATTCATAGTTGTGTAGTCTTTTGAAAACCTTTGGGAACTATTTTCTAACTTTACAAAATGAGTGACCACTCACATCATTCTAGTGTACATGTTAGTGTGAGGGATAGCCAAGAGGGCTTACACATTAGAGATGAACTCCAACAACAAATGAGAGATATAAGTGAGATAAAAAAGTTGTTTACCAAATTCGTGTTAAATTAAAATAAAGGTAAACAACATGCCGAATCCTCACATAGAAGAAGGTACACTAAAGAAATTTCCCCATCTCCTAGATTTAGTAAACATCACCATGATGAATTCTATCAATCCTCATCTAGAAGAACACAAAGATATAGAGATCATCCTCCTAGAGAACCTAGAATTGACCTTTCCCTATTCAATGTAAGAGATAGCGTAGAAGAGTATCTAGATTGGGAAATGAAGGTTGAACAATTGTTTGAGTGCCACCATATTAGTAAAGAAAGGAAAGTACTCTTAGCTTCCCTTAGCTTCCAAAGTAGTGCAATGTACTGGTGGACTGCCTTGGTTAAAGACTGTCGCCTTAATAACTTTCCTGAAATCCGTTATTGGAATGAGCTTACAATTGCCCTTAAATATAGACATGTACCTTCTGACTATGATAGGGAGTTAATGGACAAGCTCCAAGGACTCCAACAAAAGAATGAGTGTTGAAAAGTAAAAGTAGAAAATGGTGTCGTTAATTTTGAGGCTAGGATTAGGGAATAACAAAGGTTGACAATTGCTAGGATCCAAAGTGGGTTGAACTATGAGATAAGGGATAAGGTTCCAAGAAAAACTACCATAGCACTTCTTACCCTAGGAAAGATTACAACAGGGAGGCTTACCCCTTCAAATCAAAATATGAGGGATCTAGGGACATGGAAAATGAAAAAAGAGAAATATTCGTCAAAAGAACCTTCCAAAGATGTTAGGAGTAAAGAGACCAAGTGTTTTAGGTGTGGTGAAAGAGGGCGCTATGCTTCTAAGCGTCCTAATAAAAGGTCTGTATACATCCTAGAATGTGAGAGCCAAAGTGAGGGTTCTTCATACACTAGTGATTCTAGTACCTCCATTTTTTAGGAGGAAGCTTTGCCTTGTGAAGGTGATTTGCTTATGGTGAGAAGGCTTCTTGAGAGTCAACATGTTGAACTAGAACAATCAAAAAAAGAAAACCTATTCAATACAAGATGTAAAGTTTTAGAAAAGACATGTTCTATGATTGTTGATAGTGGTTATTGTTGTAATTTTTGTAGTTAAAGAATGGTTAAAAAGTTAAGCCTTATTATTATCCCTCATCTTAAGCCTTACAAGCTTTAGTGGATTATAGAGGATAAAAGAATAATGGTAAAGGTACCAGTGAGAGTACCCATTTTCATTGGGAATTATGAAGATAAAATTTCTTATAATGTAGTACAATGGAAGTTGGACACATTTTACTTGGAAGACCTTGGCAATATGATAAGAAGGCTCTTCATAATAGTCTCACCAATAAAATAACTCTCTATCACAAGGGAAAAAATATAGTATTGTGTTCTATCACACCTCAACAAGTGAGAAAGGATCAAATAAGCCTTAAAAAGAAGTTGAAGGAAGAAAAAAAAATAGAAAAAAAGAAAAATAAGGAAAGAGAAAAAGTTGGGTTTGGAACCTAATGCCTCTTCAAAAGAAGTTTTCCATCCACAAGCTTTGAAAAATTCTAAAAGCCTTTTTTCTTGGACATCCTCACTTTCTTCTCTACTACAAAGAGGCACTCACTTTTATAAATAATGAACTTGAATCTCTACCTAAGGGGTTGCAAAAGCTTTTGAAGGAGTTTGATCTTTTGTTTCCCAAAGAGGTACCAAGAGGTTTTCCACCTTTAAGGGGAATATATCACCAAATTAACTTAGTTCCTAGGGCAAGCCTTCCCAATAAACCAGCCTATGAGACCAACCCCCTTAAAACTAAGGAAATAGAGAAGCAAGTTGATGATTTATTAAAAAAAAGGGTGGACACAAAAAATCCTTAGTCCTTGTCCAATTCCAATGTTGTTGGTCCCTAAGAAGGATGGAACTTGGAGGATGTGTACCGATTGTAGGGCCATCAACAACATCACCATTAAATATAGGCACCCTATTCCTAGGTTGGATGATATGTTAGATGAGTTGCATGAGGCAAACATCTTCACCAAAATTGATCTTAAAAGTAGGAGATGAATGGAAAACCACTTTCAAGACCAAGTTTGGATTGTATGAATGGTTAGTCGAAGTCATTTGGTTTGACCAATGCCCCTAGCACCTTCATGAGGTTGATGAACCATGTCCTAAGGGAATGCACAGGGAGGTTCGTTGTAGTCTACTTTGATGACATCTTAATCTATATTAAAGGTCGTCATGAGCATTTTGGCCATCTTAGGCAAGTTTTGATTCACCTGTTTTCCAACTTTGATGAATGCACTTTTGTCAAGACAATGTTATTTTTCTTGGATTCAAGGTTGGGAAAGAGAGAGTGCATGTTGATCCTGAGAAGATAAAGGATATACAAGAGTGGTCTACCCCTAAGACAATGGGAGAAGTGAGAAGTTTTCATGGTCTAACAAGTTTCTATAGAAGGTTTATAGGGAACTTCTCCATCATAGCTGCTCCTTTGAATAAGCTTGTTAAAAAGGATGTATCTTTTGTTTGAGGTGAAAAATAAGAGCTTTCATTTGAGACCTTCAAAACTGAGTTAACTCATGCACCTATTCTAGTATTGCTTGACTTTTCCAAAAACATTGAACTAGAATATGATGCATCTAGGATAGGAATAAGAGCTATGTTGATTCAAGGAGGTCATCATGTGGCATATTTTAGTGAGAAACTTAGACGGCCTACCTTGAACTATCCTTACCTATGATAACGAATTATATGCCCTTATTCGTGCTCTTACAACATGGGAACATTATTTGGTGACTCGAGAATTTGTTATACCACTGATCATGAGTCCTTCAAGTATTTTAGAGGGCAAGGAAAGTGAAACAAGAGGCATGCTAAGTGGGTGGAATATTTGGAGCAATTCCATTATGTGGCCAAGCACAAAAATGCAAGTATTAATGTTGTAGTCGATGCATTATCTAGGAGGCATACATTATTAATTATCCTAGGTTCACAAATTTTAGGCTTTGATGAAATTAAGGAATTGTATGAAAATGAAGAAATATTTTCATCCACATATGCATCATGCCTTAAAAAGTCTTTTGATGGGTTTTATCTTTCTAAGGGATACCTTTTTAATAAAGTAAAACTTTGTATTCCTCAAGGATCTATTAGGAAGCTTCTTATAAAGGAAAGTCATGGAGAAGGTCTCGTGGGCCATCATTGAGTTGATAAAACTCTTACTCTTTTGAAAAGAAAACTCTATTGGCCACACATGAGAGTAGATGTCCAAAGGCATTGTTCTAGATGTATTGAATGTTTACAAGCTAAGTCTAAAGTGACGCCTTAATGACTCTACACACCCTTTCCTATTGCTAGCACCCCTTGGGAGGATATAAGTATGGATTTTGTTTTGGGATTACCAAGGACTCAAAGGGGTTATGATTCTATCTTTGTGGTAGTGGACCGATTTAGTAAAATGAGTAACTTTATGCCCTGCCACAAGGTAGATGATGCTAGCCATATTCCAAGACTTTTCTTCAAAGTAATGGTTAGACTGCATGGTTTACTAAAGACCATAGTGTTTGATAAAGATGTGAAGTTCCTAAGTCATTTTTGGAAAACATTATGGGTAAAGTTAGGAATTGAACTTTTATTTTTCTACAACATGCCAACTTCAAACTGATGGACAAACTGAGGTGGTAAATAAGTCTTTATCTACACTATTTTGGGTAACAATAAAATGGAATAGAAAGTCTTGGGATCAATGACAATGAATATAGATTATAACTTCCCTTTGAATATGGTGTCAATCCTACTTTTAACATTGCAATTTAATTCCTCTCGTAGGTGATGATCAACACGATGAAGATAGATCCCTTTCAAGAGGGAGGGTATGAGGGAGGATCATTTGGAGGAGATATTGGATCACTCATAAGAGCCATGGTAAAGAGGATGGAAGAGGAAGATTGAGCTTCAAGAACTCCACTTTACGAAGGATTAATTATTAGCCTCTTCTTTTCTCTTAAACACTTTTGTAAATATGTAACATAGTTTCATTTTAGGCCTTGTTATTACATATTTTCCAGTTAATGTGTAGAACGACAAGATGCTAAGGAGAGCTTGAGGAAAATTCATATTGTTTTACTTTTATACATTTTCAGTTAATTTAATGTAAAAGTTTTGGATTATTATTTTGATGTTTACAAGATTGAAATAAGTTTTCATTTATTTGGTATTAAAATAAATTAAGGTTTTTATTACATCAGTTTTCAAATTATGTTTTTTTGTATTTTTTTGCTTTTAAGAAAGTTTTATACTTACTCGTGACATCCTAAAATGGGGTGTTATAGGATGAATTAATCACCCATTTTATTTCACTATCTTGAGATTGAGCATAAACTTGTTTTAAGTTGTCGTCCAATCATTCTCCTATATGTTTTGTAAATGATAGGAATAGATCTAAGATTATAGTTGGATATAGAATCATGATCTTAATGTAATCAATTCAAATAGTCATTGAGGAATCATATTGAAGTTTGGTGATCTTAGGCTCTACTTATTAGGAATGCACCTAGAGTTACATTCAAAGAGAACTCCCAGGATAATAAATAATTTACATAAGTAAATAGACAAGATCAATAGTTGTGCAATGGAAGAGGAAGAAATGAAATCCACTCATTGCATCTACTTCACTCGAAATATATAATATATACTACTACCAATATTTTCCATATGTACTTTTTATCAAAATACAAAAATGCAAAAACAAACTATCAATGTGCTTGGTAAATCCTTGTGGATATTGTCAGAGCGATGTAGCCGAATGATTAATGTGAATAATAAACCCAGAGTGGGGTGAATTGGTTTCTTATCGCAAATGTGTGCCTTTAATAATTTTCTCTTTATTTTAAATTCCTTAGCGAATAATTAAAACAATAATAAGAGTAAGGAAGAGAGAAAATTGCACAAATAATTTTATACTGGTTCAGATCACAAAGATCCTACGTCTAGTTGCTGATCCCAAACGGAAATTAACATTCCACTATCACATAACTAATAAACTATTACAATCACACATAAAGACAAGTTTAAGGGTTTAGAAAACACCTATCTTGTTACCACAAGAGATGAAACTCACTTCCCCTTAAGGCCACAAGGGATGAACACATCCTCTAATCACTCAGCAATAGCAACAACACTCAATCACACTCCTAGTGAATGTTCTCGCTCTATGCCAACACCAAGTTCTCAAAGCCACAACACAAGGGCTATACAAACCGTAGATCACACTTATTACAACTCAAAACAAATAAGATAGGTTTTCGTGTGTTAGAATGAGAGTCTAAAACCAATATATAAAGATCTCTTTCAAGGACACCTCCAAAAATTCATTGTCATCTTTTTCTCGCGTGATAATCGATTATCCACTTATGGTAATCGATTATGCATTTAATGAATGCACAACGGCAAAAAACATGCCTAAAAAGTACAACTGGTAGTCATGATAATCGATTATGGTAAGTCATAATCGATTATGGATAATCGATTATCATAGGCTGGTAATCAATTATTCTGGAGACAAAATGAGTTTTTAGCAACCTTTAAAAACCTCTTTATGATAATTAATTATCTTAAGTGTTAATCAATTATTGTAGAGTTTTTGTGACTCCAATATGATTTTTAAAGCATGCTATACATGGAATCAACAACAAATAAAGCCCTATACATAAATCTACTTAAACAAGTCTTCATGAAGGTCTTCCTGCAATACATGGAATCATCAAAACTTCTATCTTCATGATTTTGCTAACAGATACGATAATCCTCATTCGGTTGTACTACAAATGACTTCATGCAGTTGCTAATAAGTCACACAGTTGGATAAATATTTTAAAACTTGATATTGTGTATTTGTTGTAATCTGGGATAATATCTGTAGAATCTTCCTAATTAGAGGAAATAGATACATAATATTTTATTTTATTTTATTTTTTCCTAGGTTTCCTAGTTTCCCTATTTCCCTTTTTAGGAGAACTAGATTATTACAAATAGAAGGTTTAAGAATGTATTTTTTATGATTTGAATAATAAAACAGTATTATTTTCCACATGGTATCAGAGCTTGTCTGATCTGCTTCCACTGTCTTTGCTCTCTGTCGGCGGCCGACCGCCATGGCCGCCGGCAGACACTAAAAGTCTCTTCTTCAAAATATGTTTTTAACGGGTTCCAAATACCCTAGTCAAGTTCTTCCTTAGAATTCTAGCCTTTTTTCCACTATTACCAAATACAAATAGTGTTTCGGTATCATGAGAATGGGATTCGAACCCATTCCCTTTAAAACCAGTAGCTGAAACTGGTAATTTTAAGTGTTGTGCAGTTTTTGGCCCGGAAAGGGTCTCTCCTCTAATGCCCAATAGTTGTCATCCTCACTGGATTTCAATCAATTGCAGAGTTATTATTTGTTGTTCTCTCCGCTGTGCACCACTGTTCTTCGCCGTCGACCACCGTCGTCCACCGTCCACCGCCGATAACCGTCCATCGCCGACAACCATCTGCCGCCGCCGCCGTCGCCGCTTGGGGTCGTTGATAAGGCAGAAAGGTGCACCTAAGTCCGACGACCACAACGCCGGAAGTCGCTCCGTGAGAGGAGCAGCCACGAGCCGCCACCGTAGCCGGCACGTGTAGCCCACGCGCCCACCTCCGGCGAGACCCACTCGCCGGCGCCGCCACAGACAGGGTCGCCGGACCCCCTTGAGTCCATTCCTAGGGTTGGTGACGACTCGTTTGGACTGTATTTGAGCAGATCTGACCTCAACTAGTCTTGGGTGCGTGTTTGTCACGCGCCGCCTTCCCGTCATCGGCATCAAACCGCGCCACTGCCGGTCCTCTGGCCGATTCCTTCTTCTTCCCATCGCTGCCGCGCACGCCGACGCCGTGACGGGAGAGATTGCTGCCGCCTAGCGCCGTCGTTCCCTTCTCGCCCCTGAACCCGAAGAAGCTCTCCTGCGGTAGCGGTCCCCATCTCGTCTTGATCCTATTCAGCCCCAGCGACGACGCCAGAATCGGCGACACCGACGATTCCCGTCCCTCAGCCGCCGTCAACTTCTTCGCCGGAGAATCCTTGCGAGCTTCCAGCGGCGGAGTTTGACTTTCCTTCCCCTTGACCACATCCTTCTTCTTGGTCCTGTCCTTCACCTGCGTATGACGACACGCAGCAAGAGCTCCACCACCGGCACTTCCACCGCCGCCTCCGGCTGCTAAAGTTGGATGAGTGGCGGATTTAGCCTTCTTCTTGTCGGATCTGGAAGGGGAATTGGAGGAAAAAGATCGAGGACTGTTGGATGACGCATCGGGGCTAGAGGACCTGTTGGATGACGCATCGGGGCTAGAGGAATCGGATTTTTTGGAAGAGAAGAACCTTCCCTTGAAGACCATGTTTGGATTAACCAAACGAACCCTAGCACCATGCTGCTGAGAAGTCCGACATTGATTTTGAAGCTCAAGTTAGAGAGAGAAACCGAAAAGAGAGGGTTTGGTTTGGTGTGACAGTGATGATGTTGAATTCAAAGGAAATGGGTTGATTGTGGACTGAAAATTGTTGTCACTTTTTACAAAAAAACTCTACCCATCCTCAAAGGTGCCATCCAGTTGCACCTGAAAATTGATTTTCTGAAAAATTGTGAAGGGCTCCGATTCCAAATCTATAGGGAGCCTTGGCCTTCCATTTTTTCCCTCATTGTTCATATCCCGGACGTTCTAAAAAACCGTCTCTGCCTTCACAGGCTTTCTGCCACCACCAATGGATTTCTTCTTCCGACAAAGCTTCTTCCTTTTCTTTTCCATGTCGTAGAGAAGATGTTTTTTGCGTGTTCCTCGGAATCTGAAGAAGCCGTGGATGGCTCATCCAGAGGGGAAGGGCGCTTCTACTTCTGTATCTGCTTCTGATAACAGCTACACAAAATTGTCCTTCTAGAATCTGACCTAGCTATAAGCTATACTTCCAGAATTTGTCTGAGGGGAAATATTTTTCAGCCTCTACAGAGAACTTCCTTCTTGGCTAGAGTTTAGCCCATATTTTTTGTGATACAGTGTTAAGTATCACCATTTAGGAGTAGTCCAGCAGAGAACTTTGGACCTACAACCTGTATTTGGCCTTTTTTGATGCCATGATGTTTTTTGGTTTCTGCCAATGCTTTGTTATAACAACTCACTGAGAGTTGTTCTTTGAGACTGACCGCTGAATTGACTCTTTCAATGTTATGGGATTCAGGTTTGTCCCTCGTATGGATCGGTTTTCACTAGTTCTTCCACCTTCACGTTCTGTTGTTCAGTCGTGAGGAGGAGAAAGTTCCAGCCGCTACAGGGTAGTGTAGTCCCCGCAGGTTTGTTGTTGTTTGCCTCTGCAGGACAGTTGTTTCCTGAAGGCCTCCCATATGTTCAGGGCAGTTAAGTCCCTTGAAGGTTTGTTGTTGTTTAGGGTGGTTAAGTCCCTACAGATTTATGGCTGTTAGCCTTTTAATTTCAGCCGCTGCAGGGTAGTGTAGTCCCTGTAGGTTTGTTGTTGTTTGCCTCTACAGGACAGATGTTTCCTGAAGGCTTGTCGTTGTTTAGGGCAGTTAAGTCCCTTGAAGTTTTGTTGCTGTTCGCCACTATTGATGGCAATCCAATCCCTGCAGTTTGTTGCTATTTGCCACTGCAAGCCCTTCATCTGTTCTTGCAGTTTTTTTGTTGTTTGCTGTTGCAAGTCATCATCCATTTTTGATGGAAATCTCTCTCGTCCATTGTTGTCCAAGTTGAAGTTTGCCCTCGTCCATTGCTGTCCAAGTTGAAGTTTCATTATGCTAGTTCGCCTTTGTCCGTTGCAATCCAAGTTGGTTTATTGACGTTCGCTACAATTGAGTTTGTCTATTCCAAGCTTGGTTCATACAATCTCGTATGATCCAGCTTGAGGGGGAGTGTTGTAATCTGGGATAATATCTGTAGAATCTTCCTAATTAGAGGAAATAGATACATAATATTTTCTTTTCTTTTATTTTTTCCTAGGTTTCCTAGTTTCCCTATTTCCCTTTTTAGGAGAACTAGATTATTACAAATAGAAGGTTTGAGAATGTATTTTTTATGATTTGATTAATAAAACAGTATTATTTTCCACAGTATTGTTGGGGATTTTAGGACTTAAGCCTAATGTCGAAACCCCTCAATGACTAATTCAACAACAACCACAATAGGGTCCCTCGACAATTCGAGCAATAGCAAATTTGGTAGGGAAACTCAACACTAGCCTCCCTTAACCCATGAATAATAAGACGCCTCGCTCAGGCCACAAATGTCATGACAAGGTAACGGTGGGCAGCGGTCGCGTCATAACAAGATTAGGGCAGGGTCACCATAGGTTTGGTTATCGTTGGAGCTATCATATGCTCTGATTCATGTTTTAGGATAAACTGGAAATAGGATAGTGACGGGGAAAGAAATTGAACAAAAACAAAGACACGATTTTCAAACAATTAACTGCACTATAAATCTAATAGGTTCAATTTTTCTAAACTGAACTAGGAAATTAATTAGTTTTTGGTAAAAGTAGATTAGTTTTTTTAAGTATGATACAGTACAGTTAATTACAGTTTAGTATAATAAAATTATTTTTGCCCGATTTTAGATGGTATATGTAAAAACAAAAGATACATTTCCAAATTGTTGAAAGAATATTAAAGTATTTAAATGACACTATTAGTTTTGTTCTATAAGAAGGGAGAGAAATAAAACTTGTTTTTGCTTTCACATATTTAGGTTATTCAAGAGATAGGAAAGACTCTAAAAATTCTCGTTATGTATTATTGTTGAGTTTAAAAGCTATATCATGGATGTGCAAGAAAGACCTAATTGTTATTATATCGAGACAAAATCATCAGGATCAACAAAATAACACAATTCTATGTATGATAATAGTTCAAGAATTAAGCTTTCAACAAAATTACTTCTTATTTGTATTTTGGACTTAACATATATTTTTTTGTTATAAATAGATAACTTTATATTTATATTCAATACAAGGGAAGAAAGATTAATCTTATATACAGTTTTCACTATATTCAACAAGGTATCTAGAATGATCTCTTTATCCATCGGATATCAACAATGAATTCCTTAACCGTGATTTGCAAGAAAAGATTTATATATATATTCTTTTAATTATATTATGTATTATATAGAGATATAAATAAAGCATTCTATTAAAATATTATTTTAACTATACATATCATTATAAATTAGATATTATGAATTAAATAACTAATAATTTATTTTATTTCTTATCATAATATTTTTAAAATAAAATAAATTCTTTTAATTATAAGTAACGAATTATTTTATCATTAACTTAAAATATTCAACTTTATTTGTACTATAATTTAGAGGATCTCACATAATTTACCTATAAATTATTCTATATACAATTCACGTGTATGTATGTATGCATCCAACATTGCAAACAAATTATTTTGTATGTAATTTACATACGAAATATTAAGTATATAATTTTTATAAGATTCATGATCTACTAATAAATTTGTATTCAATATTATTTACAATTTTTTTCACATATGTAAATTTATTTATATCTGCTTTACATACGATTTTTTTTAAAGTAATCAATTGATAATCATTTTACTTACGACTTTTATGCATTACATATTAATTTGGTCTGTGGAAAGATCAATTGTTTTTAGTGTATTTGTGATTTTTTTTTATCAAAATAAAAATCAAAATATAACTAAATATGTATCAAAATAGTTATAAGATATTTTATTTTTCATTAATTTTTGAAATTAAATCATGCAAGAATTTAATAGTTGTGAATACTTTTTTAATAATAAAAACTAAAAAAGTTGGTTTACAACTCTAAATGTAATGTATTAAAATTATGCACAAAGAATAATTCTCGTTATTGATTAATTCTTATGGATATATATATATATATATATATATATATATATATATATATATATATATATATATATATATTAAAAGTAATAAATAAAACATTTAAGAAAGTCATAAATTCTCATTACATTACTTTAAACTTATGGTGTATGTTTAATTTTTACATTAAAAATATAAAGAAAGTATTAATGATATTAAATGATTTATCAAAAAGATACAATAAGCTCAGTCAATATATATATATATATATATATATATATATATATATATATATATATATATATATATATATATATTCCAATAAATAACATTAAATTTATTCCATTATGTTACAGAGAGAGATTACATTTATTTTAAACTTTGAACATTATAGTTATATAAAAATAATTTGAATATATGAAAGAATATATGAAATGACTTTACTTCTGAGTCTTCCATTCTCTTACTTTGACCCAAAGCTATATATATTATTTAATATAAAATGCAATAAATGAATTGTTTTAGGTAAAGACATTATAAAATAACTAAAATATTCAATTTAAAAGTTTAACGCATCGTAAATCATTAACATTATGATTATAATATATATATATATATATATATATATATATATATATAATATTTAATTAATCACGTTGTTTAGTTTAAAAAACCCAAAAAATAAAATAGAAAATATCTCCAATATTTTAGTAAAATAAGAAAATTTATTTTCTTTTTAATTTCTAACGTTTAATACACACAAACATAATAAACATTATATATATATATATATATATATATAAATATATGTATATAAGTATATGTATATGTGTGTATGTATGTGTATCTATATGTGTGTGCATATATATGTGTGTGCATATATATGTATGTGTATATATATGTAAGTGTATATATATAATTCGTTTATCCATTTACTAGATTGAAATTGTTGAATTTTTGATATTTAAGGATTATGATCTAATGTAACATTAAGTAAAGATTTATGATATATGTATGAGATGTACTCAATGTCCATAGATGTATTAGATATAATACCTTAGGACAGATGTAAAGTTAAACAAATTGCTTTTGTTCCAAGAACAGAGGATTGTGTTGGTTGTAAGAGGTGTGGATCGATCTATCTTACGAATTTCATAAGTGTTAGAGTTTATTTATAGCATGAATCGCATGAGTTTAACTTATTGATACGTTTCAAAAAGAGTTACATAACAATATTTTTTTACTGGTAAAAATCCAGATTTAAAATAATTTTTTAAGTTTTTGTACGCTAACTATATCTTATTTTTATGACAAATAATTTTTTTGTTAACTCCATTTGTAATTTTGTCAATAGTCCAAAGTTCTGATTATCTTATTTTCCCATAAAAGAAATAAGATAATTAAATGGTATACTTGTATATGTTTCATCTAGAGAAGTTAATTTTGTAACAATGTAATATTTTTTGTCTTAATATTTATAGTAATTGTTCAGTTTTTTTTTCAACTTTTTTTTACTTCTAATGTTTAAAAAAGGAAATTAATATAGTTTGTTAAATTAATGTTAATGTCATTAGAGGATAATAACTTAGTGGAATGACAAGAACATGTGGCAGAGTAATGTAGACATATGGCAGAGTTAACCTTCCCATAAATCACCCTCTCATCCTAATTCCATTTCACTCCTCCAAGTGTTGGTGTCGTGGTCGGAGTTTCAACATGGGTGTCTCGTTGCTGCATGGGAAGGTGAAGGACATGTTCGCGGTGGTGAATGACTCGAGCAACCCTTATAATGATTTCAGGACTCTAATGCCAGAGATGATTATGGAGAAGCAAATGCTTTTGCAGACGAATTTAGAGAATCCTTTGTAGTGTTTTCTATCTCCGACTTTTGTATCATCATCATAAGATAATTGTAAATTTGGGAGGCTCTCTTCTTTTATTGGTTCTGATATTAGTTAAAGAATAAATAAGAGGAAGAAAGAAAATAAAGTGTTTTTTGGTTTTTTTTTTTTCAATTATCCTTTTCCTATGGTTCTGTTTTTCTTTTTTCTGTTTTTGGAAAATAAGCTTCATGGTCAGATTTGAGGAATTGCAAAACAAGGGGCATTCTTCTTGCACCTCTAATTCTTCTGCTTGCCCCTCAAAGTTTACTGCTTACACCCCACATTTTACTCAGATGTCAAATATTTCCCTTTTAAATATATATAAAATATTAAATTAATTAGGTATTGGACATGTATTCACTTCGTTCTTCCTTAATTTTCTTCATTTTATTTACTTCGTTATTCTTCACTTATACATTTATTTTTAATGTGGAATTTTGTATTTATTTTTATTATATCTTTGCATATTGGATTTCAAAATCCTCGTTGATAAAAGTATTTACTAAACTTTGAAAGTCATAGGGTAAAATGTTTTAGTATTTACTAGATTTAGAAATTCAGTAGAGAAAAACAC
The DNA here is from genome assembly GCA_027742785.1 of Vigna reflexopilosa. Classification (NCBI taxonomy): domain Eukaryota; kingdom Viridiplantae; phylum Streptophyta; class Magnoliopsida; order Fabales; family Fabaceae; genus Vigna; species Vigna reflexopilosa. Next base: position 8,891,637 of record CM050929.1, on the reverse strand, counting down.
TAATTACAAAATCTAGTGAAAAAAACAATTATTTCAAAATCTGGTTTAGAAAATTACTTAATTTCGAAATCCGGTTAAGTAACTTAAATTTAGGATAGCATTAGATTTCAAAATTCGTTTTAGGAATTTACCGGATTTGGAAATTCGCTTTAGGAACTCACTGAATTTCGAAAATCGGTTAAGAAACTCATTAGATTTTGAAATCTGGTTTAGGAACTCATCGGATTTGTCCGTATCTTTGTTTTGTTGTTGTCATTATAAGATTTGCTAAAGATAATGGTCAACCCAAGAGAAAGAAGTATGTATTATTAGAATGTGAAAAGGGTAGAAAATACATGAAATAAAAATATGATGTTCAACTTAATATATCCGACACAAAAGAAAAATGTGATTGTCCTTTTAAATTGAGAGGCAAACCAATTTATAATGAAGAGGGATCAGTATTAAAGGTAATGTGCAGATATCATAACCATTATTTAATATAAAATGCAATAAATGAATTGTTTTAGGTAAAGACATTATAAAATAACTAAAATATTCAATTCAAAAGTTGTCTAGTTTAAAATAACTAAAATATATATAATATTTAATTAATCACGTTGTCTAGTTTAAAAAACCAAAAAAATAAAATAGAAAATATCACCAATATTTTAGTAAAATAAGAAAATTTATTTCCTTTTTAATTTCTAACTCTTAATACACACAAACATAATAAACATTATATATATATATATATATATATATATATATATATATATAAACCTAGTTAATAACACTATGTATGTTTGTGAATATAATAATAATATTGATAACAAATAACATTTAAGTTAATAAATTAGATGTATAATAAATACATAATTCTTTATAACAGTAATTTATTTTTTACAAAAACTAAGGAAATTATTAAATTTTTTATTTCTAATATAATTTCAATTGAGTAATTCGTTACATATTATTTTATTTTTCTTATATTTGAATGTATGTTTATGTATTATTAAATTTTCTCTAGTACTATAACTATTTTTTCTCTTTCATATTAATTAAATTGAGAAATCTAAAGCTTCAAAATTCAAGGTGTTACAGGTTAAAATAACTAAATTATTAAAAACTCTTTTATAATGTAAAAATGTATTGTTTAAAAACCTAAATATTTAAACTTGCAAAATATCAAATGAAATTGCATTCATTCCACAAGTAATATTTAATTACATTATTCGAAAATAATTTAAATAACCCGTGAATAAAAATAACATTAAATAATATTGTCTCAAAACTCTAAAATAAAAGAATTTTCTTAAATTTTTTCCTGTCATCTCATGTATCTATGATGTCTTTGGAACATCTATAATATTATATGCTCACATATATCACATTACACGATAATTATCGACAATATCCATTACAAACACAAACACAAACACTTATGAGTAAGCTATTGATAACACAATCATAGAAACAATATACATATATACTCATTATATCAACAATAATCAAACACCCCATACATATAACTAATAACAATAGGATTCTTAATCCTCTAAATATAACAAATCAATCATATCCGATTACTCGTTCCTCGAGCCTCGATCATCCATCCTTGATCCTTGATCCTCGATCTTTAGCCATTGATGTCATCACTAACATCTCCTACCTAGACCCTTGGTCTATCCACTCATTAGCACCAATGTTAACTACTTACTATAACCATTATAGTAATACCACTATCAACATAGTATAACTTGGAGCATCTTGAATACCATGATCATCATTATACATACATCACCATCATGACTACCCCAATCATGAACAACACCATGAGCATCACCAAACCATGAACTTCATCATGACAAGACTCAGTCACGCTCTTGTACCCTATCTCACCCACTTGTAGCCTCCCCTACAAGCCCACATGTAGCCCCTTCTACAGGCATACTCGAGTCATCCTGCTTCTAGCTTTGGACTTGTTCCCCTATCACACAAGGCGAAACATCTATCCCCTTACCAAAGAAGACTTAACACTGGATCACTGATAACGTTATCATTAACACGATCAAATTAATTTTACTAAACTATAGAAACTTTAATATTGGTAAGCTAATAGCCAACAAAATAAAAAGGGTAAATTCAACTATAAGTCGTCTCCCAATGAACACATAATTGATTTTTAACAAAATAGTTCTTATAAAAACTATAAAAATAGGTTTAGTAAAATAATAAAGAAGATAAAGAAAAGATTAAAGAACGAAGCAACAAAAGATAGAAAGAAAGAAATTTATAAATAAATTTAAAAAAATATAAACAATGATAAACAAAATAGGTTAATTTCACTACTTTTTGAAAATAGGGTTTATCATTGGCTATCTAAAGATTATTGTTCAATTAATTATTGTCTTAGATTTTCAAATTAATCAATGTAAATTCTCAACTAATTTATTGGCGTTCTCATTATCAACCAAAGTACATTCTCAATTAAAAACAAGAACTTTGTAGATTAATCATACTAAATTTTACCAAAGTACATTCTCAATTAAATATTACTATGCCTCCTATATCAGATAAAAAATTAATTAACCAAAGTACATTCTTGATTAATTCTTGTTAAAGTTTTCACCTTTAATCAAGGTACATTCTCAATTATTGAAAAAAAATCATTCAATCACATAAAAGTTTCTAACATTAATCAAAGTAAATTCTCAATTAAATATAAAAACCCTTGGACTCATATCATTGAAAAGTAAGGTAGATTTAACATCATGCTAAATTTCCATAATGTAAAAATCATTACTTTTACTTGATTAAGAAACATAGATAAAAATAAATCACAACAAGAATCAAAAGAACTAACAAATTTGGAATGTTCAAATAACATGAAAATATATGAAGAGAGGGCGGAGAACATGAGAGAAGAGCGAGAGAGGACGAAATTTGAACCCCCAAAGGGTTCCTAAGCTCTCCTAATGTGTTTCCGTAAGTCTATATAAAAATTGGATTGGGCTTTGTTTCAGGCTTTTCTATTGTTGTAATCTCCTTTACGATACTGTAATCTCCTCAATTTATCTTGTAAATAATCCAATGTCTTCAAAATATATTTGATTGTTGTAGAGATCTAAATAACACCAAAGAAATAACATAATTATGTTTTAACAAAGATATTTTCACACAACACTTTATTAGACATATAAACTCTTAAAAGAAAACATATTCAAGTCTTTACAAAACTTTATTCCTAAAAGCTCTTTTTTTCTAGGTCTTACATGAAACAATTGAAATTAAAATTATGATAGCATAACTTTATTCCTCAATTTAGTAATGTTTACATTGTTTATAGTGTCACCAAATGATTTATCCCTGGATCATTTGTAGACGACTTATTAGCTCGATTTCACTTCAGCTACACAAAGCACATATTAGAATGCTTTAGAACAATATATATTATATAATATCATTAACACTCGACACATACATGATTTATCAAGTCATCTAGGCAAATTTCATAAACTAGACTCTAATGAAACTCTTCTAGTTAAAGCATCTAATGCACATTATCTACTAACAAGTTTTGTCTAAAAAGGCTTAAAAACTTTAACATATAATTTCATTCAAAACTCATTTTGTCCTTTTTGAAGAAATCCTAATTAAAAAAATACATGTAAACACAATTGTTATACAATAACCCTAAGATTAAATTATTCGTGATATATATTGATTCTAGAATCAAATAACAAACAACACAACATGAATAATGATTCACAAAATAGAACTGAAAATTAATGAAAGAACGATGACTTGTGTGGTTGAAGATTTCCTATGTGAATTGGAAGATGAATGACGTGAATGAATGGTTCTTGTAGACATGATTAAGGGAAGTGTATGATGCAAGCTATCACTAATGACTACTGTATAAATGATATGATCATGCATAGGACTAGGATGAAGAATTTAAAAGAAATAGCATAGGTTTTCTTAGGCATGTATTTTTCCTATTCTAGTTTCTAGTTTCTTTCTCTTAGTTTAGTTGTAAAGAAGATTATATATTCTTCTTTTCTTTAAGGTGTAAGCAATGTGGGACTTCACATAGCTTTGACTTAAAACAAAGAAGAATGAATAAGTCTCTTCTCCTTTTAGTTGCTTGTAGTGCAAGTTATCTCATTTATAGTTTTAGTTTTGATCTTTAGACTAGTTGGGTAACTTATATACCTTTAGGAGGTTGTAGAATTAAGAGATGTGGAACTTAAAACAGCCTTGAGAGATATTGTCTAGATTTGTAGGGCTCCAAGTCCCACATCCTTTAGTTTTCTCTACCTACTTCATCTCCTAATGCTATATATGTAACCTAAGGTCTCCTTTGTACATACACCTTGGACACCTTCAAATTTGAATATAAAAAGTGTTTTGCATTCAATTACATTACTTCTTTGAGATAAAATTTTGTCTCTTAAATTTGGCTCCTATCTTGTGAAGAACAAGTAAAGATCCTCCTTGGAATTTATTTTGGATCCTTTAGAGTGGCATGCCTTTCAAATCATAAGTTTCCTCTCCTTTCTCTCTTACATTTTTAGTATTTTTAATTCCATTTCTTAATTATTTTAATTTAGTTCTTAACTTATTTCTATCTAAGCATGTTGTTTCATATCAACAAAAGAAGCAAAGCTAAAAACATATCCCACAAGATAATAATGTGTGCTCCAAGCTTTCATTCTATCTAGTTAAGCCACTAGGATGACCTTCCTTCAAGTTAGCTGAAATCTGCATACGTTAGTGCTATGTGTGAAAGCCTACTGTCAGGCGCAATGTCCGTTGAGCAAGAAAAAGCTTCCCCTCGACGCCTATATCTGAATGACACAAATGAAGATTTTCCTTTATGTCATGCTCCAAGTTGGAGAGAATTCATCCATGAATTTAGAGAGACCTATAAAAGAAAGTAACCTTTTTAGTCTAGGATCAAAAGCAAATGCATTTACACTTAAATACTTTATTTGTTGTTAAGGCTGGTGTTAAATGTGTTGCCACTTTAGTTTCTCAAGGTCCTTACGTTAAAAAAGTTTACAAAAAGTTGGAGAAAGTTTTGTATTGCTTACCATTGTGTGCCACCCAATGAATGTATGTAAAAGTTAACAAATGGAAGGGTGTAAAATTCCATGAGGCACCTTGAACCCCTTTCCTAGACTCTTAACTTCCTCCTTTATTTCACAAGGTTCTTTGTGTGTGCTAAGGGGTATTTTATTGTATATGATACGAGGTTGTATTTTTACCAACAAAAATTTATTACTTGGAAAATTATTGTACTCTTTTTCTTTTGTTCACTCTTTTACTCTTTTGTGTTTCATTTTTAGTTTATTTTCTTTAACCTCTTATAGAGTTAAAGATTTAAGAGTAATTTGGTGACTTTGGAAGCCAAATGAAATTTTGTTTGAAAAGTCATCATAAATAATCTTGTGATCATATTACCATGACCTTCCTAATAATAGATGTGTTGCTTTCATTGGCACAACATCACACCCAACCTTATCCTCATATTTTCCAATGACAAAGGTTATGGGTTTAGAAAACAGTTTGGATAGCTAAATGACCGACTTTAAGATGATTAAACTGTGTTGGAGTTTAACTTTACTACTTTTCCCTCTCTTCTATCAGATCTATCAACATATATGAAGCTACAAACGATCAAGTCATGAGAGTTCGCTTTAGGTGTAACTCTAGGTCTTTTCCTAGCACACAGAGCCTAAGATGACCACCATTTATTATGATTCCTCAGTTTAATCAATGCATTCTAGGTCTTGACTTTAAATTCTGATTCAACAATATATTTTTTACATTAACAAGTCTTAACTAATACCCATTTTAGGTCTTAGTGTTTCTTGCATTTGCTGCCTACCAACCATTGGAGAGTTTTCCTCCTAATTATTGTCCATGTGTCACTCTAGGTGGCTCTGTTGGAGAGGATTTCTCCTTACTCTCCAAGCCAACCAAGGTGGCTCTATTAGGTATAAGTTTTTGCCTATTTTGAGACACATTAGCTTATAAATAGAGGTGTGTCTCCATCATGTAATCACCTTTAATTTAGAGTAAAATTATGTTCACATTTTTGTGTCATACTTCTTTTCTAAGGTCACCTTAGGCTAGAGAAACCCAAGTGACATCCTCTAGCCACCTTCCTCCAAGAGTTGGCCCAACCTCTTTTAGAGAACCCTTAAACACTTCATCCCTCACCATACAAATCACCAAAACCGTGACACTTCCTTCATTCCACACCACCACAAATTTTGCACATCATTGCCTTTATGAAGCTGGCTTGATTGCTTCTAGATTTGGCTTGTCCTAGCTAGAACATTGCCATCAAAAATGGAAGATGAATCACACGAATGAATGGTGCTTGGAATGGAATGTTGCCACACTACTTGGAGGTGTTCCAAGATGAGTAAGGATTGAGTTGCCACTTGAAGCTCTCACTCAAGATGAGACTCGTGAATAAGAGATAATAGTTCACTCTCAATTTCTACAGAGTTTCTTTTCTATTAATCCCATAATCTGTCAATGTACAAATACAACCCTCTATTTATAGGAAGAGAAGCTACCAAAATCTTACAAGCTAAGTATCTAGTAAACATGATTAAGGGAAGTCTATTATGCAAGTTATCATCAATGACTAACGTACAAAAGAAGCTAAGTTGAAAACATATCCCACAAGCTAATAATGTGTGCTTCAAACCTCAATTCTCTTTGGTTAATGTACTATGACCTTTGAAGTTGTGCAACGATATTGGTGCTGAAACACAAAGAAGAAACCTTCACAATAAGGAAACCTCAAGCATCAAAGTAGGAAGCTAAGCCTTAGAAGAAACCCTCTGAGGAAGGAAATATCTATTGTTGACCATCAAATCAAAGTCTCAAGATAGGAGGAAACCCTTCAAAGAAGGAAACTTCAAATGTTGTTCAACCTAATTGGAGTTAGATTTGTGTTGTATTTTCTTATCAAAATAGAGTTATGTATGTCTTTCTTATGCTGATTTTGGCTTCTCTCTAGAACTACTTTTAGGCACTCATTGTACTAGCAATTGTGAGAAAAATGGGAGAGGGACAACAACTCCAAATCAGACCCATTATCATGAGCAGCTGGATTCTCTTTTTTTTATTCTTTGTATTGGTATTTTTTTTATATATAAGTTCAAGTGCTTTATTTGGTGTTATTGATTTGGTTTGCATTTATTATTTTTGATGAATTGACCGCTCATCTTACTTCATCAACTTGAATTGAGTTGGAAAACTAGTTTAAATTCATATCCAATCAAATCATCTAATGTTGATAGGTTCTTAGACTAGATCCAAGTACTTAGCTAAACATAGAGTCTTGTTATTAATGCAAGGAGTCATTCAATCAAGGGCTGAGGAATCACACTTAGTGTGATATCCTTAAGTTCTAAAGTCAAGGAATTGATTTATAATTACCTTAGTAATTTCATGAAAAGTTCAATCCCAACACTTTTGTCAACATCATTTACTTTAATTATCAATTTTTTTTTTTGTTTCAAATTTGTTAACCTCGATCATTGTCCCATAACAAAATCAAATAAGATTCTAGATCATTGTTTTATCTAATCAAATCCTTATGGATATGACCTTGTTGTACTATAATTGAATCCAATACACTTGATTGAAATTAAATTAACATTTGGAAACCAACATTGGGCAAACTTAAATAGTTGATCAAGAAACGGATCTAGTATGTCTTATCAAGTGAACCAATATAAAAATAATTAATAATATTTTTTTCTTAATATATTGCATTAATAGTTAATAATCATCTCTTTAGATGAAACATATGAGATGTCCTACCTAGATAAGTTCCTCAATCTTATCCTTATGAGCCACACATTCATTAGTTGCAAACCATATTTACAATGATACTAACAATGTTTTCTCATGTCAGATACCCACGAGTATAGATAATATGATATCTGCACACGACCTATTTATAAACAAGTATTAAAATATTTGTTACCTGCTACATGCTATCCATAGATAATAAATACCCAAATACTAACCATCTGTCATGGATTTTATTCATAAACACTTGTAACCATGGTTATTTTTGCCATCCTAATACTTATATACCTATTTCTATTCAATGATATACCTATTTCTATTTCAGTGTAATATATATTTTAATATTACATACCTATTTTAATATAACGTTGATAGAATATGAACAAACTCATAAATATTTTTAATAAATTATAAAATTTTGGAAATAATTTATGTAAAGACTTAGAAATAGAGCAGCTTAGAAGTGCACATGTGTCAGAAAATGAGAGGGGCTAAAAATTTGAAATAAAGAAAGAAACATATATATGTGCTGGATTGCAAAGCTCTCTCATTTTGTCTGAGAATTGTGTCACCCTTCTAAAGCAAACTCTATTCTATGTCTCCTCTTTGCATTCCACTAGAGATCCTTTCCACTGAACCAATTGTTTCATAAATCAGAAAACATTTAGGAGACTCTGGAATTTGGGGCTTCAATCCAAGTAATCAATTTCGTTTTCACTCTCCTGGTAAGTTGAATCTTCCTTCTTCAGTAACTCTTGAGCTGAGAACATGCAATCTGTCAAGTTGCATGTTATTGCTTCTAGGTTTCCTTAAAATCTTAACTCAAATCATGTACTAAAATATGATTTCTATCACCAATTGGTGATATATAGGTACAATTAGGTTTCCTCTAAGAACAGAACATCGTTGATCCTCTTTGAGCTTGACCAGTTGCACTAGAAGTAAAGGGAAGTTAGGTTTTTGTTTTCTATTCTGTGAATTTGAGAATGTATGTGATAGATTATTGTTTGGAGTGGTGGTATATTGCATATATAAACTGTTTGATTAGATGTTGCTTGTATTGGACTTTGGGAATTTTGATGCGTGACTTGGATTTATAATTGTTGATGAATAATGTGACTGTGAAATTTTGTTTATATACAATTATGGGTAAGGTTTGACGATGATATTGAGCAGTTGGGTGAAGAAAATTTTTGTTATAGGTTAAGTCAATTATGGTGTTTTAGGTTAGTTAAGAGGAAGTGAGGTAATCAAATTAGGCATTAGAAGTTAGGAACTGAGTTAGGCAGTTTGGGTAACTTAGTTAAGTCAATTCTGACATGTTTGAAGTGTCTAAAGAGTTAAAAATAGCCTCAAAGTGGTAAATTTAAAATTGGGTAAATCAATGCATAGACCTTAAAGGGTGGTGTTAGGGACATTTGTAATTACTTAGGCGAGTATAATTAGGGTTATAGTGTGTGTTAGGATGATTATAAGTTCACGAAAATGATTAAAATTGGTAATGGAGGTTGGAGTTCATGATTATGCAGATTTTTGAGTGCTGTAGATTATGCAGACTCGTTGAGCGAATCCATTCGCCTAGCGAATAAAGAAAAATAATGTTGCTGTCAGGAAATATTAGCTTAGCGAGAGGAGCTATAAGCGAATTATGAGTGAACTTTTATTCTTGTTTTTAGCTTAGGGAGAGGCTAGCTTAGCGAATTATGGGTATTTTATTTTGGCATTTTTAGCTTAGCAAATATTTTGCACTGAACGAATTCCTTTACTCTGTCTTACTAATTTTCTCCTCCTTTCTTGATTTATAATTGGTGTATGAATTATATATGATCTTGTATAGATTCAAATGACAATGTATGAATATGTACAAGTGTATGAACGTTGAAAATCATGAGTTTTGTTTTAAATTTAAAGGTATGATTGATGGACGTAATTCCATGATCCTCAAGGGAGGTTACATGGTGGTGCCCTGTAGTTTGTTGTGATTGACCGTATGAATGGTCGGAGTTCTCGATGGGGTTTTTCCTGACATTCTAATGATCATCCAAGCTCAAGTAGAAAGTGATTAGTCATGTAGTGAGAATAGCAGGAGGTCCTAGGATAGGCGCTTTCACTGTAGGCCTATACCACTGTAACGGACTAACCTTGTGTGTGGTCGGGTGAAACCCCTCGGCAATGACTTTGCAAAGCAGTAGGGCCACCACAAGTGCACAAACCCCTGGAACTCGACATTTCATACTAGTCTGGATGGTCAAATCACATGGTCGGTCATTGGTATTAACAAAATGCATTTGGTCGTAGTCTATATTGTGTTATGGTCTTTGGATACTGTGTGTGATTGTATAACATGATTTTTATACCTAGCTTACCGTTGCATTTATATGTGTTGCATGTGTCTGCCTTCTTCCTTGCGATGATCATCCAATCCTTTGGATGTGAGCAGAAGCTGATGATGTGCCACTGGAGCAAGCATTGGAGACTTAAGAGGACCCAACTCCTAGTTCTTAGGACATCTACTATTTCTTATTTTAGATAATTTTCTTTATTTTGACAAACTTCAAGCTTTTATTTTATCATGATCTATATTTTGAAATACTCTTAGACAGCCTTGACCTTTATCCATTTATGTATTTTAGAGAACTATGAAGCTTGTACTTAAGTTTTAAAATTTCCAGCCTTAAAATTGGATGACTGTATGCACCTAATATTGTTATCTGATACTCTAACTGGTTTCACATATTCTAATTGTAAATCCTAGTATATTATATGTGTATATAATATTTGGGATGTCATAATTTATATAATAAAAAGTATTTAAATTTATAAATTATATATTGTAGAATAACATTATTTTTTATTAGGGTTAAATATGTTTTTAGTCCCTATATTATCAAGCGATTTTGGTGTTAGTCCCATTTCAAGGTAAGGTACATTTTAGTCCTCCAACTTGACGAAATTGCGATTTTAGTCCTCCAAAACTAACACCGTTAAAAACCATCTGACGTGGCTAACGGTAATGACACGATTTTATCTAACATGGGACTCACATGTGACCATATCCTCTCAACATCTTCTTACATACTCACTTTTCCAATTCTCTCTCTACTTTATTCTTACGAAACCCAACAACCCCATTCACTTTTCACTTTTTCTTCAAATACCCAAATAAAACCTATATTAATACATTACATTTTCCTTTTATTTTGCTTTCAACTACCTCCCATGCAATTTAAAACTCCAACAGAACCAACTTCTACTTCTTCTAACCCTAGGATTATCTTTCGCTACCATCACAGACCCAATTTCTCTCATCTTCTTCCTTTCTTAAATTTCTCTTTTTTCTGTTTCTACTATTTATTAACCACTCCTAACATTCATTTCCTTCTTTACTTTATTTTATTTTTCTTTCTCAAAACTGAGACTTAAGTATACCCCTCTCTTGGTCTCTTTAGCATTTCTCATGCACTTCTTTCTTCTACTCTTCTCTACCCAATTTCTTATTAATTCTTAAAGATCCGCTCCAAACCCAAACAGAAAATAAAATATAGCTTTTGCACAAAAGATTTGTGAACCACCACTAAAGGGATCTAAGTCTTCTTTCCTTCTCTCTCGGCCAACCTTTCCCATGCAAACAAACCTTTTCTTTCCAACACAGACCCCATGTGAAATCATTTCCTCATTCTTCTTATCTATCCAACATTTTTCCTCCTATGTATTGAACATTCTTCCTCCTAGATGCAAGGCCCTACTCCTTTACCAACACTCCACAGTAGGTTCTCCATAACTATCTCCATCCCAACACTTCCGGCAAGAAAGCAAGAGAAGACCGAGATTCCTTCAACCTTCAACAATTCCTCTTCTCCATCATTCACATCACAGAGCACAACAAGGTAATACCGCAATACCTTCTGGTAGTCTTCATCAAGCGATTAGAGTTCCCTTTGCCTCATCAGAATTATTGCCACAGGTTTTCTTCCTTCATTACAGACCACATATATGTCATCATTCATTTTTTGCTACAAGGTTTCCGACGATTTTTTAAAATATAATGGTTTAATAGAGCATTTTGGATATTATAACGTAAGTGGAGTGTATAAAGCAGTGTTGGGAAATTGTAGTAGAGTTCCCGAAAGAGTGGAAAATGGGTTTGGGGGGTGAGTGTTGTGTTGGACATTCTCTGGCACTAGAAAAAGACAAAGACGACATTCATGATCCGAAAGTGAGGAAGTCCCATTCATCCTTTTTGATATAAAAATCCGTATCCTGAAAAGCAGATCGAAGGGCTTCCATTTTCAAGTTTTGGGATTGGAGGAATCTTTTTGCATTCCTCACATCACTTTATTCATCACCAAAAGCTTTGAAAGAAAGAGAGAGCCAAAGAGGCCACCAAAAAGCTTGGATACCTTATCATGAAAGCAAGAAAAAAAGTCCCGATTTGGCGGGCCAACCCACACGCACAAACGCATACTTCATCATCCCACCCTTCTCCACACGCGCTCATTACACTCAAAATTTTAACATCTTTTAATTACTAATATAAAACACATTATATATATTATATATATAAAAATTACTATCACTCCACTATCATATTGTGTGATTGAGAAATACCACACATTTAATACTAGTAAAATTTAATGTAGTTAATTGATTTTCTTAATCTGTCGTAAACTAACACACATTTTTAACATATAAGTATTCAAATTTATTCAAAGCGTAAAATCAAGTAGAAATAATTAAATAATACGTTCAGACATATTTAATGAGTGTTATAGAACTCAAAAGAAAGTATTAATTAGAAATACATGTTACTGGAATTTTTTATGATCATTAGCTAGAGGAACAATTTACTGCGTACGGTGGTATTGTGCTTTTCCTTTAAAATATATTTTAGTTTTACTTTGGATTGGGTGAGTTGCATTGCCTTTTACTTTAATTTATAGGTGGAAATTCTTAAGTCAACTACAACTCGTGATTTGGTCTTGGTTTTTGCAGGCAACACCTCATTTCCTACTTCGTCCACTTTACTAAAGTCTCATCCAATCCTCTTCTGTATCATCCCTTCCCATTCTCTTTGGGAGCACGAACCCTTCCTCACCCTTGGCTGCAAGCGATTACGCCCTCTTGCTCCCAAGATTCCCACCACCACCCCTTCTCTTCCTTTCGATCTCAAGACCTTCATCAGACCAGAAAGTGCTCCCAGAAAACAAGTTTCCTCTCTCCACAAAAACAAGGATCCACCTTCACCCCAAGCCCAGGTTCGTATTATTATCTAATTATCACTATTATTGGAGATGTTGTACAAAGGAGGGACGAGAACTCCGAATGCTTAGCAGATAGAGCATACTACTGTTCAGCTAGGAAAGTACGGAAAAATCGAAGGGAAGAATGTGTTCTATTGGTTTCAGAATCACAAAGCACGCGAGAGACAAAAGCAGAAGCGTAACAACCTTGCCTTTTCTCATAGTCCTCGAACTCGTCGATCCCAATGGTCTCTCCAAGCGTGGTGGTTTTAGTGGATATCGAGGGGTGGGCAGATATGGCTACAGCAGCAGCCTCGTCATTCCGACGCGGCGTCGTGAGCAGTTTGGAGTACTACTCGATGATGTTGGAATCACTGGATGTGTCGACGGTTGGGGGAGGAGGGAGTGGGTGAGGAAAATCGAGATGATGCATGCGAATGAAGGTTGAGGGAAAGAAGGAAGGAAGAGACCAGGAAGAGAGAGAGAGCGAGAAAAGCTGAGAAACACTGATTCAAGAAAAAAAATTGTGTCAGTACCGTTAGCCACGTCAGATGGTTTTTAACGGTGTTAGTTTTGGAGGATTAAAATTACAATTTCAAGTTGGAGGACTAAAATGTACCTTACTTTAAAATAGGAGCTAAAACTAAAACCGCTTGATAGTATATGGATTAAAAACATATTTAACCCTTTAAATTATTAAAAAATGATAGAAAAAAATTATAAAAATATATGTCGTTCTGTTTTACGTAGATTTATTTTCAAAATATAAAAAATTAAGAAAATTTTCAAATAAACCCTCCCACACTTTATTTATCAAACTTTATCTATTTACTTTACAAGTTCAAAATTTGACTCTCGAAAGCCAAATTTTTAATTGTAAATAATGATTTTCAATCAATGAAAATAGGTTATTATTTCTACAATTATTTAAAAGAGGGGGAGGAGGGAGGAAAAAAATAATATTTTATCATAGAAAATAAAATTTTAATTTTGAACTTATGAAAACTGCAATAAGTATAGTAGTTTAAATAAAATAAATATTATTTTAGTCTGTGTAAATAATTGTGAAATATAATTTTTTATTACATAAATATACTTTCAAATTATCTATGATAGTTAAATATTTTATGTTGAACATATTCGAAAGCGTTGATAAAGATTTTTAATAATATAAAAGCTAAGAGTTTATCACTCTAAGGGTGTGTTTAGTTGGAGGTAATTGAGAGAGAGTGATTGGGGGAGAGTGATTGAGTGGATTTGAGGGGATTTGAGGGTGATTTTTTTTTGTGTTTATTTGAGTGGATTTGAAGGTATTTGAGAGTAAATTTGGGAGTGAAGGTTGTGAGAATTAGTGTAGGATTTGATTGATGTGACAGTTTTAAAAAATTTGTTTAATAGGTATAAATTGAAGATTACCAAAATGCCCCTGGGTATAAAGTAATATAAATTGATATTTGTTAATGTTATATTTAATTAAAATAATGTTTATTAAGAGTTAAAATTTTGGAAAAATTATTAAAAATAAATATAATAATTTTATTAAATTATACTTTAGTGAAAAGAATTTTTTTTAATTTAGTACTTGTTTGTGATATAATTTGTTGTAATTAGTATAAATTGATTTGTTATGGAAATGAGATTTAATAAATTTGTAGACTGCCGATATCGAACCAAAGTTTTAATTATCCATTACATGAAATAAAAGGTGCAAACATAATCCCCGAGTAAATATAATTGTAATACATCATCATGCAATATAGTGAAGTCAAAGTCAACAACTTAATCATCTAAATGGTGAAGAATTAAGTTAACATTTTGATTGAGTTGAGCAAATTGTCGGTTCATGTTGAGAGAAAGGTTTGCCAAGTTATCTTCAATACGTTCAACCCGCCCCTGCATTTGTTCCATACCCTGCATTCTGTGTTGCAAGTCTTGTACCCCCTCCCATATTTGAGTCATCATAGTAGGATTTGAAAGATCTGGAGGAGGTTGCACAGGGTTGTCATCATGCTGTGGTTGTTCTTCATCTTCATTATCGCCAACATCATGTTGCCAAACACCGTTGACATTAACTATATTCAACCTCTTCAAAGAATTAATTGAAAAATGATGTCTGGTCCCAATATGAGTGCTGGCATCGTCATCTACATGCACTCCACAATATTGCATGATTTGGGTAATCAATACACCATATGGTAGGGGTGCGTCACTGTCCTTGCATTTGAGCATATGCTGCATGATGTGATGAGGCCAATTGATAGGTATATTATTTTTAAGCACCCATATCATAAATATATCCTCCTGCAATACCCTTGCAAAATTTGCAGGTCTGGGAGATAACATGTGGACAATAACATAATGCAGAAGTCTATCATTAATATTTAAAGAACCAACTGTTCTGACACGTTGACCCTGCATTTCTGGTCTGACCATAGTAGCTAATGCCATCTCCCGATCATAAGGAAAGTCGTCTGGGATAGTCGAATAACACAGCTTTTTACCTTCGTACTTCATATTAACAATATTCAACCAATCGGCAGGTTTCAATTTGATTATTCTCTTGTGGACCTCAGTAATCAAATATCCATTCCCAGAAATCTTGAGATTTGAATAAAAAACTTTGATTAAATCAGGATAAAACGGTGCCTGCAGTGTGAGAAATTCGACAACCCCTTGAAATATAAGATGATGTTGGAAAAATAACCCTGAACCGGCAAATGATTCGAAATTCATTATTTTAGGCACGACAATATTTCTCGTATAAAAATCAGCTGCATAGTTTTCCATCTGCTCGCTATGAGTGAAGAAACGACGCTGATCTAATTGTTCCGCAAGAGATTGTCTGACATGTGCTGCATCTTCTGACTCGGTTTGGGTTTGTTTTCCCTTACGACTTTTTCGGGACCTTTTACTTGATGATGAAGCCATCTTAGAATTTCTTCAACAAAGCAATAAATGAAAACATATTATTCAATATTATAAACAATAACAACCAATGACAATTAATTACAGCATAAGCATAAACATTCCATATAAAGTTAGGATGGATGGAAATCATAAGTCATCATACATGAAACAACATACATGCAAATCATAAGTCATCATACATGAAACAACATTCATGAAAAACATAAGTCATAATACAAATAGAGAGGTAGATCTCATAACATAATACTAATACAAGTAGTCATATAAGACATCCTAACAATCTCCTCCCGATATCATTTTACACAATTTATTCCACCGCTTATGCGGTGGAAGCCCCATCAGCCTCTTCACACATGTCGGGTTTGCACACAAGAAGTCATAGCATTGCTCCAGCAAAGACCCATCAGGTATGTGCATCCCACCCAACATGTCATAAATGTCAGATTCTGTATATGTGTAGTTCTGCGTCCGACGAAGAACCTCGGTTTGTGAACGTAATATTTCATTCCTCTCTTTCATCGTCGAGACTTGATCTACGGCTGCATTAGAAATGACCCCAAAATGCACATTTGAAGAGGTAAGTGCAGTTGTGAAACCCTCCAGACTGGTCGACATCCTTTCAAAATGGGAATCAATTACATCGACTAGGGGTGCCTTTCTCTTGGAGCCTCTAGAGGATGACGTTCCAGCAGATGGAACAGAAGGCACAGACTGAGTGTTCCCGGGACTATATTCATCTACTGAAGGAGGAGGCGATGACGGAGTTGGGTCTCTGTACCCCGTCCAGTCAGGCTGCTCAGGAATGTAATCTATGTTCTGATTTAAATCAACACTGACACGAGGGGCAACCCGCTGACGACGTTGACGTGCGGTGCGAACACCACTCCCAGTAGCTCTATCAGCAGCCCATAACTCCATCATGAAATCATAATGTCTTATGCTGGTAACTCTCCACTTTGACGCAGCGGGCCTCGACTGAAACAACATACATGAAATAGTTAGAGGTTATAGTTATGTATTTTAATAATCTACCAAACCTGAATGTTTAAGAAATACCTGAATGAGGTCAGTCCAGACTTCGTCTTCAGCCTCAAACCTCATAGTGATGGCGTTCCATGCAAAACCACTCAATGATCCAAAGAGGTCATGAACCTCACGCCATCTGTTTTTCAATACCTTTTGACGATTTTTTACATTAGTTTTACTGACATGAACATAACCTGAGTTATGAAGGTATTGAACCATATTATTATACGCTTGCGTGGTCCAGCTGCCATCTACTCTGTTACCCAAACGATTCTCTTCAATCATTGAATGCAATAGCCTTGCATCCATGTCCTCAGTCCATTTGCAAAACTCTCTCATACCACCGGAAGACTCAGTCACAGCACCCTTACCCTTGTCCATGATAAACCTAATTGATAAAATCAATTGTAAGAACTGAAGTTCATTTATTCATAAAACCTTGAACATGTCATTTTCAAATAAGAGAGTCATGACAAAATATGAATTACAATAACTATGAATTTTGATAATGTCGCCACATTTCATCCGCTATGGCATCCCTAATAGTACTACCAACCCTATTATCATCTTCACGAACTTGAGAGGATGACACATTCTGCTCTTCCCTTTCATTAAACTCATTGTCAACCTCATTAAGCAATGGGTCATCCCTATCAACTCCACGGATGAAGTTGTGAAGGATACAACAAGCTAAAATAATATCCGTCATCGTTTCCAATCCATAATGTGGTTCAGTGCCACTTGCAATGATAGGGAACCGTTTCTTCAATACACCAAATGTTCTTTCAATAACATTTCTCAGTGATGAATGTCGATGGTTAAACAGCTCTCTTGCATTTTGTGGTCCTGTGCGTGTAAATTCTTTAAGGTGATATCTGACGCCTCTATATGGTGTCATGATCGTACTTTTCAGCATAAACCCAGCGTCGCCGAGATAGTATTTTCCTACATGATTTTAGACATCAGTATTGATTATGTAATAAAGAACCAATAATTATATCCCAATGAAGACAGTTACGTTGGGGGATGACCAACGGATCATCTCGATCAAGAGCATTTTTTAAGATTCTAGAATCAGATGCTGTGCCTTCCCATCCAGCTAGGACGTATGTGAATTTCATATCAAAGTCACATGCGGCAAACACATTTTGAGTTGGCCAATCTTTTCTACCACGAAATCTCGGGGCATCTTCTCTTGGCACCCTAACACGAACGTGAGTACCATCTATAGCCCCTAAGCAATCCTAAACAATAAATTAAGAAGTCATGATACAACTGCATAACATTAACATCGTTTCATAAAATAACAGTCTGATTGACACATTTAAAACATTACCTTGAAGTAAGGGTAAAAACGACTGTTGTTCAATACATATGGATGAACCTCATCTCCTGATGGCTGACTTAAAAATTCTGATTCTAGAGTTATAATAGCATCTAACACATTGTGAAAGTGTTTGCTTACCGTCGCCCCAGATCGATGAAAGAAAAATGCGACACTCCGATTCTTAACATTATGTCCAATTATATGAAGAAATTGAGCTACTTGTTCCTCGACTGTGGAGCGAATTGCGTCTTTAACTAACCCAATTGCTCTTAATCTCTCACAAAGATTAATAAATGCCTCAGGACCCATCCGAATAATGTCACGACATCGAGTAGTATGCACCAGGTACGACATTAACTGTTGTCTGCGACGGTCTTTGTCGGGAACGAAATTGCTAACACTACTTGCATCACTCGAGAACATATTCAATATGTTCAAGGCATACGAAACAATGCATAACATTGTTAGTGCAGCCATGGAGGTGGTTATTTGTAACTGTTGATGTAGCATTGCGACTATATTAAAGTCAACACCCACCACATCATCATCTATATCTTGACCGTCCAAGTACAACAAGTTTAATCCTTCTTCCATCTATTTTAACTTAAACAATTAATCATACTATAATTAACATCATTCATTCATACATTGATTAAACATAATTCATTCCTATATTCATACATTCATATATCATATATTCATACATAAAAAAAATACATGAATACATTCATATATCATAGGTTCATACATAAAAAAAATACATTAATACATTCATATATCAAAAAATATACATAAAATAGATACATTGATACATTCATATATTAAAAAAAAACCAACAATATTTAAATAATATTATTAAAACCAATAGTATATGTTAAGTTCAAATAAACAAAAATAAACAACCAACAAAACTTACCTCTTCAAGATCCGTTTATGCTGGAAATTGAACGAAGAAATAGGCAAAATATTGTACTGAACCTCCAACCAAAGATTATTATTCAATCTGTCCCACAGTCAAACGGTATTACTACTTATAACATTTAGAATTTCGTTTTAACACAATATAACATTATGAAAATATATTATACATAATGAACTACATTTAGAACAATAAATAATAAAAACAATTCCAGAAGTTATAGCACAAATGATTTGCATTATATGTGACAATCTCAAATTTTTCTAAACATCATCAAACTCATAAATCATTCTAAAAAATATTTCACATTTCAGATTTATGCTTGAAATCATCAAACTCATATAAATCCAAGTATGTTATGTGACACTCAGAATCTCTACCCAAGGATGAAAACGAAAAACACAAAAGTAAAGATTACAGAAACATACCTTCACGGAGATATTGGGCTTAAACCAAAAGTGGAGGCGGAACCGGAACTGTTCGACGATGAAGCTAGACTTCGAGGTCTTACCGGAGGACCGTGCAGATTTCACGTACGTGGACGATGCTTCACCACCAAAGTCCTTCAGCTGGACCTTCACCAAAGTCGACCAAGTTGCACAACGTTCACCTGAAACACAGACATAAGAAAGGGTTAGGCTGCTGCATGCTGGTGCATCCTGACCTTGGTCACGCATGCTGCATGGTTCACCCTGCATACATCCAGTCTGCATCCTCCACCATCCTCCACCTTCATCCGACTCCACCTTCACACGTTCTGGCAGCAAAGCCACCACCTACAGCACCTTCATCGGAGTCCACCTTCTGACGTTCTGGCAGAGGTAGCACCTACAGCTCATGCGCAGCTGCTCATGCGAGGGAACAACCTCATCACCTCATGCGACGGAAGACGAAGAAGAAGAAGAAGAAGAAGAAGAAGAAGAAGAAGAAGAAGAAGAAGAAGAAGAAGAAGAAGAAATGATGATGATGATGGCGTAACCGGATACAAGTTTGTGTGAAGAAGAAGGTGTATCCGGATACAAGTGAAGAAGGAGAACCGTATCCGGATACGACTGTATGGTAACCGGATAACTTGATGCCTTTGCATGAAGAAGAAGGCGTATCCGGATACAACTGTGTGGTAACCGGATACAACTTCGTGGCTTTCAGTGCTTCATGGTCGTTGCTTCGTCCACCTTCAGTTTCTCCACCGCTGCAACTCCACCGTCGTCGATTTGGCGCCCTAAGGACAAACCCTTCAACCATGGCAACGTCCACAACCATGCTAACGTCCAACTGCATCACCGCCGACTTCACGTAACCGAATACGCAGCCCTGCGTTCTTCATCTGTAACCGGATACAGCGCCATCTTCTTCTTCTTCACCGTAACCTTTCTTCATCATCCACCAACCTCAACTTCTTCCTTTACCACTCCCCCTGCAAATATCACAGAAACATACCATACAAAGAACAAAATAGTGGTATGGAACCTCACCTCACCTGACCTTTCTCTTCTTCACACCTATTCCAGCGAGCTTTGTCTTCCTTCTTCTCTTCCGCACTCAACTCACTCACACAACACAATGTTCTTCTTCTCGATGAACCAACACAACAACCAAATACACCATATTAATACATCTTCGGTCAAAAAGCTTCGGTCAAAAAGCTTCTGTATATGTCTCAGTGTAGTGTTATTTCAATGCTGCAGAATCTTTTCTGTGTCGTGACCACGGATCAACCACGTTTGCTCAGGAATCTGCACTGTTCTTCAGTTCACTCGTGAATGCACAGTGAAAATGAAGAAGTCTGCAATGCATTGATATTAAGTTTTATATGTAATGGCATCTGCGAATTATTTCAAATGATAAGGGGTATTTTAGAGAATACATCATTCATCCCCCCGGATCTTCGCTAATATGCGAGTAATGCTACAGTAGCAAAATCCCGGTGTTAACTTCAATTCCTCGCCTGCAATCACTCGGAAGTGAACATATTTTTCTTTTAATCACTCGCTCGCTAACGTGTTGGAACAGTACATCACCCACATGTGAACACGGCCTAAGAGAGTTATTCTGTAATACAGTACCAACTAATTAATGATAAAGTTAAAATTTCATTCTAAATATTATAATTTAAAAAATACTCTTCCATAAAATTTAAGTTAAAAACATTCAAATATTCTATTCACATTAAATTACATTTATATTAACATTCAAATTTATATTAACATTTATAAAAGTTAGTTTAGGAATTTTTTTTGATATAATTGTCATTTAAATTAAGATAATATATATATAATTTTAATTTAAAAAATGGCGCGCCAAAACATTTGAGACAAGACCAGCTTGTCGAAAAAGATCTCAGACATTTCTTAAAAGAAAAGAAGATGCCTTCAGGTAAGAATTTCGATTCTTAGTCTTAAGCATTTCGATTTCGATTATATTGCATTTTCTTATTCTTAGCTTTATTCTGTTTAGTTTTTTTTTCTGATTCGAGCAGTTCATGTATTTTTTAGGGATTTTTATGCTTTGTTTATCTATTTGTAGGTTACGACCACTTCACAGACATAGGTATTCCAGTCATATGTACTGTGTTCACCATGAGAGCGTCGGAGTATCTTCCCTACTTCAAAAATCTGAATAAGGAAGAAGAGCGCAAACTCGCTGCAGCGACAGTCGCTGCCTATACCGCGAAAATTTATGCCTTAGAGGCGAAAATAGATGAGCTGAAACTGAAGAAGGAAATTGCAGAGAAGAAGATTTGATTTCTGTTAGTATAGATTAGAAGTATAGGAATAAATGTTAGTATAACCAATTGTGAAGTTTGACAACCCCTTCTCTTCTATTGTATTTCGCTACTTTTGGTTCATGATAAATTTTTTCATTTAAGTATAGAAATAAATGTTAGTATAACCAATTGTGAAGTTTGACAACCCCCTTATCTCACTTTAAGGAAAGCCTAGTTTTCATATCCTCTTACATATTCATTGTAACCAATTAGCATTTTAATTTGTTGTAGCCGGGAGTAGCAATTATAAATACTCATGAAAGCTAGGAGTTACTTAGTGACAAATTATACTTATATTCGTTATCATTGGAGTAGATTGAGGGAATAGTCAGAAGTGCTTTGTGTACACTTGAAACCAGAAGTGATTGTGAGAATACTTGTGTAATCAATTGGATTATAGTAGAACCCCTTAAAAACCTTACAAAAACTAGACATTACTTAAATTGAGTGGACCAGTTTAAAAAGTAAGTCTTCAATTGATACTTCTATTAGAAATTTATACTGCACTTCGCATCTTTGCACAAGTTTTTCAAAATCATTTCTAAAAGCTTTTCTAACCAGTAGACACCAGCACCAAACTGTCTACCAACTTTTGTCTTTTTGAAATGAGTTGTAAAATGGTTTTAAGTGCTCTATTCAACTTCTCATTCTAGAACTAACCTGTTATTTCATTTCCAATCTAGCATCAAATATTTTTTTCTTCAACACTTGCCTATGCAAGTTGGAACAACATACACAGCAGTTTTACCTTTAGAACAGAACATATGCTCACAAAACCCTTTCCATACAGTGCATAAGAAAGTGTAAGCATGACTCAAGTACAGTAGAATACTCAAAAAGCCTAAAGAACTATTCATTTATTCCAGTTATTGTTCATTACCCTTTTTCTTTTTCTAGAATGTTGGACATTTCAAGAAATTTTTGGCAAAGTGTCATTAGAGCTTGTGTAGAAGGAAAGAGTTTTATTCAAAGAGGTGATTTGTCATCAAGAAAGATGTTGGGTGTCCATGAATCACCATCTTATCCTAATCTTCTAAAACTTTGCATAACAAACTTTGGCTTCATTAATTTCTTTTAGAAGATTCTGGAACATTATGCTGATATTTTGGATCAGGAAAACTTTCCAACAGGCTACAGGTGATTACCATTTCATTATCTGATTCTTGATTTGGTTTAGAACAAACTTGTTGAGTAGTTCTTACATCCCTAGTTTTGGTTCCACAGCAACTCATCTATTAATTGTACTGGCATTAATCTTCTTGATTTCATTAATTGTTGTGCATTAAACTTTATGGTACTAACTTTTAAAACATTACCTTTACTTATAGAGTCAGGACCGCCTATCGTAGAAATATCAATTTGTGAGGTCTATATACGATGAGCAATGTAAACTTGTGTTATAGGGTTTTGCTAAAACAAGTTGTCTATGTTTTTGTGAAAAGCAGTACCACTTTATATTATAACTTACAGTCATATTTTTCTGAGTAGAGTCGTCATCTTTACTTTGATAATATGATAGAACTGATATCCAAAACATACACTGAATATACTTCTTTATTGAACAAAGACTATTTCCGTGCCAATGTGGCTGGGAAATAAGCCAAGAATACAATTGTAGGATTACAGTAAACACCAAGGTGGTATTCTGAGAGAGCTATCTCAAATCGCAACTAACAATAGTACTCCTCTTCCAAGTCCCACACAGACTTATATATGTCTGTTTACAGTTATAACCTATAACTGTTTCAATTGTCTGTTTTTCTCCTTCTTTTATATACGATACAAAATCTATTGTTAAGGTGACATTCACCTTGACCTGAAGGTGAAATTCATGAAACTCCTGGGAGATGCAATCAGCCAATTCTCAGCTATTTTCAGTAGGTGGAAGATTTTGCCACTGAATTAAAAGTTCTAATTTCCTTGGTTGAATGGCCTTTTTCAGCAGAGATACATGGCCTTTAAAGTGGCTTCTTTCATCGTAAAATAGTAAAAGAAAATATTTTCATACATATTTAACAAATTTATTAGCAATAATAAAAGAAAATGAAAAATTTTTGTGCGAGAAATGTGAGATGAAAAGGAAATTAAATGATAAAATTCTAGAAATAATAATAGTTGGATGACAAAAGATGCCATTAAGCCCAATTAAAGGTAGTAACTAATTTTTTTCAAGGGGAAATATATAATATTAAGTTAATAACTTTTAATATATTCTTAATAACTTTCACTTTCAAAATATATATTTGCTTCTTATATTATTAATATAATCACGTTCATGTCTCTTAATTTTGAAATATATGATTCACCTCATTGATTTATATATAACTTTGTATTCAATGTAGCATTAAATAATAATTCTACATAAGCATGTTTTACATATTATGTAATTCAAGTTTTATCCAATAACTGATCCTTTTACAATTAAACACTTGAGTGAACCGATTAAAACACTCTTTGAAGGTTTAATTATTTAATTTGATTCGAACGGTTTGACTAGAATTATTATTATAATTAAATAATATTAACAATTTTGTAAGATCATAATTTTACTATGATAAAAACTAAAATAAAATGTAATGGTATAAGATATTAGTATTTAAAATGCATATACAATTAAAATAAAATGTATTATCATATTTAAACAAACTTTCGATAATTTTCTTTAATATTTATTAATTTGAAATCTATAATCTATAAAAATATATACAATTGAAAGGAGCTGGTAACTTTTGTATTCATTGTATATGCATATGATAGGCTTTATGAGAAACTTTTTAAGAAAAGATTTGTAAACTAAATTAATGAATTGAGTATTTGTATATTGGTTCATTCTAATTGAGTTATGTTTAATTCTCTCTTAAGAATTCTCCAAAGGTTCTATTAATCTTTTTGAAGATTACACAAGTATTCTCACCATTTTTAGTTTACATTAAATATTATTTCCACTCCTGTTTTTTAGACAATTCTAGTATTTTTTTCGATATGCTGCCTAATCAAATTTCACAACTTCTGATTTGCAAGTATTCTAACCATTTTTTATTTACAAGTATTTTAATGCAAGCACGTAATATTACATTCTCTACAAATGAAGACCATAACCCATTTTATAACTATTATTGTTGGAAGTCCCATGTCGACTAGAGATAAGGCCAATTTATAATATATAAGAAACTTATTTGTATGTTTTTTGTGTTTGTTTTGGAATGACATTTGGGTTATATTGTACTTTTTATTATTATTTTGAATTGTCTTCAGTTTAACATCATTTTTTGGGAGTGAAATTTGTTTAAATTTGAATATAAAAAGATTGTAATTTTTTTTATTTAAAAAAGTTGTAATTAAATAGGCTAGTGAGCCAACCTGTTTACCCACCAACCCGTGGTGGGTCGAGTCGGATTTAGATTTTTCTGACTCGCTAATAAATGAGCCGGATTGGATTGACTCGCTAAGTGACCAACCTGTGGTGGATCGGACCGGATCGAGCCGAGTTACCCGTTTTGACAGTTCTTATTACTATCGGCATTAAATTGGTGAAGTAAATTTATCAAGGACTGGTATTGTTGTTTCGAAAGTCGAACATTTTTTATCTCTAAAATATTGCGAAAATTTCGACTTTTTTATTATTGTTTAATGTCAAAATTACTGCTAAAGTTGTTCTTGTAACATGTTATCAGCTGGGTGAATAATACTAAGTGCAAATACTTTTATTTTCATAATTTGAGGAAACCATGTTTCTATAACAATTGCCATTTTTTCCCCAATAAATGTAAATTGTAATATAGTATGATCTGATCCTAAAATTTCCTTCACACAAATAAATTAGACAATTATTTTAATGGTTAAAAATTTCATTTTTATCCGTTTTAAGCACTAATATTTCATCATAAATACATTTTTTAGTGAACACAACAAAAAAATATCATATCAACCGTGCACAGGACTAAAGTGGATATTAAAATTTTAATAATATGAATAAGTTCTTGACATACTTTAACAATGTAACATTTATATAATATAAACCTCCATTACCAAAACAGTGACCAAAAACAAAATGAGTTCAGTATTTATGATGCTACTTGAGTGAAGGGCTTTTATTGGATAATGCTGATGGTGATGGGTATATATTTGACGAAAAATACTAACAATTTCATATTTAAAATGATAAATAACATGAAAATTGTTCAATAAAATCATCTTCATTTATTTTATTCTAGTTATACTGCTGTATTCCTTAAAATTACAATTACACCAACCACTTTGGATAACGAGGCATATTTTATTGCAAGATGTTGATGAAATGAGATTTTAAAATTAATATTTATTTTGTTGAAATAAAATGTAATAGATATGAGTCAAAGGGTCAACCTCCTTCTTTGTGAAGACAATGACAGGTGTTTCACATCATAGACCTACCATAAGAATAAAATAAAGTGAAAAACAAACTTAAGGTTGTTTGTAACAGGTCGTACTTAAGTATCTAAAAACAGATTTCCATACAGTGAGGATGATACTATGTAGGAGGTAAAGAGTGAAGAATGATCCGTAGCCACTGGAATTCCGGTTGTCTGTTGGCGAAAACTGGGGAATAAAACTTAGCTTAAACAGTATATCAACTAATTTTTTTCTTAAATAGTATTCGCTTTTATTGTATATATAGAAATAGTTTTAGTGTATATTAATTGTTACATGTTTTTATTAAAATAAATTTAAGGTTTATATGTAATTAATCTTGAAAGAACTTTTACTATTTTGTTTCATAAATTTGACAGATCATTACCATAAATCAAAGATGTGTTTAATTATCTTAATTATTAACTGATGAATTAAAATTAAGGGAATTAAAAATTTTATATCAAGACGATAATTTTTTTCTCATTATATTTAAAATAAACTGAGTATTTAATTTTGTTTAAATATTAATATGTGAGATATATTAGATTATTATATATTTTAGATAAATATTTTATATATATTTTTTATCTTTAATTAGTTTGATATTATTTTTTATTTATAGCGGAAATTAATTTTATACATAAATTTTTTTTACTATATTGGACTTGGTATTTAGAGTTTAAGATTTTTTGAAAAAAAAATTATCACCCATTCCCGTTACAACCACGGTTGTCATCGTAAAAGCAATCACCGCCGTCATCCTTGCTAAATCATTAGTTTTGACCAGCGACCACATAGTTATGCTCTTCATACAGACGACTATAATGTCTCTCTAGATTTGGCCTTGTTGCATTGACTAGGCCTAGTTTGGTTTTTAGGTTTTTTCTCTTCCTTACAGTTCATGGCTTTTTTTCCTATTCTTTCTTCTGACATCTTTTTTATCACTAGTATGTTTGACCTATCCATATAAATTAACTATGTCAATTTGTATTTATCTATTAATAAGTCAAAGGACACTAATTATGTGACTTCGACATCAGACATTAAACTTTGACTTAATAATCAAGGGTATGTTGATCATATCACTTTGAATGTGACATATTTTGATTCCATTGCACTTACCTGTTGAATGAAAAATGATGCTCAAGGGTAGCCCTTCACTCTTCTTTAAAATAAATTTTTCATTCTTGTGAAACATGCTTTGAAATATGGGAACACACCATATACACCCATGATGCTCAACATATTTATGGTGTCTGTCATATTCAATATTGTTACTCATCGACATTAGGATTCTATGGTTGATTGTATAGGTAAAATTCACGCTATTTTTTATGAATTTAATAAATTATTGTCTCTTGCCACTCGATAACTTTTTACTGATAAAATTTTATTCATCAATAATCCGTTGAAAAATAATGGTTACCGACAAATTTTTGTAGTTTTCAATGGTCATCCGTCTTTTCATGTAATGATACAATGCATGCTGTTTTAAGAAAAAAAAAGTTAAATAAGAAAAATATGTTTTCATTTTTCTCTTTTACTTCTTTTTAATATATTTTATTAATTTTTACAAAAATGTGAATGTATGAAAAGGGCGATGCCAAATAGTAAAAGGAGTCGAGGCATGACAAATTAAAACAAGGGTTAAAAAGTAAAAATATAAAAGTAAGAAAAAGTAAGAAGATGAGTGTATGTGTAAAGGCTATTAAAGTTGAATTGTGAAATCGCCTCTAGTTAAACCTATAATCAACAGATAAAGGAACATATTTTCTCATGTATATCATATAATGTATGAGTAGAAAAAAATATATTTGAGAACTTTTACGGGATCTAATTGTCACATATAGTTACTATATATTTTTTTTAATAATTCTTTTCATGTGATGACAAGTAAATGGTATAGGTTGAAATATCAGCTTAGCTAAAATGTAAAATATAGTGATATTTAACAGGAATTTATAAAAAAAAAATAAAAATTGCCAAATGATGCTTTTCAATTTACAAGATAGCTAGATCAGTCATACTTTATATATTTACTTACTATTGTACAAAGATTAACTTATTATTTATTTGGGAATGTCGACCTTTGTCTAAATACATGAAAACATCTTACCATAGAGTGAGGGATAATTTCTCAATTTGTGAAATAAATTACTGGATCTAAAATTGTATGGTCTTCAGAATAGTTTGTTGAAGTGTTTAGGATGTACTTGGAGAGTTCATGCTGTAACTTTATTCAAATGCCTTATAATGTATATTGCATTATTTGCCAGATACTTTTTTTTTATTTACAGATTTGGTTAAGAATAAAACAAGCATGTTATTTTAAAAGAGTTCAATCATTTGTTGCAAACGTTCATAAGAAAAACAAGATTCCACATCAATTAGTCAAGTAACTTTAAAAAGTAACTTCTTATAGCAAATTTTTTATCAGTTTTTACAACAACTAACGTAGACCAATGTATAATGTGTGCTCTATAGTAGAGATGTGTTTCTGGTAAGAAGGGCAAGTCTTTAAAAAATCTCAACATGTGAAAGAGTCTTAGCTAGCGCATTGGTTACTCAACAGAAAATGACCATTAACAAGTGTGGAAAGATCTTCCCATTGGCATGCCTACGGCAAAACCTCAAAGAATTAGAAGATTATTTGGCAAGACTTAATTACAACCATTCCTTGGAAGAGATAATGAATGTTCCTTAGCTTAGTTTCACTTAAACTTTTCCACTAGGCATTAGTCATCACTCACAAGTTATCATTTTATTGTGGTCTATTCTTATCAACTCCTTATTTGACATAACTACGTGACTAGTTTTGGACGTTTGGCAACGAAAATGACTTTTATGGAAAATTTCAGAGGGTTTTTGACATTATTAATAAATTATTAAGTTATTCATGAAATGAGTACACTTGACTTTTAAAAAAGTATTAAGTTTATTTTTTTTATTCATTTTTTGTTTTTTGTTTTCAACTTGTTCATTTGTAACTTTACATTCACATTTATAAGAAAAATAATAGAAAATGTGATGGTAATAGCAAATTTCTCAAGCTAGGTTAGACCAAAACATGAAGAATGTTATGGTGATGATGAAGGTGCAAAAGCTATAAAGGATAAGGGATAAGGCTCACGACCTTTGGTGTTTTGGTGGTGATGATGATATTTCATGGTTCTCTTAGAGAAGTTTGCTCAATCATAAAGAAAGGTGGTTAGAAGAGACTACATGAAATACTTTAGCGTTTGGTAACCTAAGATGAGTAATATAGCACAAAAATGATAAGATAAATTCACTCAAAATCAAAAGTAAAGACAAGATGGGAAGACACTATTATTTATAGCTTAAGGATGTCTCAAAAATATAGAAGCAAAACCTTAAAATGAAAGACCTAACTTAGAGACAAAGATACAAATTTCTCCAATAGAAAGAGTGATGGGTGTCGTGACCCACACAAATTTGATTGCATAAAGAATGCAGTATAGACTAGGAAATGACTCCTAGGTCGTCTCTCAAGGACCAATTTTGCGGTTCAGGAATTAAGTCAAAAACGAAGTGGGGGGTTTTTTGAAAAGTTTTGTGAATGCGGATGAAGTAAATCAAAACACTGACGCAAATTGATGATTAAACACAGATCTAAAAACGGTTTCAAAGATACAATGGAAATGGTTGGTCATTAACTTAATTACAATGCTTCCAATCACAGATCAACAAAGTAAAGCGGCAACTCAAACCTCTAATCCAACACAGCTAACCAACTAAGCGAAGGCTAATCATGTTTTCATAAAAACGAACTAAGCAAACGCAATGTTAATATTAAATCCAAATTACACCATGCAGTTTCATCAACTAAGCGAAGACTAAACACAAACTGGGCAACTAAGCGTATACCCAATTGCAAGTGTAAAAGCAGATTTAACATTAACCAAGTCAGAGTAGCAAACACAATTATAGTCCAAAAATCTCATGGAAACAAAGTAATTTTATCAGTGACCAACCAACTAACTTAAACTAACATCACAAATAAATTAACACAATCGAACAAAATAGACAACATTAAAGTGGAAGCTATAACTGCTTGAACCAATTTAAAATGCAATATTGAGCTAATAATTAAAATTGCACACTGCAGCAACCAAATAAACAAATGCATCAATTGAAAATGAAGTTGCTAAATTAAAAAAAAAAATCTTTGGACGTGACAACCATTTGCTTTTCTCAAAATGAAATGAAATCTACCAAAGAAATATGAACCCGTGAGCATCACAATTCCAATCAGCGCCCTGCTTCTCTTTATTTCTCAAAGAAAATTGGATCACCCTTCTCACAATGAAAGCATAATTTTTAAAGATGGACGTGGCAGCCCGTTTGCTCATCCCAGCTAAATTAAATCACCCTTTTGCTTTTAAAAGAAATTGGAATAACCTTCCTCCATCACCGTGCCTTATGGCCCCTCTGTCGAACACTACTTTCCACCAACTCCCATCACCTCAAGCTGCAAGGTTAATTGCTAAATGAAAACTAACGTGCCTTCACCAATTGAAAAGGAAATGAACGTGTATTCCTTCAATCATCAATCACCACCGTACACCTACTCTCTTCTCTTATCTAATCAACTCTTCATTCTTAAAGAAATAAAGGAAAAAAAACTACACCTATGGCTGCAACGTCCCATCACTTCTATTCCCACCTAATCTACTCTTCAATTCAACAAAAAAGCCAAAGAAATTCTAACCATCATTCATTCACGGTACTTTTGCAGTCAATGAAAATAAAGAAATCATCACTTCCAAGGATCTTTTCGTTCAAGCAAAGAAAGATTACAAGGTTTCAATCAAATGTGCATTAAAAAAAAAATGAAAAAGACAAGAATGAATGTAGCAAATAGCAATTAATGTGAGCCTTCATTCATCCCATTCATAAGACCGTTCAAAACAAAGCTAGAAGAAACCTCAAGCAAAATTGCAGCTGGAACTAGATTTTCTTCATCCAAAATCAAAGTGTGTAAACATTGTTTCTAGAAAAGAAATTGTGTCTGTCGGTTGCTCTCCAAAGGATAACGTTTCAGCCTCCTCTTTCACGTCTTCTCCCCTCTTCTTAAATGAAATATTCCAAGCTTCAAAGTCTGTAGTGGAGTGTCGGCAGTGCTTCCATACGTCACCCTCCATTCTCCTTGCAGCCACCAACAGAAACGTCCAAGTTCTTTCCCTTTCATATATGGTGGCTCTCCCCATACAACAACGTATGTCCTACTTTTATTTAAAAATTAATCCACACTCTTCAGCTGCTGCTTCTTTATTGGATAAACAAAGTCATCCTTTCTTTTGTGAACCGTGTGTGGTTGTAGCACTTCTAAGTTGGAAGTTGTTGGGTGCCTTGTTGCCATTATATACATGAGAGGGAACTTGGTGAAATCAAACCCCAACAACATAATCATCTCATATTAAATCAACCTCCATTCACCTTTGTGCTTCTTTGCCAGTGATCAATTTTACTTTGCTTTATTTTATTCTTTTTGCAATCAACACCATTGATCTCTTTTATTTTTAGTCTTAATTAATCTTGTTTTCACACAACTATTCAGTGCCGAGAGTCCTCTGGGATACAATACTTGGTCTTACCATTTTATATTACTTGTGCGACTCGGTACACTTGCCGATTTGCCCCAACAAGTTTTTGGCGCCGTTGTCGGGGACTCACGGTTTAAGCTATTCTATCTGTGTTAATCTTTATTGATTTTGACTTTATTTTATTTTATTTCCTCAATTTTAATTTTCCATTTTTATTTTTATTTTTTTTCCTAATTTTTATTTTCCCTATTTTTTATCTTTATACTAACAATCTCTCTTGAGAATTTTTGTGCAGGCCTCACAATATGCTCTAACAGGATGCAGTTCCACCAGGATGATTACAACTACTGGTGGGAACCTTACCCAAGCACAAATCAAATTCAATATGAGTAAAATAGAGGACTATTCAATAGTCCACCTCAAGATGATGGCTCTGCACAGCTTGAAGCAACCCTACAACAGTTGCTGCAGGACTCTATCTCCTTCCGAAAAATCAGTCAGGCTTCATCACAAAATTTTGGGGCGTAGTGAAAAGTCCTAAGTCAGATGCTGAATGAGATCACTAACAATGAAAAGTCTGATAAGGAATGCAAAGATATTGTCATTCAAAGTGACAAAACTCCAGATGAGGAAGAAGAGAAAAGAGAACATGGGGGAAAAATAGAGGAAAAAGAAGAAGAAAGCTTGAAGCAAGAAGAAGAAGAGAAAGAGGAAGAAATAGAGAGAAGAAGAAGAAAGTTTGAGTGAGAAAGAGAAAGAGGTAGAAAAGGAAGAAGATGAGAGAAAAGAAAAAGAATTTTTGAGTGAATAAGAGAAAGATGTAGAGGAAGAAAAAGAAGGGGTTGAGAGAGAAGAGAAAAAATTGAGAAAAGTCCTTTGTACCCTAAGGAGTGTCTCAAGGAAAAAAAGAGAGAGAGGAAGGAGGAAAGCAAAAAGAAAGAATCATATGAAAAACCCCTTCCTCACCCAAAGAAGGATCATAGGAAGAAAAATGAGAAAAAGTTTGAGCGTTTCATGGAAATCTTCAAGAAATTGGAGATTAAAGTTCCTATGATTAGGACACTACAAGAGGTTCTTGTGTATATTAAGTTCTTAAAAAAATTCAATAAAAAGAAAAAATATCTTGAACCTAGTTTTTGAATTTTTTATCTTTTATTTTGTTTTATTTTATTTTATTTTGTTTGATTTGATTTGATTTGATTTGATTTGATTTGATTTTATTTTATTTTATTTTAGTTCATTTTATTTTATTTTATTTTATTTTTTATTTATTATTTGTGTGGTCTAGATTTGATTTTGTTTTTGTGTGTTTGAGTTTTTTTTTTAGGATATACGCTGCTTTTGATGGCAATATTGACAGCGTCTACTGATGGATGGTGATGAAGAAGAGAAAGATTAGCATCTACTGAATAATGCTAAGAAGATTCAAATATCAGCATCTACTGATGGATGCTGAAAAAGTCTAGGTCAAGCTAGTGACGTTAAAGAAGCGATTGTTGGGAGACAACCCACTTTTCTGAACTTTTACTTTTATTTTTTTTAATTTGTCTTCTTGTTTTAATTTCTGTTTTGATTTTTGTTTGGTTTTAATTTTTGTTTTTATTGTACTCTGCTTGAATGAACTGAACTGCTTTGATTCAACTGTTCTCTATTTTATGTGATAAGTTTGCTTTTTTAAAATTCTAGTGTTTGATTGAAGTTGAGATGATGCATGATGATAAATCCCAATTTGTGAGACAAGTGCTTGAAATAAAGTTTGATTAAAATACTGAGCAGAATGTTTTTCTAAATTTGAGAACTTGTGAGATTACCTGTGTGAGTTTTGAACTTCAGAGTTGTTTTTAAATAATTGTTATTACTTTTGAAGCATGAATGATTTTGCCCAAATTTTCTGTAATTGAACTACTTGCTTGCAGGTTCCACATGATCAAGGCCACCTTTTGTTATCCCTTATTCTTTTGGCCTTCAAAAATATTTTTCCCACTGAAAAGAGAACAATTTGTTCTAACCTTTGAACCCTGAGCCTAATAAG
>CM050929.1:8035118-8252618 GCA_027742785.1 Vigna reflexopilosa | reverse complement strand
TGAGTATAACCCACACCATTTGAGTATAATCGCACAAAGGAGATAAATTTATAATCAATGTTGTGATAAGAGGAAAAGAATCATAAAAAAAGTGAAAGAATTTTGTGAATATAAGACAATACAAACATTTAAAAAAGTAGATAATAAAGTGTATAACAAAAAAATACAAAATTAAAGACTAAAATGATTATATATATTTAGGTTAATTATAATACTTTAGTAATTGAAACAATAATATAATGAGAGCGAATTTGGATATTGAGATAAATATATGTAAACCGTATACGTTTCATACTCAATTAAAAAAATTTATAATGAAATTATTAAAATTTAATATAAATATAATTTGACATTGAATGAAATATTAATTGTACTAATTACTCTTTAAATAAAATGATGTCACGCCATAAAATGGTTTTAAAAAAAATATTAAATTACATTTAATTTTACCAATTTTAATGTAAAATTTTAAAGTTTAAATATATTTTAAATTAAAAGTTGTTAGATATATTAGGTTTATCTTATCTTTATCATTTATCTTTAGCTAGTTTATTATTATTTTTTATTTGTATTTTGGACTTAGTGTATGTTTTTTTTATTATAGATAGAGAACCATATATGTATATTCAATACAAGGAAAGGAAGATTAATCTCATACACAATTTTTACTATATTCAACATGGTATCTAGAATGATCTTTTTATCCATTGTATATCAACAATGCATTCTTTGATGTTGATTTGCAAGAAAAGATTTATATTCAGCAACCTCCGAGATTTGTTGCTCAAGAGAGTCTTCTTGGTTTATATTTGTTCTTCTATGTCGTCTTCACAAATCATTAATCATTTAGTGTCACTTGAGTGTAGAAGCAGATATTTTTACTAAATTTATTGATTATATTAGTAGTAAGCTTGGTACATACTATTGGTATGCACAAGCTTGGGGGAGTGTTAGATATATTATCTTTATTTTTTATATTATTTCTTATTTGTATTTTGGACTTAACCCATATTTCTTGGTAACCTTATGTTTATATTCAACACAAGAAGATTAATCTCATAAATAGTTTTTACTATATTCAATTAATATTTAATTTTTCTATTAATTGAGATAACATAATTATTATTTTTATCTTGTTCTTTTTGACTTATTGATTAACTTTCTAATTTCTTTTTTATTTTTTCAAATAACGAGTTTATCAAATATTTGAATAATTTAAAAGAGAAAAATAACGAATTGATCGATGAGATGAAAACGAGAACATATAAATAACAATTTTATTGAAAAAAAATCAAATAATAAAATACTTATATGAGAATAAAAATATTTTAAGATCTCAATGAAGCAAAATTATAATGACTTAGATTGAAAACATCAAAATTTATAAATACTTAAAACTAATTTAATCAGAAAAGAATGTTATCAGATTGAAATAAAAGCCTTTTATAAAAGGTAAAAATATACCTAAATTAAATTGGAAAATATTAAAATCGTCATTAGTAAAACAATTTATCACTAGTAAAAAATTGGATTTTTACAGCGCACATTATGTCACGGTTCACTAGAAACCGCAGCATAATGGTGCGCGGTGACAGTTTTGTAAATAAATCGAAGGAATATGCCGCGGTTCAGAGGGGAACCGCGACATATACGCCAGTCAACCATCCCCTTTGACGCCACGTCTGAAAAAAAAATTAAATAACAGCCTATATGTCGCGGTTCTCTGGAAAACCGCGGCATATACCCCTGCCAATTTATTGCAGGGGCTGACTGAGTCAGAGAATTTCAGAAGTTACAGAGGTATATGCCGCGGTTCTCAGAGTAACCGCAACCTATTCTCCTACCTGAAATAAATTTAAAATGAATTTGAAATATTTAGAGGAATATACCGCGGTTGCCCTCCGAACCGCGACATATAGTTTAAAAATAATTTCAAAAATGCCATCTTATACCGCGGTTGCCGCCGAACCGCGGCATATAGTTTAAAAATAATTTCAAAAATGTCATCTTATACCGCGGTTGCCGCCGAACCGCGGCATATAGTTTAAAAATAATTTCAAAATTGCCATCTTATACCGCGGTTAAGTAGTGAACCGCGGTAGATTCCCCAGTCAGAGTTAAAAAATAAAACTTTGGAACAGTATCGTCTTGTTCGCGCAGACGCTCGCTGGACTTCGAGTTTTCTTCTCCCGCCGACCACCCATCTCAGTTCCCTCGTTTCTTCACCGTTTAAACTCAAAATTGTTCGGTCATTTCCCATTTTTGACGATAAAAAACAGTTTTAGCCGATCAAAATCGTTTGAAACGCCTGTCATTCCTCTCCGCTGCCATTCCCCTTTGTTGCACCAAGCTTTTTCGCCGCCCCTGTTCCAGGTATTTATGCCCTTTTGCATTCTTAACATGATTTCTTCATTAGTGGTAACTTTAACAAATTTTGATAACTTTAACAAATTTTGATTTTTTCCCAAATGTTGAATTCATATACACTAATTAATATGAATTGTCTTTTGCAGAGATTCAAGACACTACTATATGCAGGTCTGTTTTTGTGGTAGTGTATATCACAAAAACAGACCTGCAATTTTAAAAAACTGCAGGGGAATATGTCGCGGTTGTAACCCCAACCGCGGCATATAGTGGACAAAATTTTTTTTTTTAAAAAAAGGATTTAGGCAGCGGTTCTTTGGACAACCGCGGCATATTCCGCAACCTATATACTGCGGTCATAACCGCGGCCTAAAGTCTCTGACTTACTACCGCGGCTGAATATGCCGCGGTTCGTAAACCGCGACGTATAGTGAAAAATAACCACGGTAAAAGCCCCTCGCTGCACTAGTGTATAAATTAAATATATTTTTAGTTCTTAAATTTACATAAATTTCTCAAATTATGATAAATTTTAGTTTTCAATTTATAAAAATAAATAGATATATTTTTTTAATCTAATAATACTAATTTTTTAAATTTGTTAGAAAAACTATATTCATTATTTTTAATATTGAAAAAAAAATCTACTAAAATTTAAGATAAAGACAAATTTAAATTTTATATTTAAATTTAAAGACTAAAAACATAATTAACTTTTTTTTATTAACTAAACATACAATAAATTAGTTTTTATTAAAAAAAATAATGAAACATATTTACTGTTTTATTTTAAAGGTGGTTTCTTCACCTTTCCAAAGTCATCAAATTGTGTTTTGTTCTGGTTAAAGCTATTTATATGATTCACACTTACCACTCCTAAATTTCCTAAATTTCATGGAACAGTTTACATAGTGAGAACAGTTTCATTAATTTATATTAATATGGAAATATCAATGTTGAGTTGTAATTCATGTCAAACTCACTATATATAGTGAGATTCAACATCAACTTTTCACAACCTTCTATCTAATCTTTCACATCTTTGTCATGGCTATTACATTATTGTTCAATTTTCTTTTAAACCACCCAAGTGCTGATGTTCCTTATCCTTGGCAACGAGTTCTAGATATCCCGGTAACTCTAACATATGACATTGAAAAGATGTAAATTTCTGTTTAGTAAAAAATAATATAATGTTGTTCTAATTTTCTTGTTCTTGATCTGATCACAGTCGAATCTTCTTTACTACTATCACGTTGAGACTGGATTTGTGATTTACGATTTTAGGCCTTATGTGAATTTTGGAGAAGGTGTTTTCATGGAGAATGATATTGGGTTTAATTTCACAGACCATGAAGTTGCTCAGCAATTAAACAGTGAAGATTTTCAGAACGTTCCAAGTCTTCTTCTTTTCCGTTGTGCATGCAGTGGTAAATCTTACTATGGCGTTGTAGAACAACCAATAGTTCGATGCCCAATTTGCAAGTGTATAACTAAAATCTTCCCATGATTTTGTTGTGAACTAAAATGTAAGGATCATACAAATTTGTCTCTGAGTTATCATTATTTATTTATTTATTTTATTTGGGTATTCTAATATACGTTGTAAATATCTTATGGTTGCATGATCTTTGATAGGTTCAGAGAATGAGTTGATGGAAAGCAAAGAAGTTGTGGATGGGTTGAAGGTCTAAGGAAGAAAATTAAATGGTTGAAGACTGTATGTGACTGAAAGTATTACTTTTATTTAATGTATTAATGTATTAGATGATGACATTTGTATGTTGTCATTCATTTTAAATTGTTGTTTAATGTTGGTGTTATATTCAGTCATAATAAAAGAATGAAATATTTCAAAATAACAATTTCTTTCAACTTTAAAATTAAAATAAAATTATGACATAAAATTAGTTTATTTTATTTATAAATTAATTTGGAGAAGTTTCATAGTTTACTGGTCTTTTTAAATAATATTTTTTAGGTTAAATATGTTTTTAATAAAAATGTAAAATTGAAATTCGTTTCAAACATTAATATATTTTGATTTAAAATTTTAAAAATAATAAATATAACTAGTTTAATTCAATTTCGTTAAATTCTTTTCAGATTAATTTGAGTTGTTTATTTCAATGTTAATAGAAAACGTCGTTTAAGAAACTAAAAAAAATTAATATTATTAGATTAAAATAATTATATTTATTTATTTTTAAAATTTAATAAACATAAATTAATTTTAATTTTGCATAAAAATTTAAAGACTAAAACTACACTAAATCATAATTTTTTATTAAAATATATTTATTATAAAATACTTAGGATATATATATATATATATATATATATATATATATATTATGATAACGAGTAAGAGACATATCACAACAAATCTATTACAATACTTCAAACATTTGCTTACAATCTTAGTTGGTATACATATACGTTAAATTTACCTAATATATTACAATCCTTTTACATATTTAATATTCATATACGTTAACAACGTATGAAATTAATTTTATTTTTTCAAAATGACTCTTCTAGTCATCAAATCCCTAATCCGCTTCCATATTATGTAACTCCTAATATATGTTGGAAACAACCAGTATCGTGAAGCGGAAATGGAGTAACAAAGAAATGGGTTACAGTTAAAAGTAAGAGGGGAGAAGTGAATTGGTTCTTTTAAAAATCGTGATTTTTTTAGCATTTTTATTAAACAGTTAAAGTGCTAAAAGTGTAAGGTCAAAGAAAATTAACACAAATTATTTTTATATTGGTTCAAATCAAAAGATTCTACGTCTAGTTGTTAATCACTATAAAGAGTGATTAACTATTTCACTAAAAAGTAGTTTACAGATTAAATCAAATACGCAAATATTGAAGAACAGAAAACACCTTTCTTCGACAAATGAACGGAATACTTCAGCTCAATCAACTTGAAGAGAACCGCTTTGACCTTAGACACACTAAGTGCAAGCTTCTTCTATTCACAAGACCTTACTTGGCAACTCTAACACTTGAGAACTTCCTCAAAACGTTTTTGTATTCTCAAATAGCTTAAATAAACCTCTAAGAGGTTTAGTAAAGAGTATATGTAGCCTAAGGATAAGAAACTGAAAAACCAAGTCCCAAGTGCCAGTAATAATCGATTATCACAAGTGATAATCGATTATTTATGTTCATTATAGGGTTTTCAAAATGTGATAATCGATTGATGAATAATCGATTATCTGAGCGACATGGGCAATATTCAAACAGACAGTGATAATCGATTATTCTGTATAATAATCGATTATTTGCACAATCAACTCTTTTCCAAACAAGCTCGTGATAATCGATTATCACACCAAATAATCGATTATTTGCGCAAAGAATCTCTAGAAAGGAAAACTTCTAAGTATGCTTACATCAACAAAGTTATTCCTATACAATTTTTCTACAAAATGCTTTTAATATAAATACAATGTAAATACAATAGGAGTCTTCAAGTTCTTCAGCTTGTAACATCATCAAAACTTTAATAGCTTCAAGATACCAATGCTCCTCATTGATAACAATCTCCCCTTTTTTGATGATGATAAAAAAATCTCTTGTTTAAAAGCATTTCTAATTTCCTGCACAGATTGAGACTTACAAACATACAAACATGTTAGTAATAACTATAATAAATAAAAGTTTTTCTCCCCTTTTTTATCATAAGCAAAATGTAAAAGGAAATACTCCTCCTCAAATGGTTCTCCCCCTCAACAAAATAGTAGATGCAATTTAAGACAATGAAAGTTTATTCATTGATGCAAAGGGCATTGCAACACACAATAAAGAGTGAAATAAAAGACAACAATGAACCAAATTGAAAACAACAACTAATCTAAAATGTTGGACTTAGGGGTTGGTCTGGAGGTTGAAGATTTAAATGATTTTCTATGTTGCCAAGCCTGGTATCAAAGTCCTCAAATCTCTATAAGTTCATTAAACCTTGCTTAATGAGCCAAACTCATGTCTTCCATTTGTTTGGAGAGATTTGCAAAGTACTCTTCCATTGATAAAGAGGAAGATGGAGGAATGATAGAACGCCCAACGTCTAATGGATCAGCTTCTCGTACAGGTTCATCCATGTGAGTGTCTAGGTCATCATCTTCATCGTCCTGATTCGCTTCATCCTTATGGAGAAAGATGTTGCCATGCGCTACAAAACCCATTTGGTGTAAGGTGGTTTCTCCAATTTCTGTGCCAATAGATTGAATTGTTTGAGTATGTTCACCTTCAACATTAACTCCTTTATATTCGAGTATGTGAGAAATCAGGAGAGCATATGGAAGATGATAGGCTGAGTATTTTTGGGCCTTGAGCATAGTTTCAGGAATGAAAGCAGGCCAATCAATGTGAACATGATTTAAAATACCATATATAAGAAGAAGATCTTGTTGGAAAACAGGTAGGCTTCTTTTTACACCAAGAGGGGGGTGAATTGGTGGTTTATAAAAAATAAAGTCTTTTCGCAATCTTGCAAACAAAGTCTTTTCGCAATCTTGCAAACAAAGTATTAAACTTTTCAAACTTTGTTGATGTGCAAGTAATGAAAATTTGTATGCAGCGGAAAAACGTAGTTGACTGCGCTAGAAGTAAAGTTGACTGTTGTCAACACCCAATTTCGTCCGGATTGATTAAATGATATATCTCTTTTTATTTTTGGTGTTATCTTATGTTCTTTCATTTTTATTTTATGTTATTTTATTATTTTTAATTGTATTTTACTATTTTGTATTTGATTTAGTTTTTTTTTTGAGAAAAGACAAAAAGAAAAAAAAAGAAAAAAGGTTTAAAGCATTTTTTTTATATAAAAAAAAAGAAAAAAACACGTTTGAAAAAAAAAAAGAAAAAAAGAAAACGAAAAAGATGAAAAAGTGAAAAAAACAAAAGAGATTTTGGTTGGGAGAGTGCGGCGGGTACGTAACAGTGTGGAGTGGCAGGCGGCATTGGAAGACGCGGATTGGCATTTTGGTAGAGACAATTTGGGATTGGATACGAAATTCGGTTACAATCTGAGAAAAAAAAAGAACATGGCCTGGTCATCTATCGGTTTTAAAAACGATGAAAATGAAGTTGCAGCGGGGGGAGAACATTTTTGGGGAAGTCTTCAGCCGAAAAAAAAAAAACCAGAGATCCTCTTCTCATTTTTTTTTCCATTCTCTCCCTATCCCTACTTCACCACCTCACTACCAGAACCAAGACCCCAACTATCACTCGCCTGCGATCTCTATTCACCTAGAACGAAAAAAGGGAAGCCAACCACAAGGAGGAGCTCCCAGAGTTTGACAGCAGAGAATAGAGCTTCAAGAGATACACCATCATCCATCCTCTGCGGCAGCTACTGTTGACCTGGAGGAGACTAGAAAGCTTTTAAAAATCCACAACTGCCAGAAGAAAATCAAACAAAGGAACTAGTTCTTTAAAGGTGAGTTTTCTATCTTGGTTTAGCTAGTCTGTTTGGTTTTGCGCATGACTCAATGAAATGGTTACAATGGCAACCTATTTGCATTAGTATTTTCATTTCTCTGGTTTCTTTGCCTACCCGATACCTCTATCATCATCACATCTTCATCCCCATTCCTTGATCACACCCTCCCTGGAACCATAAAAGCTACCGTTCTACTTCTTTGCTTCGAAGTCATAAGGCAGCGTGAGCCTCTGATTTTCCATAGCACGCAACACCTCTGTTCATCTCCTTAACCTACACCTAGAAAAAAAAACTATAAGACTCACATAAAATGAATCTGACCCCAATCAACGGAACCCCCCAATTAAATCTCATCTAGGGTATGTCAACTAGAGAAGAGGAGCAGTATTCAATCGCAGATTCCTAAATCTATAGTGTGTGAGAGTCACGGTGAGGAGGATTAGGCCGAGGGAGAGCCCGATTCATGGTTGGCGCTGCGGAGGAGAGCTGAACGCTACGGTTGGCAATGGTCGCCGACGACACAGCGTACCTAGCAGGGAGGCCGACGTCGAGACTAGAGAAGGCGAGGGCGACGCGGTAGCTGTCGGATGGAAGCGGCGATCGACGGAGAAGAAAGAGAGGACCCGCCACCAGGGTTGGTAGCGCCTCCGACGATAAACGGCGCGACCGATGGCGGCTGGTCTCGGCAGTGACAGAGAGCGCGTCCCGGGAAGTGTTTCCTTTTCTCGTACACGAGAAGAGGAAGAGATTGGCGGCGGCACCGTAGCCGACTGTGGTTCCGGTGGCGTCTAATATCGCAGGCGACATGTTAAACCGGTAGTGGAGATGGTGGCCTTTGGGCTTTGCCGGCCGAGTGAGAGAGAGGCTCTAGGCCTTGTGATCTTCGCTTCAGTGAAATGAGGTGAAGGGGAGAAAACCCCTACGTCCTGACCTCGGAGCTGAGCGTTTTGGGCTTGGGTGCCAGGCCCAATAAAAAAAAACAATAATAAAACAAAAAATAAATAAATAAATATTCTCCTCTGCACCTCCTGTTTTTGCTAAGCCGCACTCTTTTCCGATTGGGCTTAGGCCCAATCTGCTAAGAATAACCTTCTCCCGCACCCCTGGTTTCACTGGAACCACCCCTCTCTGCTTGGGCTTAGGCCCAGTTCATTTTTTTTAAAAAAAAAGAAAAAAGAAAAAATAGTTTAGACACTTTTTTTTTATTTATTTAAGCACCTCTGCAACTTCTTTCTTTAATTTGTTGTTATTTATTTCATTTTATCCTTTTACTTTCATTTTCTTTTTATTTATTTATCTTTTGATTCTATTTTTATTTTTATTTTCTTTTTTATTTTAAATATTTATCTACTTTTTTGAATATAAATATAAAAAAAAAACAACAAAAAAAAAATATTATTTTGAAAAGGTTTAAGCACGCGTGCGACCATTGGCGTTAGCCTTGTGTTGAAAACCTTTTTCTTCTTCTTTTAAAAATTAACAAAAAGATATTATTTTGAAAAGGTTTAAGCACGCGTGCGACCATTCGCGTCAGCCTTGTGTTGAAAACCTTTTTCTTCTTTTAAAAATTAACAAAAAAATATTATTTTGAAAAGGTTTAAGCACATGTGCGACCATTCGCGTCAGCCTTGTGTTGAAAACCTTTTTCTTCTTCTTTTAAAAATTAACAAAAAAATATTATTTTGAAAATGTTTAAGCACACGTGTGACCATTCGCGTCAGCCTTGTGTTGAAAACCTTTTTCTTCTTCTTTTAAAAATTAACAAAAAAATATTATTTTGAAAAGGTTTAAGCACACGTGCGACCATTCGCGTCAGCCTTGTGTTGAAAACCTTTTTCTTCTTCTCTTAAAAATTAACAAAAAAAATTATTTTAAAAGGTTTAAGCACACGTGCGACCATCTGCGTCAGCCTTGTGTTGAAAACTTTTTTCTTCTTCTTTCAAAAATTAACAAAAAATATAAAACATCATGTTTTCAAACAATCATCCAAACATAATGCTAGAACTACGTAACCCTGATTTCTCAGTCTGAGTGAGAATACGTAGGAGCAAGGTCAATCCTTGTCGGGCCCAAAAAACACAAAAAAATATTTTGTTTTCTTTAGAGTTTTATTTTATTTTTCTTTAGGGGAAGTTAAACATTTTTGAAAACCACATTTTATTCGCGTATTTAATTAAAGGTACTGCCTTAGGGCAGGCGTTGTAGGGTGCTAATACCTTCCCTACACGTAACCGACTTTCGAACCCAGAATCTGGTTTTCGTGGACTGTGTCTTTTCTTTATGGTTTTTCCGTAGTTTTCCAGAATAAACTATGGTGGCGACTCCAAAAATCTCTATTTCAAAACTCGTCAACCGTTTTCTTTTTTGGATCATCGTCCCGTCGCGATTTTCCGGGGTCGACAACTGTAAAGTAAAAGTGCAAGGATAGAGAAATTCAAACATTGGTTTTTATACTGGTTTGGCCAACAATGCCTACA
Source organism: Vigna reflexopilosa (assembly GCA_027742785.1). Taxonomy (NCBI): domain Eukaryota; kingdom Viridiplantae; phylum Streptophyta; class Magnoliopsida; order Fabales; family Fabaceae; genus Vigna; species Vigna reflexopilosa. The sequence continues at coordinate 8,242,319 of CM050929.1, read as the reverse complement.
TCCAATGTCCTTCCAACTCAGGAAGCAAATGCACTATAATGGTTGCGGTTTTTACAACAAGGAATTTATAGAAGACCTCCACATCAAAAATATAAATCTCCTCTCTAACCCTTAACCAAAATATAGGCAACAAAAACAGCAAGACTTGCAGCAAGATGTCCCCTCTCCTGCAATCTGCCAATCACCACTTTGAACAGTCCTCAAAGTGAACCAGACTCCACGAGTCTATCCCCTGTACAACAGGTCCAATACAACAGTCTTTAAGGATGTCAAGCCCAAAGTTTCCATAGGGTGTTAGCTTATTTCGAAGTGTCCATTCCAAATTTCTTAAGGACTTCCCTACAGTATTTGGTTTTGGAGATAAAGGTTCCCACATCCATTTGTTTTATTTGTAGTCCTAAGAAAAAATTTAATTCTCTCATAATAGACATTTCAAATTCTCCTTGCATTATGTTAGCAAATCTCTCACATAGAGAATCATCAGTTGATCCAAAAATGATATCATCTACATATACTTGAACAAGCAATATATGACTTCCTACTTTCTTAAATAACAAGGTTGAATCAACCTTTCCTCTAGAGAAATCATTTTCAATCAACAATGTACTAAGTCTCTCATACCAAGACCTAGGTGCCTGTTTAAGGTCATACAATGCTTTCCTCAATTTATAAACATGATCAGGAAATTTAAAATCTTCAAAACCAGGGGGTTGGTTAACATACATTTCCTCTTTTATAAAGCCATTCAGATTAGCACTTTTCATATCCATTTGGTTTAATTTAAATTTCATTAGGGATGCATAGGCAAGTAATAATTTAATTGCTTCTAACCTGGCTACTGGGACATATGTCTCATCATAGTCTATACCTTCCTCTTGACAACAGCCTTCTGCAACTAGTCTTTCTTTGTTTTTGGTGATATTTCCTTCTTCATCCAACTTGTTTCTGAAGACCCATTTTGTGTCAATCACTTGGTAATGCTCTTCTCTAGGAATGAGTTCCCAAACATCATTCCTCTGAAATTGGTTCAACTCCTCTTTGATCGAGGCCATGCCCGAATGAAATTTAATGTTCAATTAAATGTAGTATAAATTAGGAAATGACTCCTAGGTCGTCTCTCAAGGACCAAATGTGGTTCAGGAATTAGATCGAATACGAGGTGGGAGGTGGTTTGTGAATAGTTTTGTGAACTAAAATCTACCAAACTAAAGCACAAATTCAAACATTAATGGAAAATGGTTGATCATCTACTCAAGAGGTGAATAAAAAACAACAGAACCTCACAATGCACTATCACTATTTATCTCAAGTGTCTAGGATAAACAATTTTAACTCAAGGCACTCAAGAAAGAAAGCAACAAACAGACTTGGCAAGTCTCTAATAACAACACTCAAAGCTTATGCATGTTCAAATCAAAAGGTCTTTTTATGGTTGTAATGGGGCCAAGGACAAGGGAGGATAACATATAGATACGAAGCTACAAACCAAAAAGAATAGAGGAGCAATGGGGAACAAGTGAAAATACAATCAAATCACACCTAAAACCTTTAATTGAATCCTTATCTTGACTTCACTTATTCAAAATTGCTTTTATTTTCTGATTTTTTTCTTTCTTTCTTTTCTTGTTTTGTCTCTTTTCTTTTCTCTCTTTTTTTAATAACACAACTGTAAGAGACAAGATACACAATATATTTACAAAAACAAAACAAGAAGAGGAACCAACTAGCCAATTCATAAGAATCCCCAAGAAGTGTATTCGGTCGTCCAACCTTATAAATTCCTACCGGAACAATATAATATAATATAAAATATATAAACACATGAAAGAACATGTACGTATCTTATATATAATAGAATGCCAACTTCCAAGCTGGTTCCATGGCAAAAACACCTAAGGAAAAACTAATTACCTCATTCAATGGTGAACGTACCTATGAAAGAAAACCTAATTAATAAAACATTTATCCAATTATCCCTCTAATCATACATTGCAGCATCTAAAATTTAACTCTCATATCCAAAATAATACAACCATAATTATTTTAATTCACCAAAATAACACTTTTAACACACTAAACCCTTACAAAATTAATTTATTTTATTACTATTATTGTTTCGATAGGGATTTTTGTAGGGTTAAGAGACGTACCTTTCTACTATGACTTTCTCGCTTTTCAATTCCTTGTTCCGCTCACTTGCACTCTTGACCGGAGGGGGGTACCTGTAATGGCACTCCGACACTCAAGTTAGGCGTCTGTTGAAAGAGCTTCTGCTCAAAATGGAATATTAAATGTTTTTTCACGAGTTTATCATAATAGAATATTATGAATTCAATAGAACATACTTGGCTTTTAGCCCTGACCTTATATTTATAAGTCATCTCAGGGATCCTAGGCTAGCACAAATCCAATAAAATAAAAGCAAACTTACCTTTAGATTCGGTTAGTTTCTCATAAACTGTTATCAATTATCAATATCTTGAACCATTATGTTATTATTTGCTAGATTATTGGCCCAATTAACTTATTAGCCTATCAACGCGCTGGTTCAATTATGGTCTAACATCAATAAAACCATTTGACTTGGTTGACCATTGTTGATGTAGCAGATGGACCAAATGGTCCTGAATGTTAATTGTTGGTCCATACTAAATACCATACAATAATCTTTTTGAAAAAATGTTTAAAACTATTTCATTTTTTCTCAGGTCTTACAACAACATCTAGAAAGGTGAGAGCATATGATCCACAAGGAAGCTCCATGGCATTTATATCTTTCTTCCAAAGATTAACAATGACAATAAGCATTATTATGTTGATGGTGGAAAGGTCACAGTAGGAAAGTTGAATGGAATCATAAGTCCTAATTTTCTTCCAATGGGTCCTATAGGTAACATTGACCCTAGTTAACCATTTTATGTAAAGTGATTTCTAATGAGGGGCTAGCCCTATATAACTTAAAAAAGGTTGATTCACAATGGTGGACTCAAATATTTTGGAATTGGTTAATCAGGTGTGATGAAGTGGGTCAAAGGAAGTCTTGGATGATTTGAGGTGATGGGTTAGGCTAGATAGGACCACCAGAAGGATGGGAATGTCCATTTGGAGTATAGAATGAGTACCTCTCACAAATATTTCATGATTCCTCCTCCAAACCTAGAAGAAGACCAAACTTGCGTCCATCCCTTTCATCAAAGGAGTAAAAAAAGATAGGTCACGAGTAATGAGCAAATGAAGAAGCCATTATAGCAAAGGGAAAGCAAATGCAAGTGTAGTGTTGGCATAAATATGAAGCTTAGAAGTTTTGATGATGTCTCAAAGTCAAATCTCAAGTGTTCATGCTGCAAGAAGATCTTCATGAAAACTTGTTTTATGTTAAAGCTTTTGTAATTCAATAGTTTTATGTATAGGGTATTATTTATCCTTTATTACATGTATTATGTGTTAAAAGTTTTCCAAAAGCTCATTTTGACTTGGAATAATCGATTACCAACTAATGATAATCGATTATCCATAATCGATTATGACTTACCATAATCGATTATCACGAGCAAATATGAGAGGTTTCAAGCATGTGTTTTTACTTTTGTGCATACATTAAATGCATATTCGATGACCTCATTTAGATAATCGATTATCACGCGTTAAATAGCTGACAACAGATCTTTTTTAGGTGTCCTTGAGTGAGGTCTTTATAAAGATGTTTTAGACTCTTATTCTAACACACAAATACACTTGTAAATTCGAGTGAAGTGTGATCTATGGTTTATGTAACCCTTGTGCTTTGGATTTGAGAATTTGGTGTTGGCATAGAGCGAGAACTTTCACTGAGAGTGTGATTGAGTGTTGTTGTTGTTGTAGAGTGAAGCCTTGTCATCCTTTGTAAAGATTCAGAGGAGGTGTTCACCCTTTGTGAAGATTCAAAGGAGGTGGTCATCCTTCGTGAAACATTCGAAGGAGGTGTTTATCCCTTGTGGCTTTCAGGATAAGTGAGTATCATCTCTTAGGGTAACAAGAGAGGTGTTTCTAAACCCTTAAACTTGTCTTTCTGTATGATTGTAATAGTTTATTGGTTTTGTGATAGTGGATAATTATTCTCTGTTTGGGATTAACAACTGGACGTAGGATCCTTGGAATCTGAACTAGTATAAAATTACTTGTGCAAATCTCTCTTTCCCTACACTTTTTATTGTTGCTGATATTATTTGTTAAGTAAATCTTATAAAAAGAGAAGAAAAATTATTTTCGAAGCACAAGAAATCAATTTACCCCGTCATCTTGATTTTTGTCCAAACACGCTAATCATTCCACTGCATCGCTCTGACATGTAGGAAGTTGAAACACACTAAAGAAATAAACTTGGAGAGGAAGCTAATGAAATAGTTAAAAAAGAAGAAGAAAAGTGGGGTTTTAGTGAAATGAGAAAATTAAAAAATGTGTATTGGGCACACCACTAAAGACCCATGATAAAGAGAAAAAGAGATGGGTAACATGTAATAACGATAAAATGCAATCATAACAAAATGGGATTTCTGCTGTTCTGCAGACGATCCAAATCTTGTAAGCATTAAATTGAAGGATTTATGAAAAGGAAAGAATAAGTAAAAAATGTGAAACATTCTAAGTATAATAAAAAGTGTTCGAAGTAAGTTTAGTTGAACATTTAATACATGAGGAACTTTTTAAGACTATAAATATAGTGTTAAAGGTTTGATTACCCATCAGAATGGAAGAAGTCTCAAGAACAAGAAAACGTGGGAGGGGAGGGGAGAGGAAGGGGGGGGGAGGAGGGAGGTGATAGAAAAACTTAAAGGAACATAGAAAGGAGAATGATGAGTAATATGTCAAAAAATTACTTATAAATTCAATGCATGAACAAGTATTTTCTTAGAAGGCATCTTCTGAAGACATTGAGAAGTGGAAAAAATTATTTAAGAGATCGAGAATCACTATAGAACTGAATGTTAATAAGATAAATTATATATGGACAATCGAGAATCAAACCTCATGTCTAAAAGAATTTCATATAAGGTTTAATACATCATTTGGTCCCTTCTTATGGTGCTTTGGTTCAAAATAGTCCCACCTTTGAAAAAAGTTCACTAAGGTCCCATATTTCATTAAAAATTGTTCAATATCGTCCTTTTGGTAGACAACGTTAAAATCTTAACGGTGTAGATGCTAGCATGGCGAAACATTGATGAGCTGTTAAATTGGAAGCTTACGTGGCTCTGTGAAGTCATTTACACATGTAAATAATTAAGATAAAAAAGTGACCCCTAGATCCAGGCCCAAAACTTTTTCCTCCCCATTTCACTCAACGAAGAACAAGAGACCCAGGGCCTCTCTCCCACCTCTCCGCTGGCGAACCCTAAGACCACCATCTCCACCGCCTGTCTCCACCGTGAGCAATCACTGCAAGGATCAACGCCAACCACTACGCCAGACCCTTTCCCTATCTCCTCTACATCTTGTGCGAGCATCTTCTTCAAGTTCTCGACGACCGTCGCCAACTAAACAGGCCGCCACCGCCTCTATCGGAATCAGCTGCCGTGAAACGAGACCCAAGCCGAAGTCAGTAACGCTATCCACCCCTTTTTGTTCTATTTCTATCCCTTGGTCCTCACCGGAGCCGTCGTCAACGCCGGCGGAGGAACCATCTTCATCAAAATCGCTTTCTATCTCTGCATCTTCTTCATCGTCGCGGTCAGGTTTGCCATTGGGCTTTTAGCGTTTTCGGGAATCGTTGGTGAAGAAAGGGTCATGACTTTTCTTCTTTTGCGGCATGATTCAGATTCAAAGGGAACGAATTGGCGATACAGAGGTTGTTTATAGGGTTTTTGAGAAGAGATTGGGGGATAATGGAGTAGTGTGCGAGGGGTTTATTCTTTTCATGTTGATTTGGTTCAACTTGGTTGGTGTTGTTCTTTCTTGTTTGAGTTATACTGTTGTTGATGTTGGAAAATAAGGAAGAAAAGGGTTTAGTGGAAGATGAAGGAGGGGTTGAGTCTGCAGGTAGCCGTGACGTTGAGGGGGGGTTGGGCTCTTCGCTTGGGTTGCGATTCGCAGCTCAGTGCGAGTTTGGAGAACGGAGGCGACACATACATGTGGTGGTGAAGGAATGAGTTACAGCTCAGGGAGGTTGGGTAGGTTCTTTTTTTTTCTTGCAAATGAGAGGATATTGAATAGTAAATCATAGACAATGTCACTTTTTTATCTTCATTATTTACACATGTAAATTACTTCACACAACCACGTAAGCTTCTAATTTAACAACTCATCAACGTTTCGCCATGCTAGCATCTGCACCATTAAGATTTTAACGTCGTCTGTCAAAAGGACGATATTAAACAATTTTTAATGAAATATAGAACTTTAGTAAACTTTTTTCAAAAGTGAAACTATTTTGAACCAAAACACCATAAGAAAGGATCAAAACCTTCATATAACGAAAACATCTAAATTCATTAAATGTGTAAATACAATTAGTGCACAAAATTAATAATGTTTACGTCAAATTAGTGTTTTGCATCAATACTAAAATATTAAAACATTCGAGTTAATATTGAAAAACTAGTATTTGTTGAATTTATTTAATATATATAAGAAATCAAATATTATATATATATATATATATATATATATTTAGCTTTTATCCTAGCTTATAAAAAAGCTAAATAAATAATTAAACTTTAAAAAAACCACAAAAATAAATGAATAATTTAACCAAAACAAATGTATGCTTGACGGTACGTAGATATATAATCTTCGTAGAAGCTTAGAAAGACATCGTGTCTTCGCAACTACCTCAATCAACAACCTGCGCTAAGGGTCAAGTTCAGTCCACACTGTAACTCAAATTTCTTTGCTCCCTTTCGATGAATAACGCCGCGGACTCCGCCAGCGAGATCTCACCGGAGATGAGGGCCGCCGAGAGCGACAGTGGTGGGCCCAGGCCCACGATCAAGCTTAATGTTTCGTACGGTACCTCCCACCATGAAGTTCACCTCCCGGCCCAATCAACTTTCGGTTAGGTTTCTTTTTTTTCAATCAATGGTACCACATTCATATTATTATTTAATCTCAAATTTAATCATTTATAGACTTGGCTTTATTGGACTTGAATCTGTTGAGTTCAGTGTTCTGGGGGATATTTGGGTTCGGTGAAAGGAATTGTTAGTGAAGGGGGAAAAATGGAAATTACGGGAATAGGGTTTGATCATTGAATGACCCGGCTTGAAGAGATATTGTGGAGTTTGGGTTAATTTAAGATATGAGGGATATTTGTTCAATATCCTACCTCATAAACTATTATGGTTTTTAGTTGGTTTCAAGTTCATCTCCAAGCACTTTTAGCATTGACATTTTTGTTATTTTTCTTCCATGAACTTGATGCTAAGTAATTTACTTATTGACTGCAAATTGACTCCTGCCCAAAATTAACTAAAAGTATCTGTATTTATGGTCACTTGATAATTTGGTCTTTCATTAGGTCCAATGGCATTGTGGGATCCATGTAGTTGGCATTATCATGTAGTTCTTGGGGAGTGGACTTATTGAATGAAAGTTTAAGAACCTGAAGCATACTACTTTGACTCAATTAGTAGTCTAGTCCGAGTTCCTTATGCACGTTGAGCATCCCATTTAGAGCTTTATCGTTTCACTATTATATCTATTGTTTCTTCTTCTAAAATATATGTTACAGGATGTTGGTGGTCGACTTAGGTATTTTTAGTTTTATTGTAGAAAGGTGAATGATTTCCAACTGACTACTCTGAAGTGAACCTTTCTCGAAAGTGTGCAAAACAGGATGTATTCATCCTTCAGTTTTAGTGGATTAAGATTGCAGCGTGCTTCATATTAAGTCAAGGATGGACACACCCTGGATATTTTAGAGAAACTCACTTTGGAGAATCCTTGTCCAATTAGAGGAAAAATGACAATGAAAAAAGATAGCTCAGATCATTCAAGAGACCTATAAGTCCAATCCAATACCATGTCCAGTTCTTGCATGTTTATCTCTTAATCCACCCTTTTCTTTGTTGCACTCCAAAGTAATCGAGTCTGCTTCCTTGTTCCTCTTGTGTTGTAGGCAATGTGGACCAACATCATTCTTATCACAATCCTTTACCCTATGATTAAACATATTCTATCAATGGTATATGTGGTTGTTAATGAGGCCGTTCCTACTGTTTTCATTCTTAATATCAAATTAGTACTGTCCAACATTATGATGGCAATCATTTCTTTGTTCGGAAAATGCTTGAGGAAATGGCTGTCTGTCTTTATAGTATCTATAGTGAGTACTGTAGGAATTGTTAGATATATTAAATTATTAGATATCTTAGATACATATCTTATCTTTATCTTTAATCTTTAGTTAGTTTGTTATTATTTCTTATTTGTATTTTGAGCTTAGTCTATATTTCTTCTATTATAAATATAATACCCTATGTGTATATTCAACACAAGGGAGATTAATCTCATACATAGTTTTTATTATATTGAACATGGTATCTAGAGGCACGTTCTTTAAGAAAAACTTTTCGTTACCTCTGCCACTGCACCCAGCACTGTTGGAGCTGCTGTCGCCATCGTCTTTCTTTGTCATCGTCGTCGGAGTTCCAGTTTTGATCGACGACTACACCGTTTTGATTCTCTCAGCCAGGCAACCACCGTGTTGTCAACAACACCTTCATCGAAGCTCCTATGTGTTCTCACGCGCCTCTCGAAGTTGCAAATATGCTCCCTTTTTTATGAAGTGTGGCGGTCCGTCCCGTCTCCTCTCAAGTAGCAATTCAGAGAGCTAAGGTCGCCTCTTTCTCCTCTTTCAAGATCTGTGCTTAGAGAATATTGGATTTTTGGGGTTTCTTTCTCGTGTTTGTCCATGGCTTCTTTCGCTACTGTCTCTTCTGACCTTGCTTCTGTTACGAATGCGTTTGACCCGTCCATATATATTTTTTCTCCATGGCAAAGATGGTTTTTGTTAATTTATTTATAGCCATGGAGACTCTTGAACAATGGCCTCTTTATCAAATGGATGCTAACAATGTGTTTCTCAACGACGATTTGTAAGAGATTTATACGAAGCAACCTCCCAGATTTGTTGCTCAGGAGAGTCTTCTGGGTTGGTATGTCATCTTCGCAAATCTTTAACAATTTGGTATCACTTGAGTGTAGAATTAGATATCTACTAAGTCTTTTCGGGGATCGAGAATTGATTATATGTGTAACAAGCTTAGTACATACGATTTTTATGCACCAGCTTGAGGAGTGTTAGATATATTAAATTATTAGATATCTTAGATAAATATCGTGTCTTTATCTTTTATCTTTAGTTTGTTTGTTATTATTCCTTATTTGTATTTTGGGCTTACCCATATTTCTTCTAAGTTTAAACTCTCGGATGGTCCTCATATTTGTTGAGGAATCTCAAGTGGGTTCTCTTGTTTAAAACGGTCTCAATTGGGTCCTAAATTTTGTAAAATCGTAACAATTAAGTCCTTTTCGTTAAGTGGTCAGAACGACGTCAAGAGATGCTGATGTGAATGTTTTTATTACGTGGAATTAATATATATCAAGATCTTTCTTCCCCATCATCTTTCTTCCTCCTAACTCATATATCAAGATCAATTTTTTTTTTCCCAAAAAGGTTTTACTGGATCTCACCCAACTTTAAATTTCCAAAACCCCAAAATTTGCAACGACGCTAGAAAAGACTTGGAAAGTGCTGAAATGAAAAACGCAACAACCTCTAAACCCAATAGATTCCAACACACCATTGTCTTCTTCGTTCACACAAAACTTCTCCCCCATCATCTTTCTTCCTCCCTTCTAACTCATATCAAGATCAAAATTGTTTTTCTCAAAAACATTTAACTGGGATCTCACCCAAGAATAAAATTTCCAGAACCCCAAAATTTGCTTAAAAAACCCTAAAATAAAAAACCCTTGAGAATAAAACCTTAAAAACAAATTCACATTAAAACAAAAGAAAAAACATAATTATTGGAAGAATATTGATTTCAGTGTGGTGTGTGAGGAATAAGGAGACAAAAAACTTTGAAGAGATGATCTAAAAAACATGAGAAAGAGGTTCCGTATGAGATCTAGAATTACCAAAGTTGTTTGTTCCTCTTTCCTTTTGCTTTTTCTTTTTTCTTTTCTTTTACTTTACCAAACTCCACGTCATAATTTAAATCATAAGTCCACATAATAAAATGATTCACCTCAATACGGTTATTGTGCACCACGTCATCAATATTTGATGTTGTTTCTTACCATTTAATGGAAAGGACTTACAAATTTACAAAATTTAGGACCCAATTGAGACTGTTTTAAACGAGAGGAACGAATTGAGATTCCTAAACAAATATGAGAACCATGCGAGGGTTTAAACCTTTCTTCTTTTATAAATACAATACCCTATGTGTATATTCAACACAAGGGAGATTGATTGCATACGTAGTTTTTACTATATTGAACATGTTGGAAGTCTCACATCAACTAGAGATAAGTCCAATTTAGAGTATACATGTCGGTGCAAACCTCACCTTACAAGCTGGTTTTGTGGGGTTGAGTTAGGCTTACTGTCCACTTTTTAACATGGTATTAGAGTCATTGTTATCCTAGATAAATTTGTGTTTATTGAACATATAATTTCACCTACTATCGGGCCATTATCAGACTATCCATTAATGTCTAGTCTCATGCACGAGATGTATATATCTCGACTTGAGAGTGATGTGCTAAAAGTCTCACATCAGATAAGGCTAATTTGAAAGTATATATGTGGGTGCAAACCTCACTTTACAAGTCAATTTTGTAGAGTTAATTTAGACTTAAAGTCAATTTCTTAACATGCATAAAATGTATTTTGTTTTCATTGATATATATGTATTTCTCTTATTTTGGGTTTTTAATAACAGGGGATGTAAAGAAACTACTTGTCAATAAAACTGGTTTAGAGCCTCAAGAGCAACGACTTTTCTTCAGAGGGATAGAAAAAGGTGATGATCAGCATTTGCACCCGGAAGGTGTAAAGGACAAGTCAAAGATTTTACTTTTGGAGGGAAATGCTAGCAAAGAGAAGAAACTTGAGGAAACCAGAAAACAAAATGAGATGTCTAAAGCTTTTGAGGCTATTGCTGGTGTTAGAGCTGAGGTGGACAAGCTCTCAAATAGGGTGAGCATATCTTTGAAGTATAATTACTACTTATTATAGAAACATCTGAATTGGAGAGTGAATTGTTGAATTATTTTAACTTTTCAGGTCACTGCCATAGAAGTAGCTATAAATGGTGGGAATAAAGCTGCTGAGAAAGAGTTTCTTGTGTTGACAGAGTTGCTTATGAGTCAATTGCTAAAACTGGACGGTATTGATGCTGAAGGTGAAGCGAAGTTGCAGAGAAAAGCTGAGGTAGTATTAATGATATTTGGTTGCAAAGCTGAAATGTTAATTTTTTGTTTCTTATTTTCCTTTTTTCCTTCAATTCCTTGCAATCTCACATATTGGTCACTCATGCTTGACAATACACCTCAATTTTACTGTATAAAAATTATAAAGCAGTGCATGAAATTATGTTAAGTGTTTTTTCAACAAGATGCATTGCTTTTCAATGAATCCCTTGTGAAAAAAATCTTGTTAATGAAAGAAGTCTTGAGAATGTGAGTGCCTTGATTCGTCAGCTGAGTCATGTGACTGGCCTAGACATTGAATAATCCTTCTTGCGATGGTGAAAGCAAGAGGCAGATTTGTTCTTGACAGTCTCCTTCTAGGGTGACACCAGTTTTTCTTGAAAATTACTTCTCATTCATAATTTTTCAATAAAGTCTACCCTTTAAAAATGTTACAAAGATATCTGTAACAAATGTACTAATTGCTATAAAAAATGATTCCTCATTAATATGATCATAAGTAACAATTATTCTGATTGATAAAATGAAAATAAGAGGTCCATAATTAAATGAGTTGTGGCACTAATGTTTGGCACTGTAATAGTTCAGGAGAAGTGTTTTTAATTTCAATAGATACTTGTGGAATTTTATCATAGATGTCACATACAGGACATAGAAATGGAAATTTAAAGGTGATGGTTAGTTATAATTCAAGGTTTTTCTAGTTACCATCCTAGATGTGATTTGGTCATATCAATCTTAAATATTCTTTGATTCAATTAACCTCTCTATACTACTTAATGGTGCTTCTCTTCAATCTTTGTCTCATTAAATCTGGACAGTCCAATAGACTTGGACATTCCTCTTTCAACCGTCTATCCATGTTAGCTTACTCCTAATTGTCTATCATGTTCATTTCAAATGTTTGATCATAACAAATTGTTAAGAAGTGAACATGTTAAGAAGTGGAATTTAAGCGTAGCTCAACTTTACAAAATTGGCTTATAAGGTGGGACTTGCACCTACTTATATACTGTTAACTCGTCTTATTTCTAATTGATGTGGGATCTCCAATATACTCCCTCATGCCCTCATGCCGAGACATATATATCTCAAGCGTGAGATTACACATTAATGACCCGATAGTGGGTGGCACAATAGATCCAACAAACAAACCTCACTAGGATAGACTTTAACCAATGACTCTAATACTTGTTAAGAAGTGAACTATAAGCCTAATTCAATCTTACAAAATCCACTTGTAAGATGATGTTTGCACTCACTTATATGCTGTAAATTGGCCTTAGCTCTAGTCAATGTGAGACTTCCAACACACCCGTCTCATGCCAAGGTATATATATCTTAAACGTGGGACTAAACATTAATGGGTAGTTTGATAACAATCTAATAGCTATGAAGACCTTCTCTAGTCAATATGAGACTTCCAATACAAATAATATTCAACTTTGGTGAAAAGATGATTTCATCTAAGTGGTCTTAATAGACAAGACGATCTATCCTCTACTCATCAGACTATCAAGCATTAGAATGTTTAGTCAACATAGTAAGAGCTTTAGAACGTATGAAACATGTGTAAACAATAGGAGACTCAACCAAAAGAATTGCTACAATCAAAGATGCTCTACACAAAATACAACAATTTACCTTGCATTCATCAGTCCATCTACAGCCTCCAGAAGTTGATTCAATTTTTCGTGATGATTTTGACACAACAAAGAAAGATTTTATGGGAGAGTATGCTAGATATGGTGTCGTTCGTGCAAGAAAAGGATAATCAGAGCAAAAAAGGCAACAGAAAAAGGTGCTAGATAGAAGGCTACCAGCTTCTAATAAAGCTTGACAGATTCAAACAGAAGATCAGCATGCCAACTAGCATTAGTGTTTTTTCAAGGTTTATGAATAGAAGTGTCTTGTCTTGTAGAACAACTAACAACTAAACAAAAGTATGCACCTCGTAATCTTTGCATGCAGTGTTGTGTAAACCTCAAGTGCTGTAAAATCTGAGTGTTAAATTGGTGAATTTTCTTTGTAAATTTTACACTATTGTGAAGTTATCTCACTTTAAGGAAAGCCTAGTTTTCATATCCTCTTACATATTCATTGTAATCAATTAGCATTTTAATTTGTTGTAGCCGGGAGTAGCAACTATAAATACTCATATGAAAGCTAGGAGTTACTTAGTGACAAATTATACTTATGTTCGTTATCATTGGAGGAGATAGAGGGAATAGTCAGAAGTGCTTTGTGTACACTTGAAACCAGAAGTGATTGTGAGAATACTTGTGTAATCAGTTGGATTATAGTGGAACCCTTTAAAAACCTTTTAAAGGAAAACTAGACATTACTTAAATTGAGAGGACCAGTTTAGAAAGTAAGTCTTCATTGCTACTTCTATTAGAAATTTATATTGCACTTCTCATCTTTGCACAAGTTTTTCAAAATCATTTCTAAAAGCTTTTCTAACCAGTAGACACTAGCACCAAACTGTCTACCCACTTTTGTCTTTTGAAATGAGTTGTAAAATGGTTTTAAGTGCTCTATTCAACTTCTCATTCTAGAACTAACCTGTTATTTCATTTCCAATCTAGCATCAAATATTTTTCTTCAACACTTGCCTATGCAAGTTGGAACAACATCCACATAGCAGTTTTACCTTTAGAACAGAACAAATGCTCACAAAACTCTTTCCTTAACCTTCAAACTTATCCCTAGAGTTAGGGCTATGGTCAAGTTGGGACAGTTTCAAAGGGAACCGGTTGTCTGATCCAATTAATTGAGACCAGAACATCTGAGATGGATTTTAGGAATTTCTTCAACTAATCTGACTTGGTCCTACAGGGTGGGTCACTCTAGTTAGCTCGGATTTAGTTTCATGTATTTACTTTTTAAAATATTTTTTATATAAATAAAATAACCTTTTTAAAAGTGTAAATTTATATTATTTATCTTTAAGAAAATATCATCTTAAAAATAAGAATAAAATTTAAGGAATATGAAAATAAAAAATAATGAGATTGGGTTGAGCTGAGGTCAATTGGTTTCCAAATATTCAAATCAAGACCATAGCCTAGATAGATTGGGTAATACTCTTACTGATACAACTACACCCGTTGAAACTACTGAATTTTATCGTTATTATGGTTCGGGTTAGTTTGATTTTAATTGAAATGACTCCTAACTAGCTATTACTACACGTGTCTAACTATTTATTATTACGTGGAAATTTGAGTTCTCTACAAAATCCCTTGTGTGTAAAATGGTGGAGTATCTCAGTTTTGTGTGCCAAAACGTTTTCACAACTATATTACTTTGTTAAGTTGTGTGGAACCAAGTGATGGGCAGTAACATGTAACATAGGAATTACTTCAGTGTAACCGAAATGAGGATGTTGCAAAGGATGTATCGACACAGTAGAAAATATAGGATTAGGAATGAATGCTTTAGAAAGAAAGGTGGGGGTTACCTTGGTGATTTAGGAGAAAAGCTGAAGTCTTTGTCGATCAGGATCATGTGGTTAATGTTTACTATGAAATGTTGGTTATAAGCTTCCTATTTTAAATTAGAAATCGTTGTATTTATTAGATTACCTAATTATAGTAGGAACTAATAATTGTGCCATTAATGCTATTGAAGGCTGTAAAAATGTTTGTAATACTTATAGACGGTATGATGATCAATGAGAGGCAGAAAAACAGAAATTCTGACAGTCTCGGTAAGGAGAGTAGGACATTAAGAGAAACTACTGGCAAAACCATTAAGGATTTAGATGTCAATGTATTGTCTTCAAATATGCCTTAGATCTGACTGCTAGTCTTCCTCTTCCTCTTCGATCTGACTTAGATCCAACATTAAGGACATTAAGAGAAACTACTAGTCTTCCTCTTCCTAACTTCGATCTGACTTAGATCCAACATTGGAGAATGAATAGCAACATTTTAGCAAATGAGTTATGCCTTGAAAATTGAACTGGCAAATATGTTATTTGTGTGTTCAATTGCTAGTCAACTACTTTCTAACCACTTTCTCATTTTCTATGTTGTATGTTTTTCCCTGTCCAGTTTGGTAATCATATGTAGTAAATTGCATCATTTCTTCATATATTGCTTAAAATTAAAAGCACTTTTATTTTGGAGATGCAATATCGAGAGACCTATATTTTGCACCACTATTGCACTTATTACCATTGATGGACTGAAACATGTTTCCCTCCATTGAATAGGTGCGTCGTGTGCAGACCATAGTGGATAAATTAGATTCTCTAAAGGCAAGAAACTCCAATCCTTTTATCAACAATAGCAACGCTGTCAAGGTAACAACCCAATGGGAAACCTTTGACTCTGGAATGGAAAGCTCGGGTACCCGATCAGATAATTCACCTTCAACAAAAATATCTCAAGATTGGGAGCGATTTGAGTAGGCTCAGAAATTGTTTGGGAACATTGAAGTTATAACTCTTGTATAACCTGCTCACCCTTGTTCCAGATTCATTTTTTATGTTTGCTTGAACTCTTGCCTTCTGATATGGTACGCAGAAGTTTTAATAGCAGAAATATTCTCTCAAAGCTAAATTGGCATGTGTTAAGTCTATCTCTTGCACATGATTTCAGGATAAACATATGTATATGAAACTGTATTTATACTTGAATATTATTGCATCCTTAGATAAGTTTTTTTGTCTTCTGTTTGTGAAGTTGTTAATAGTTTATGCTGTTAATGGTGTCATTCATTCAATTTTTTAACAAATTTGCATTTCGTTTTCTGCATTGGCTGCGCTGCCTCATTAACCATATGCAGAATTAAACAATTTATTTAGCTTTGTTTGATTACAGTATCCTTTGATATACGGGTTTTAGAATTTGGACCTCATCCTAATTCAATCAATGTTACAAAGGCTGCTTTTTCCTACACTCCAAAATTTCTTCCACTAGCCCGTCAAATATGTGAATTTTCGGATTTTTTTTTTCCGGAACACATTAGCCCAAATCCGAAAATATCTTTACAGAAGACATTCATCAATAGTATTATGGATTTTCTTTTCTGGATGTATATATTACACCTACAGAAACACGAATTGGGATACCAAATTCCTAACATCCACCCATATTCTGAATCAAAATTTCGGGAAGCCTATATTTCCATGATGGGGTGCATGAAGAAGCAACTTCTTGCAAATTGACTTGTAATATAGTAGCAAAGTGGGTCAGGGTCAGGTTGGACGGGCTGACCTGCCAATTTAATAGAAAACAGGTGAGTTGGGCTAGGTATTTGAACATGTCAGTCTAAAGAAGCGTCACCCCCTTAACATGCCAATCTTGTTGGAAAAATCTTACTATATACACTCATAACGTGACCCACACAAATAATATTTCTCTCTAATCCATTGTGAGTGATTTTCATTAAATATTAGCAACTTTTAAATAGGTGCAAATCAGGTATTGGACCAAGTACAAATAATAAAAATTGACAATAAAATATCAACTTAAAATCAAATCTCCTATTCTATCATAAAATAATATTATACCTAATAAACATAAAATCATAACTACCTATCATTTAAGTTTATCCCAACAAACTCCCTCATAAACTTAAATTCTTCACATTCTTCTCTCTCTTCATTCTTCTCTCTCTTCATTCTTCTCGAAATCTGCTTCCAGGATCGTCTATGGCCTTGAGTGTTCGGAACTTCTCCCCTTCAAGTTTGAAACCAATCTTGCTTAACACAGTTGTCCCTTGTACGCGTCTTCATAGTGCGTCTTTTTCACCGCATGTCTTCGTAATGCGTCTTTTTCACCGCACGTCTTCGTAGTGCGTCTTTTTCACCGCACGTCAATTACCATAGTTTGACTCTCCCCTCTCTCGATATTTGACTCTCTTTTCTCTCGATATTTGACTCTCTTTTCTCTCGATATTTGACTATCCCCTCTCCTCTTTTTTTTTTCTTTTTCTCTCCCTCACTACCCCCCAGCGGAAGCATTCCCAACCAACCACAACAACCACGAGTAGCCCTTTCCAACCGCCGTTCATCTTAACGGAACTCGCTTACCTGAATACCCTTTGCCAGGAAGACTTTCAGTATAGGGACAACTATACTCGCCTGAGCCGGTCACCAAGACAAACCATCGGCTCTCATACCACTGTTGGGAAAATCTCATTATACACACTCATGACCCACACAAATAATATTACTCTCTAATCCATTGTGGGCGATTTTCATTAAACCTTATCAACCTTCAAATAGGTGCAAATCAGGCCTTGGACCAAGTACAAATAATAAAAGCTGACAATAAAATATTAACTTACTTAAAATCAAATCTCCTATTCTATCATAAAATAATATTCTACCTAATAAACATAAAATCATAAATACCCATTCCTATTTTATCTTTATTAAATCAAATCCAATATTACTATACCCAAAACTAATAAAATAATAAATATCTAAAATTTAAGTTTATCCCAACAAACTTGTCGAGCCACAACACGAGATAAGATGAGCCAACTTGTAGCCCGTTTCACTTAAACGCATGTTTTTTAGTTACTTTACTTCCTTCCTTCACCCACCATAGACGCCATGTAGAACATAACAACACGCTCTCTTCTTCCCACTACGAGATTCCATAGCGAAAGTGAAACTCCAGCAGTGAAGGTCACCTACGACGATGAAGCTCACCCACAACGACGACACATGTTTGTTTCTCTTCTTCTATTCATTTGGCTAATTTATGGTTTTGCATTGGTTTTTTTCTCTTCATACCATTGTTTTGCTTTTTGTATTTGGTTTTTGGTTTTTGGTTGTGATGCTTTTGTAGGATTGGGATTTTTGTTAGTTATACACATATTTATGCTAGGATTGTGATGATTTTCATTTTGTTTACACTATACTGATTTAGTTTTGTCCCAATTATTTAATCAAAATTTGGTGTTTATGAATTAAATGATTTAGAGGTTGCACAATTTGTATTTTGCAAGTTTGGACTTGTTGTGCACTTGTGTTTTGTAAGTTTGAGCTTCTTGAACTAATTGCTTGCTTTTTAAATTTCATTTTCTCTAATAGGATTGTATATTATAAAAATAATGGATGAGAATTAATTAGTGAACCTGGTGGATATGTCCATGACAAAGACAATAATGTAACTGAGAATAAGGTTGAATATATTTTTTATAATGAAAGTGTTGAAGTTAATAAGAAGGATAAGTCAACAACATCTGATGATTGAAAATTCTTTATGAAAATTGGGGTTTGCGATTATGAAAAAGAGAGGGCAAGGTGTAATGGCTGTAACAAAACATGTATAATTGGTAGTAAAAGATATGGGACTTTTGATTTAAAGCGTCATGTTGAAAGATGTAGAAAAATCAAATATAGAGATATAAGTCAAACGATTATGGACGTGTAAGGAAAGTTGAAAGCAAAAAGGAAATAGATCAAATGCTTTCCCGTTAATTGTGTGCTAATTTAATTATCCAATATGGTTCACAATTCAAATCTCATGAAGAACTTAGGACTTGGAAAATTATTTGAATCCTAATGTAACTCTAGTTTCTAGAAATACTATTAAGAGTGACATATTGAGAATGTTTATGAAAAATAAAAGCATGTTGAAGAAGAGTTGAAAAATATTTCAAGTAGGATGTCTTTTAACTTCTGATTTATGGATATTAGGATTATAGCGCATTATGTTGATTCAAAATGAAGTTAAGGAGCAAAATTTTCAACTTTTGTTATTTGCTTGTGGTTCACATTGGATTTAAGTTATCTAAAAAGATAAATGAATTTTTGCATGATTAGAGAATTTAAAAAGAAAATATTTTCTAACACTTTGGATAATGCTTTTGGTAATTATGTTTTGCTAAAACTTGAAAAAGGAAGACTGTTTTGCAAAGTTCCTTACGTTCCTTACTTTGTAATGACAAATTCTTTTACGTGCTTTGTGTTGTTGTGCATACATTTTAAATTTGATTGTACAAGAAGGATTGAAGGTACTTGGTGATGGTTTAGATCAAATTTGGGAGAGTATATGTTAGGATGTAGGATGTTAGGATATATTGGGTTGAGGACTGAACGATTAAAGGTGTGTGGGTGCATGATCAAACGGTTAAAGGTGTGGGAGTGTCGGTTGTAAAAGGGGGAACGGGTCAGAGTTACTATAAATAGAGCTCTTGTAACTCTATAGAGGTTATCGAGTGTATTCAGTGTAAAGTCAGGTCTTTAACCTGTAGAGGGAGGTTATGCTCCCAACTAGGGGGTTTATGCTCTCAACCCATTCTTTGTAAAAAGGATTCTTTTACTATGAATAATACAAAAAAAAATACATTCTTCCATTACTGCTTTTATCTTCTGAGTGTGTTCTTGTTAGGTTCCAAACCCACGTACCTAACAAATTGGTCTGACTTGTCGGATTCGAAGTGGGGGTGCATGATCGAGAAGTAAGTAAGAAACTGATCAAGATGTAATCAAGGAACTGTTGGATCCAATTAGGAGTGAAAGGTGTAATGGGGGAAAGGATTGATTGACATCTAAATGTGGTGGAGGGCCGGCTGGAAGCTGTTAAGATCGTAGTCGACCAGATAAAGGCAAAGACAGCGACACTTTGACAAGATTCGGCGGCCATACGCCATGATCTTCAAGAAGTGATGAGAATACTAGGAGGACGTCCCCGTAGCCAAAAGGAACAATCAGATGGTAGTCAGGCCTCCCTGAATGCTAATCGGAGGGCGAGACGAGAAGATGAAAATAGGGACAAAGAAGGGGAGCGATTGGAAAGGCAATTCAACTGGAGGAAAAGAGTGGAGTTACCCATGTTCGAAGGAGTAGACCCATTGAACTGGATCAACCAGGCTGAGAGATTCTTTGAGTTACAAAGGGTGGCGGAAGAAGAGAGAGTGTGCTTGGCCTATGTCAGCATGGAAGACAGTGCAGGCTATTGGTTCAGGTTCTTGAGGGAAAAAGCGAGGGATCGCACCTGGGAGGGACTGAAAAACGCAATGATAGGGCGATTTGGGGAAAGAAACTGTGGATCGATCCTCGAGAGGCTGGCGACTAATAGACAGACCAGAACAATGGAGGAATATGTCCAAGATTTTGAGATCTTGGTGGGCCAGACGCAAGGCGTGTCCGACAGACAACTTTTGGGCTACTTTCTCACGGGTTTACAAGAAAACATCAGAAATCATGTCAGGCCGCACGATCCGCAACAATTATTAGTGGTGATGCGGATCACAAGGGATGTTAGGAGTTCTAGGGAGGCGCAAAGGTGGGAACGACAGCGTGATAAAGAACCAGTCATCTTGGGGTCGAACGAGCGGTGAGATGACACGGTTCGAGGACAATTGCTATAAACCAGGGCGAACGGGAGTTGCCGAGTGGTCTGAGGCCAATCACCTAGGCAGATCGGGAGTTGCCAAGAGTATAGGGTTAAAACGGAACACCAAGTTGATTTTGACTGTTTTCTAACAAATTCTCCTTGTTTTAACAAAGATTAAGGTAATAAAGGAAGAAGAGGTGAAAAGCCATGAAGATGGAGCTCAAAAGGGGTCAAAAAGACACCAAGAAGGGAGAAAACCTGAAGCCCAGGCGAGCACCAGGCGACAGAAGCGGAAAATTTACGAGCATAATCATCGCTCGTCGCCCGGGCAACGGACCAGGCGCCTGGGCGACGGCCGCTCGTAGCTCAGGCACCCAAAACTGGCGCCCAAGCCTTACAGAAGCCTCAATTCACGCCTGGGCGAGCTCCCTGCGACGCTTGAGCATGATTTGACCTAGATCGGGCCCTATTTCTGCTCTGATTTGATTTGATTTGATTCTTTTGGACTGGACTGCAATTTGGGACACTTCTAGCACTATTTAAAGGACCCTGGGGCTCTAAGTTTTGCATCCCTGGCAGAAGAGAGCATACAATACACTCCTAGCCAATTCTTTGTCTTCCATTCTTCTTTCTTTCTTCCATTATTCATAGGTTCCCCCATGTCTATGGGGAACTAATTTCTATTTGGTTTTGGGGAATGATGTAACCTTGTGAACTCTCATGTATTTGAATTTGTTCTTAATTCCATATGCTTTATTTCATTATTTGTTAGAGTAATTCCTCTGCTTTATTCTTGCTTATACAATAGCATTATCTGTGAGTTGCATGAGTGCCGGGAGGTTCCTTTCATTTCAAGTCCTTGTTGAATTACTCTTAAGGGTTTTATTGCTCAGGGATGAGGGTATGAGTCTTAGTCATCTTAACCTCTTGATCTTCATATCTTTTTACTGGGAATGCTAGGGATTGTATGAACTGATAATTAGAGATAGGCTTATTGACCGAGGGATCGGGTTTAAGTGTTTTCGTGAGGGACGTTAGCATTAATGAATAAAGAGGAATTCTTATATACATGAGAGGGAACTTGGTGAAGTCTAACCCCAACAGCATAACCATCTCATATAAATCAACCTCCGTTCATCTCTGTGCTCTTTTGCCACTGATCAACTACAATTTATTTTCTTTATTATTTTTGCAACACAAATCCATGATCTCTTTTATTTTCAATCTTAATTAATCCTATTTTCACACAACTGTCCAGTGCCGAGAGTCCTCTAGGATACGATACTTGGTTTTACCATTTTATATTACTTGTGTGACTCGGTACACTTGCCGATTTGCCCCAACAAGTTTTTGGCGTCGTTGCCAGGACTCACGGCTTAAGCTATTCTATTTGTGTGAATCTTGATTAATTTTGGCTTTATTTTATTTTATTTTATTTTTCTTTTATTTTTTCTATTTTTATTTTTTTCAAATCCCTAATTTTCATTTTTGTTTTATTTTATTTTATTTCATTTGTACTAACAATATTTTCTAGGATTTTTGTTTTGTTTATGCAGGATTGCGTTAGAACCAGGAGTAAAAATTTTGAACCTATTCTTGAAGGAGTTGAGACCAGCAGAAGGCCAAGGACAAGCAAATCATCTAGAGAGACCCCTCTAGAAATAAACCCAATGGTTTCCCAATCTGGTGAAGGAGAAAGCCAGGCTAGACGCACCTTGGTAGACTACACCTCAGTTGTTGGTCCGCATCACTTTAACAGCATTGCAAGGCCAAAGGTGAATGCTGCAAACATGGAGATGAAGCCTGCTCTAATCCAACTGGTGAAGAGCAACCAATTCAATGGACTGTCTCATGAAAGTCCATATGATCACCTGACAACCTTCGATGAGATCTGCAACACTGTGAAAATAAATGGGGTTCCTGATGAGGCTATCAAACTGAGCCTATTCCCTTTCTCTCTCGGAGGTGATGCTAAAGTATGGTTGAGGTCTTTCCCTGAGAATAGTTTCACTAAGTGGGACGATGTGGTGACCCAATTCCTCAATAAATACTTCCCACCAGTAAAGATTAACAAATGGAAGCAAGAGATCTCTTCTTTCAGACAAGACATGGGGGAGACCCTGGGACAGGCATGGGAAAGATACAAGAGCTTTCTGAGAAGGACGCCTACCCATGGTTTCGATGAAGGGACTGTGATCCTTCTTTTTCTTGGAGGCCTTGGGTCACAAACCAAATTGATGCTAGATGCCTCAGTAGGAGGCAAGATCAAATACAAGACCCCGGTTGAGGCCTATAAATTAATTGAAGACATGGCTGCCAGTGACAATGAAACGTTCAGTGAGAGAGGAACTCCATCTCAACCTAAAGGAGTTTTTCAATTGCACCCTTATGATGCCTTGCTCGCCCAAAATAAAATCATCACTCAGCAACTGGAGATCCTTACCAAGAAAGTGATGCAGCCACAGAAAGAGCATCAGAGTGTGGCACAACTTCAACAACAACTTTCTGAGTTATGTGGTGGTGACGATATTAATGGTCAATGTGCAATGCCCGAGAATCTAAATGAAGAAGTTAATTACATGGGCAATCAAAACCAGTTCTGCTCCAATAATTACAATCAAGGGTGAAGATCTCACCTAAGTAATGGACCAGGGCAATTTGGACAAACTGATGGACAATACTATAAGCCCCCACAACAACAACAACAGTGGCAACAACAACCCTCTTCCTCAGACAAAACTGCACAGCTCCAAGAAACTCTCAATCAGTTCATGTAGACAACCCATTCTAACCAGAAGAACACAGAAGCGGCTATCAGGAACCTCGAAACAAAGATGGGCCAGTTAATCCAAATGGTCAATCAAATGCAGGAGAAGTCGTACAAAAATTTTGGGGCTAATACTGAGGTTAACCCCAAAGAAGAATGCAAGGTTATAGCTAGCATGGAGGATGAGAGAGAAAAAGAGAAGAAAGAAAAAGAAAGTAAAAAAAGAGAAGAGGGAGAAAAAGAAGGTGAGGAAAGAGAAAAAGATATTCTGAGTGAAGGTGAGAAAGAAATAAAAGAAAAAAGAGAGGAAAAAGAAAATTTGAGAGAGAGAGAAAAAGAAGAGGTTGAGAAAGAAGAAGAAGAGAAAAAAGAAGATTTTGAAAAAAATATCAAGGACCCTGAAGAGCAGAATACAAGAAAAATACAAGCAGGGTGCCTTGAAGAAATTTCAAGAAAATTGGGGATAGAAGTTCCTATGACAGAAGCTTTGCAATAGATCCCTGAATACAAGGAATTTTTGGAAGAGCTCCTAAAAAAGAAGAATTTAAAAGAGAAGACAATTAAAGAACAGGGGGATTGCAGAGTGATCTTACAAAAAACTCTTCCTCCAAAAGAAGGAGACCCAGGAAGTTTTACCATTTCTTGCAACATTGGGGAGCACAAAATTAGGAAAGCCTTGATTGATTTGGGGTCCAGCATCAACTTAATGCCCCTGGCTTTTCATAAAAAGATGGGGCAGTTAGAAGTAAAGCCAGCAAAGATGTCTCTTCTCATGGCAGATGGATCCCCTAAAAGGCCCTATGGGGTATTAGAAAATGTAAAGTTGCAAGTTGATGACCTGATGTTCCTAGTAGACTTTGTGATCCTGGAGATGGAAGAAAATGCATAGATCCCTATCATTCTTGGAAGGTCGTTCCTGAAGACGGCCAAAGTAATCATCAATGTGATGAGGGAACCATAGCCCTCAAAGACCAAGTAGAGGAGGTGATCCTGAGTGCCTGCAAGACAGGGCGACAGCTTGAAGCAAAGAAAACCAATCCCAAAGATGCACCCGAGAAATGTACCAGAACCGCCAAATCAAGGAAAAAAGGTAAAAAGTGTTTTCTGTGAAAGGTACCTAAGGAAGAAAAAGACAGCAAAGGAACAAATGTTCACCAAAGCCCTTTATGGAAGCAAGAAGGACTGAGACCAGGCCTCCCTGTACAATTCAACAACAAGCTCTGGGTAATAAAGGACTTCACAGTTGATGGACTGATAAAGATTGAAGCTCCTACTTCAGGGGAACAAAAAGGGTGAACAGGAAAATGCTAAAGACCAGCTCACAGGCTATAGGAAAGGAGGACACAAAAATTAAGGATGCAGCTGGTTGCTGTGACATGAGCCTATTGGGTCAAGCTAGTGACGTTAAAGAAGCGCTTGTTGGGAGGCAACCCAGTGCTCTGAACCTTTACTTTTAATTTTTGTTTTTAGTTTGCATGTGTGTTTCCTTTGATTTTATTTTATTTTTATCTGCTCTGCTTGAATGAATTAAACTGCTTTGATTCAACTGTGCTTTGTTTTGTATGAGAAGTTTTCCTTTTGAAAATTTTAGTGTTGATTGAAGTTGAGGTGTTGCATGATAATAAAAGGATAAGACAGGTACTTGAATAAAGTTTGATTGAGATACTGAGCAGGTTGTTTTTTCTGAAAATGAGAACTTGTAAGTTTACCTGTGTGAGTTTTGAGCTTCAGAGTTGTTTCTAAATAATTGTTGTTACTCTGGAAGCATGAATGATTTTGCCCAATTTTTTTGTGATTGAACTACTTGCCTGCAGGTTTCATATGATCAAGGCCATCTTTTGTTATCCCCTATTCTTTTGGCCTTCAGAATATTTGTTGCCCACTGAAAGAGAGAACGAAATTTTTCTAACCTTTGAACCTTGAGCTTAACATGTTTTGAAAAACCGTTTTGAAAATTTTTTACCTTGAGTTAAGGTGAGAAAATTTGATGAGGTACTGACAAAGGTTCAAGTTTGGGGTTACCAGGACACAAACCACTTCTCCAAGCAGTGAGCAATCAAAAGAACAAGTGAGTGAAAAAGCAGAAAAAGGAAAAAGAAAAGAAAGGTGAGAAAAGAAAGATTCAAAGAAGAAAAAGAAAGAGCTCACTGCGAGGGAAGGCTGGAAAAAAGATAAGAGAGTTGTTCTTAAAAGAAGAATTCACAAATGTCTCTCTTAACTCAAGGAACTTTGCTGACCAGAAAAACCAATTTCCTTCTTAGCCCAGCCAAGTTACAAGCTATGAAAAGCCCTTGTGATGACTACCTGTTTGTGAGTATGTTTGATTATGGGTAAATGAAAGGCAAAATTAATTTGTGTGACATTGTAGCAACAGAGAGAAACACCACACCATACACCTGTGAGTTGAGTGAGACACTTTTGAATGTCTAAATGATATATGTTTGAGTGCCTGAGTGAAACACCTTCTCTGGTGAGGAATAGTTCTCTGATTTTCTGACTGCATCTCTGCTTGGTTGATTGATCACTCTTAAAGATAGTACCTGTTAAATGCATTAAAACATCTGCACATCTTGACTGAGATCTTATGTTGAACTTGATGAAAGTAATTTCTTGTCTTGAAAAGTTTTTGAAAAGGTTGAGTCATTGTAGTGATGGTTCTGAAAAGCTGAGTTGCATTTTGTTTGCTTGAGAACAAGCAAAGTTCTAAGTTTGGGGTTGTGATAACAGATTAAAATACCGTTATTTACCATATGATTTTGAAACCAAAAGCACCCTTTTTGACTTAGAAACTTGCTTGAACTCATAGGTTTTCAATAAATTGTGTGAATAAGAGAGTTGAGGTTGATTTTGACCGTTTTCTAACAAATTCCCCTTGTTTTAACAGAGATTCAGGTAATAAAGGAAGAAGAGGTGAAAAGCCATGAAGATGGAGCTCAAAAGGGGTCAAAAAGACACCAAGAAGGGAGAAAACCCGAAGCCCAGACAAGCACCAGGCGACAGAAGTCGAAAATTTGCGAGCAGAATCACCGCTCGTCGCCCGGGCGACGACCGCTTGTAGCTCAGGCGCCCAAAACTGGCGCCCAAGCCTTACAGAAGCCTCAATTCACGCCTGGGCGAGCTCCCTGCGACGCTTGAGCGTGATTTGACCTGGATCGGGCCCTGTTTCTGCTCTAATTTGATTTGATTTGATTCTTTTGGACTGGGTCGCAATTTGGGACACTTCTCGCACTATTTAAAGGACCCTAGGGCTCTAGGTTTTGCATCCCTGGCCGAAGAGAGCATACAATACAATCCTAGCCAATTCTTAGTCTTCCATTCTTCTTTCTTTCTTCCATTATTGATAGGTTCCCCCATGTCTATGGGGAACTAATTTCTATTTGTTGTTGGGGAATGATGTAACCTTGTGAACTCTCATGTATTTGAATTTGTTCTTAATTCCATATGTTTTATTTCATTATTTGTTAGAGTAATTCATTTGCTTTATTCTTGCTTATACAATAGCATTATCTATGAGTTGCATGAGTGTCGGGAGGTTCCTTTCAATTCAGGTCCTTGTTGAATTACTCCTAAGGGTTGTATTGCTCAAGGATGAGGGTATGAGTCTTAGTCGTCTTAACCTCTTGATCTTCATATCTTTTTACTGGGAATGCTAGGGATTGCATGAACTGGTAACTAGGGATAGGCTTATTGACCGAGGGATCGGGTTTAAGTGTTTTCGTGAGGGACGTTAGCATTAATGAATAAAGAGGAATTCTTATATACATGAGAGGGAACTTGGTGAAGTCTAACCCCAACAGCATAACCATCTCATATAAATCAACCTCCGTTCATCTCTATGCTTTTTTGCCACTGATCAACTCCAATTTATTTTCTTTAGTATTTTTGCAACACAAATCCATGATCTCTTTTATTTTCAGTCTTAATTAATCCTGTTTTCACACAACTGTCCAGCGCCGAGAGAGTCCTCTGGGATACGATACTTGGTCTTACAATTTTATATTACTTGTGCGACTCGGTACACTTGCCTATTTGCCCCAACAGTTGTAAAAGGGGGAGCGAGTTAGAGCTGTTATAAATAGAGCTCTTGTAACTCTGTAGAGGGTATCGACTGTATTCAGTGTAAAGTCAGGACTTTAGCCTACAGAGGGAGGTTATGCTCCCAACCAGGGGAGTTATGCTCCTAACCCATTCTTTGTAAAGAGGATTTTTTTACTGTGAATAATACAAAAAACTCATTATTCCATTACTGTTTCTATCTTCTGAGTGTGTTCTTGTTAGTTTCCAAACCCAGGTACCTAAAAGTATCAAACATGTTAGGAGACCGGACAGTAAAATAATTAAATTTTTGATAATGATACTTTGACAACATTTTTTTGACAACATTTTAACACCATCTACGTGTCATTTTGTGATTGGTCCATGTTGGTGTTTATGATTATTATTATTGATTGTGGAATAATTTTGTACCAATTATAGAATGACACATAGATGATGTTAAAATGTTGTCAAAAAAATGGTATCAAAGTATCATTATCCTTAAATTTAAATAATGTCTTCAAAATATAGGAGACATTGATGCATCAAGTGTAGGATGGAAAACATACCATTTCAGTTCATTTTGAACCAATACACTGCGAACCCATCAAAACCGGACCAAACTAGGCTAGACTGATTGGAAAAAGTGGGTTGAATATGACAACCTATCCTTGTCACTGGTCATGCTGGCCTACCAATTTTTTATTTTTTGTTTTTCAATTTCATACAATAGAATATATGTTTCTAAATAAAATAAGCACCATAGCATACAATACAATATATGTTTCAAGAAATACTCCAATCAAACAAATAAGAAACAAAATACCAAATGTGAATAAACTTTATATTCACTCTTCAAATAATAGAAAAATAATTTAAAGTCATTCATCATCATGTCCCTTGTCAAGATTATTAAAGGCATCTTAGAAGAAGTCCCTCCAAAGTTTCATCTGTCAGCTACTTTATCATCTTCAATAATATGACATGAAATTGAAACAAAATAAATTATAAAATAAATTAGAATATAAAAATTGTTTATGAAAATAGAAAAATTAATGGAATTTAAATTAGATAAATTACCATAACAAAAACCTTTCTTTCAATTGGAAATACAAATAATTGCTTTCACATTTTTGGACAAAAGATGACTTATGTACTTATTAAGAATTCTCAAACCAATGTTGAATGCAAATTCAGATGCAATAGTAATAGTAATATTTAGATACTTAGCAAGTCCTTATCCATTACTGACATATATGTAAAATGTTCATTATTACTCTTCCACCATTAAAGAACACCTATATGTTCTATAAAATCAAGATCTAATGTTGACCCATCCAAACATATATACTAAGTTGATTCCTTCTGATTTTAATAACAACTTAAGTTTGTGTTATTTTATTTCCTAACTTGAAAAGCCAATATTTTATTTTATTTTTTTATGAAATATAAAAATTAAATTAGAACAAGGTAAATAACTTACATAAAAAAGGCTTGACTTGGTGGAAGCAACAAAATATGAGAGATTACCATCCTTTCGCTTTACAATATTTCAAGTTGAACTTTTTGTACAATTTTAAGAGGAAAGTTTACACAACTTTTGTGTTATCTTCTCTAACTTTACTTCCTAACTAAGAGGATCAATCCTTTCATAGAAAAATCTCAATGTTTTCAACTTTATCATTGGGTCTAAAATTGCACCAAATATAAGAACAACACTATATTTATTCTAATATTTGTCAAATTTCACTTTCATCCTTTCAATCATATCTCATATAACTTCATATTTTGCACTTTCCATTAAAAGACTTCGAATTTTTCAAACTTGTAAGTTGGATGTAGATAACTTGAAACCATAATAAGATTTGTAATATCATAAAATGTCAACAAGAAAGCATTGAATTTTTCTACTGTTTTCAATTTCTCTTAAGATGGATAATACTTATAATTCCCATCAACAAGGTGTAAACTTGCAAACACTCATTGGTATTTAAGGACACTTTACATAAAAAATGTTGAGTTCCACCTTGTAAGAACATATGTACATAAAGCACTTGATGCATCAATGTCTCCTATTTTTTGAAAGTATTGTTTAAATCTAACCATTCTACTCTCAGATCCCCTAACATACTTTATGCTCTCCATAATTTGATTTAAATCATCACCAAGTACCTTCAATCTTTTTTGCACAATCAAATTTAAAATGTGTGCACAACAACACACATGAAATAACTCACCATCACAAAGTAAGGAATTTTGCAAAACAAGTGAACTTTTTAAAGATTTTAGCAAAACATCTTTGCTAGAAGCAATATTCAAAGTGATAGAAAAGATTCTTGTTTCAATTTCCAGTCATGAGAAAAATAACTTATCTTCTTAAACAACTTAAATCCAATGTGAGGTGGATGTAAATGGTAAAAGTTGAGAACTTTGCTACTCAATTTCCAATTTGAATCAACATAATGCGTTGTCTAACTTATATAACCCTCAATAGTGCAAGATATCCATACATCAAAAGTTAAACAAATCCTATATGAAATATTCTTCAACACTTCCTTCAACATGCTTTTTACTTTCATAAATATTTTCAACACGTCACTCTTAATATTTCTAAAAGCTAGAGTTTCATCAGGATTCAAATAACTTATCCAAGTCAATCATTCATACTCAACAAATTTAAATGGTAAACCATGTTAGATAATTAAATTAGCACACAATTCACAAGACCATGTGATTATTATTTTTTTATAAACTTGTCATTAAACTTGATCGGATAATGTTGCAAGAAACTCTCAAGACTCCACTCTTGAGGCTAAGCGAAAGAAGATGATGATAGTCCAGCTGCAACCCTACCACTACTCATAAGATCCACATACTGCCTTTGAGAGGCCTCTGCTGACAATCTAGCAGCTTTCAATTACTGCAATGCCACTGTATTCTATTGAACCAAAGTTGCATTATGTTCTTGCATGTAGTGATCACAGACTCCATCATTCGCATTAAGTCTAGTGCATCAGGATTTGTGGGTAGGGAGGAGAAGACCTAAGTGTCATCTTCTGCTTACACAAAGAAAAAAGCCATCAGTAAAACTCAAAGAAACAAGGATACTAACTAGACATAACTATGAGTACACAAAGCAAGCATAACACACTCATAACCTACAGGATTTCTAAGGAAAGAACTGCTCTGATACCAATAATGTAACATCCCAAAAATATAGTATAATACTATATAAAAGAGTCATCACAGATATGATATGGTAGAACAATTAATGACTATCATATAATATAAAGACTTACAGTCATCCAAAATAAATATAAATTTTAAACTTTATATACAAACATCCTAAATCAAAACTATTTACAAATACTGCTCTGAAGCAACTACACAGCAGCAACGCCTTCATCAAGAGCTTGCTCCAGAGACACCTCAACTCCCTTTGCTCACACCCACAAGATGATCATCGTAAGGAAAAGAAACCCGCAACGTATAAAACATAAATACAAACACCAGGGTAAGCTAGTTTAAATAAAAGAACAAACATCCATTACATTTCACACAATCACACTTAATCATTCAACCACACAAGACATTGTATGCATGATACTATAATGAATTGACTGTCCCGACTTAGAATGATTGCCGAGCTATGGCGGGTTGTGCACTTTTGGTGGCTTCTACTGCTTTGCAGAGCTATTACCAATGGGTTTCACCCTACCATACTCACAAGGTTAGTATGTTCCACACCTTGGAGCATACTAGAAGCCCCCAAGACTAAGACCTCCTACTACTCCTCACAACATGGATCAATCCTCTCTACGTGAGAATGAAACATCATTGAAGTTTTAGGATAACCCCCAAGACTAAGCTCTTGAATTCATTCTAAACATACTTGGACCTCACCAAGAGTTTTCACTTTGGAACTTAGTTTCACCACTTTGAAATCATACTTTCAAATCACATACTTCCACTTTAAATCTCAACTCATGACTTTAAATGAATCAAAGCATCACTCAAATCAAACAAGAACAAGGAAGAAAATGGCAACCCAAACCTGGACTAGTCGCTCAACGACTACGAAGTTCTTTCGCTCAACGACCCAGTTCGTTGTGCGAATACACAAATAGTGTTCTCAGACTCCAAACCTCTCGCTCAGCGACCCAGCTCGTGCGAATAAAACAATATTAATCCCATACCTCAACCTCTTCCTCAACGACCCAAGTCGTTAAGCGAATAAAATGAAAGTGGTACAAAACCCCCAACCACTCGCCCAACGACCCAACTCGATAGGCGAATCCTGAGACAATGGTCCATATCCCTCAACCAGTCGTTCAGCGACCCAACTCGCTAAGCGAATCCTGAGGCAGTGGTCTAGACCCCTTGCCTTCTCGTTGAACGACTCCACTCGCTCAACGAGTCTGCATAATTCTGCAGCACGAAACTGTAGAATTATCACCCCTAAACCACTCTTGACCAAATCTATATATTTTTTCCAACTTCTAACACTCCTAGATTGTTCTATGCACTCAATTATACCCAACCAAGTGTGTCTAAACCCTTATAACCTCATTCTAAACAAGTAGCTACAAAATCATCACCAAAAACTTACAAAAACTCAACTTAGAGACTTAAATTGAATTCTACCATTTGGGGCACAATTTCAAACCACTTAGGGACTCTAACAAGCCCCAAATGACTTACATAGACTCTCATAACTGACCATTTGCATACTGAACCCTAAACTCAATTTTTCCCTAGTTTAGTTCCTCCAATTGAGTTCTAAACCAAGTAGAACTCTACCTCATCACCACCACACCCTCACAACTCAGATTTCCACCATTTTGGATGCTTGAGCATGACATAAATCAGCTCCTACTCATCCTCAACTGCACAGAAGTAGTTCACCAACCATTTCTTACCATTTTCCTATTATAAACCTCAACTTTTAAACAAACCTGATGGATTACCAAGAGTAATCGGTTCCCAAACAATTCAGAACTCACAAATCACTTCATTAACACAAAACCATATCATCAAATCACATACAAACAGATTCAAACAGTTAGACAACATTCATTATCACACAATTCATCAATATCACCCATATAGTTCAAATTTTGCTTAACACAAACAACATTTGCATCCAACCAGTTTAATATTCACATACCATCAAACTTACATTGCATACTTCAATTTAAAAGCAATAATCTAACTTCCCTTACCTCAAGAAAACTTCTACAGTTGTATAATTCCCCTACCATTGCTTACACCACAAGGAACTTTTAGAAACATCTACAAATCACCAATTGGTGATTGAAGAGAAACCTTAGAACCTAAATTGAATCAAAATTAGAAGAAGGACGCATGCAACAAAAATCCCCTTGCATGATCAAGATTCAAGAAATTACTACAAAAAAGGGAACGAAACTTGCTGACAAAACATATTTTCCCCGTAGTGTTAACGTCATTGATCATGGAAGACTAAATCCATGACTTTCTAAAAGAAGAAGGACTTAAATAACACAAATTTTAGAAGAGGGATGAAAACCAAAAACCCATGATAATTTTATTGTACACATAGAATAAAGTATTGCAAAATACCTTTCCTCTTTTTGTGGATGAACGTTATTATTTTAACGTTATGATATTACCAAAAGTCTCGTTATTCATTGTTGCCTACGTTCTGTTGATTTTGTTTGCAACGTTCATATTTATTAAAAAATACTTTTCTCAAAAGATATTTTGGCAAATATTTTGGAGTTTTTGGATCGTGGGCTTGGTTCTCCAGCTCTATAAATAGAGCACTTCATTCACTCCAATACACATCATCAGAAATCATTCTTCTCTCATTCTCTCTTCTCTTAGTTTAATTCTTTCTCTTTTCTTCTTTCCCTAAAAATATAATAGGTTTATTTTATTCTCTTTTAGAGATCCCTTCTAGTTTTGAGATTCTGAGAAGTTCCTGTTGTATTCTGGGGGCTTGCGCAATATATCGCGGATAAGTTCTTAAGGACAATTGTACTATATAGGATTTACCGACAAGGACCCAAAGGGAGACGATCGGGTAAGGACGCGATGTTAATTGATTGGTCATCCGGATGAAAGCGTCGGTCGTACGTTGGAAAGCATTAATGGGCAATTAATGTGAGTTATTACCATATTATATGCATATATATTACATTTATGAATGATTAGCCGTATATATTGCCTGAGATACACAAAATATATGATGTTAATGAGTAATTAACAAGTTATATTGCATAAAATATATTGCATTGATGGACAGTTAATGGGCTTGACAACTACAAGGCCTATAAATACAAGGTCAATGATTCGGTAAGATCATCTGATTCAAGAATTACATTGAGACCTTCTTGAGGCACATATCTGACTTGAGCGTCAGAGTATTTTCTGCAGGTCTACCCACACTTGTTACCAAGGAGTAGACAATTGGAGGATTACAGTGACGAGTGGAGGATTGCGTAGTGTGATCGGAGGAAGAGTGAACTGGGAGAAAGATTGGCCTCAGACCCTTTTCAATTGAAACAACAGTAATCTACACGCCTCAGGAAATTGCGGTTTGAGTTTTTGTCAGCATTTTTTACTACAATCTTAAGGACTTATATATCAGTTACTATCCAAAATTAAAAAGGTAAGGAGAGCTAACTCTTTTTTATTTGTTTTGTCGTGTTTTAAGAAAAGTGAATTGGCATTTTTTTATTTTATTATTTATTAATTGTTTTGGAAAAGAGTCGTTTTAGAGGAATAAATTATATGAATGATGTGGTATGGGGAAGTTGTGCGAACCTGAAGGTATGGTGACAATTCCCTCCCTATAAGTTAATTCATATGAAATTGGGAAACGATTAGAATTTTGAATTTTATGAATGAGATATATGTCAGTTGAAATAAAATAGAGAAAAACAATGTGAAATACTGTTACGGTGAAAGTCAGGAATGTTAGGGATTTAAAATATGATATAAGAGATAATTGGGTAGATTAATTTCTTTTATGGCTACAGAGAGTATTTAATTGACTATGTGAAGTCAGAACGGAATCTAGCAGATCCTCTGATATAATCCTTGGGAAGAAATATGATCGTAGAAACATCGAGGGGAATGGGACTAAGCCACTGGCAAACAAACAAGTGATGGTAACCTAACCTTTGTGATTGGAGATCCCATGAATAAGGTTCATATGGGTAAAAACAAGTCACTTGTTAGTTCTGATAGCACTAATTTGATTTTAAATGAAATATGTCCATTCCTATAATGTGTGTGAAAGTGCTAGAGACTACATTATTGAGAGGTTAAACTTTGTAATTAGACAAAGTTTTTAATGATCTTCATATCCCTTATGGGTGGTGTATGATTTGCAGCATATACTTGATGAAATCACCTATATGAGTGTCAAGTGGGGCCACTTGCATGAGATCTTCGCATGATCTCTAGAGCACTCATGAATATCGGACACGCGTATGGCCTAGTAAGCGCATCATAGTGATAACAACAAGGATTGTGGGGATGTACTGTGATTGATAAACCTCTAACACACTCAAGTATCTTTGGTTGATATAGCTTGCTATACCAGCTCTGACGCATTACATCTTATAAAACCCAGGAAAATTCTTCCTTTCTTTCTTTCAATCTCTCTTTCTCATCTTTTGCAATATGTAGGGGATTGTTGTACACGTAGGATAAAGTATTTCAAAATACCTTTCCTATTTTTGTGGATGAACGTTATTATTTTAACATTGTGATATCATTGAAAGTCTCGTGCTTCATTGTTGCCAACGTTCTTGTTCAAATAGAATGACAATGTTCTTTTGTTTTTGTTTGCAACATTCATATTTATTAAAAAATCTTTTTCTCAAAAGATATTTTGGCAAATATTTTGGATTTTTTTAACCATGGGCCTTGTTCTCGAGCTCTATAAATAAAACACTTCATTCACTCCAATACACATCATCAGAAATCATTCTTCTCTTATTCTTTCTTCTCTTAGTTTCATTCTTTCTCTTTTCTTCTTTTCCTAAAAATATTTTGGATTTATTTTATTCTCTTTTAGAGATCCTTGCTAGTTCTGAGATCTTCAAAGATTCTGAGAAGTTCATGTTGTATCCTAAGGGCTTACGCAATGCACCGCGGATAAGTTTTTAAAGACAGTGATCTACACACCTTAGAAAATTGCGGTTTGAGTTTTTGTCAGTATTTTTTACTACTAATTTAAGGACGAAAAACATATTTAACCCTTAATTTTTCTAAGTGTATATCATGCAACGTTAATGGTAGTTGTCATGTTTTATACTTTTTTGCCCACACAATGTAAAGGCAATATTTTAAAAACTGTGGTATAAATCATAAACACTTTAATAATGGTGGGTTTTGATAGCTATTAAATCACACCTATTAAACTGTTGTCGTCTCTTCTATGCTTAAGAAATAGTTTTATACATTTGGCTAGATTAGTATTGACTAAAGTATAAAATATTGTAATGTATAATATTTCAAACTTATATTTGAGTTGTTTACAAAGTTTGAATTGTTTACAAAGTTTGACTTATTACTATTCAAATATTAATTTAAAATGCTTTTTATAAAAAAACATTAACATCATTGAATTAATATGATTATATAAATATTAATTTACAATTCTTTTTATAAAAAAAATTAACATAATTGAATTAATATGATTATATATCTATTTATTTTAAAAGCTTAAGATCAAAATATATCAAAATCCAAGAAATAAATAAATTTCAATTTTCTATTTAAAATTTAAGAATTATAAATATATTTAATTCTAATTTTTAATTATAAAAAATATTATACTGATTTTATTTTTTTGTTAGCAAATTCACCCATTCTTGTAATGAAATAAGAGTTCATTATTGTTTAGTGTCTTAGTCCTAACTTTTTAGACTGAAATGACATTCTGGTTTTATTAGAAATTTTGTACATCAAATTAAAACATATAGCTCTTGAATTAACGTAGAATTGATGAGCCATTGGTTGAGACCGGCAAAAGTTGTGAGCTATGAGTGATTTTTGAAACTTTTGGCCAAACCAAGATATTGATTTAAGTCTTTTTCCTTTTAAGGTCTAAAACAATTAATTAAAAAGAATACTAAGATTATTGAAGCAAGATGAGCCAAACAGGTAGAGACATACAAATTTGCCTTCAATTTTCATCACACCTTTGGGATGATTCAACTACATGAAATTCTCCACGAACCCTCTTTTTTTCCATTCCAAAATCCAAACTCATTCCATAAATCTTCTATATGACTTTGGGGTTGTTTATTCAAGTCTACCCATAGATCTTTATAACTCATTTTGTACAACTCATTTTTTTTTTTTTGTATTTTCACTTTCATAGGAGACTTATATTGAAAATGGAAGTTATGAGAAAAATAATCATATACTTATTGATGACAATCACAATTGGATGTTACAAAGTTGGAGGAAGAGAACCTATACTTCACAGGGTAGGAGGAGGAAGATATACTTGGACACCAAAAACTAACTTCACACAGTGGGCAAGTTATGAACACTTCTACAAGGGTGATTGGTTATGTAAGTGCTATCACATAATCTATTAAAATAGTGATTTCAAATAGTTAATAATGAGAAATTTATTAAATTATGTTAACATTATGTTTATTATTAGTTAAATATAAAAAAACCTACAAAAGAATGAAAGATTCTATCTAACTGTCCATCAAATAGAAATTTTCATTAATTTTTAACTAAAAATTTAGATTGTCTAAAGATGTGTTTTAAATAATCCGTTAAAAGTTTATTGTTATGATTATTCTTATATTTATACATTAAATATTTTATGCACATATAATGTTTTTGTTAACCTATTTTCTTTGTATATACAGATTTTGGTTTTGATAAGAGTCTGTACAATGTTTTGGAGGTGAACAAAACAAATTATGAGAATTGTATTGATACAAATTTCATACAAAATATCACAAAAGGGGGGAGAGATGTTGTTCAACTTTTAGAAGCAAGAACATATTATTTTCTTTGTGGAAAAGGCTTTTGCTTTGAGGGAATGAAAATAGCCATAAATGTTGAGGAACCCACCTTCAACCTATCACCCTCAGCACTATCCAATAAAGCTCTTCACTCAAGTAGCATCATAAATACTGAACTCATTGTATTGTTCACTGTTTTGGTAAT
The DNA here is from genome assembly GCA_027742785.1 of Vigna reflexopilosa. Taxonomy (NCBI): domain Eukaryota; kingdom Viridiplantae; phylum Streptophyta; class Magnoliopsida; order Fabales; family Fabaceae; genus Vigna; species Vigna reflexopilosa. The sequence continues at coordinate 8,204,603 of CM050929.1, read as the reverse complement.
GGAGGTTTATATTATATAAATGTTACATCCTTAAAGTATGTCAAGAACTTATTCATATTATTAAAATTTTAATATCCACTTTAGTCCTGTGCACGGTTGATATGATATTTTTTTTTCTGTTATCAGAGTTCACTAAAAAAAATGTATTTATGATGAAATATTAGTGCTTAAAACTGATAAGAATGAAATTTTTAACCACTAAAATAATTGTCTAATTTATTTTTGTGAAGGAAATTGATGGATCAGATCATACTATATTACAATTTACATTTATTGGGGGAAAAAATGACAATGTATTTGTTATAGAAACATGGTTTCCTCAAATTATGAAAATAAAAGTATTTGCACTTACTACTATTCACACAGTTGATACATGTTACAAGATAAGAACAACTATAGCAATAATTTTGACATTAAACAATAATAAAAAAATCGAAATTTTCGCAATATTTTAGAGATAAAAAAATGTTGGACTTTCGAAACAACAATATCAGCCCTTCATAAATTTACTTCAGCAATCTAATGCCGATAGTAATAAGAACTCATCCTGATTAACCAAGTTGGTTGTGTCACATCTTCCAACAAACATAAAAGGAAGTTCTGGACCACTATTAAATCTTTCTAAAGAGAAAAATTATCAACCTAGATCATTTATTCAGGTGCTACTAACCTTTGGTACAGTTCACCTACAATATTTGTCATCAAGATATGAGATTTAGAAGATAAGATAGAAGGTAGGAAATCAAGAAAGAAAATAGAAATTGAAAATATGTGTTTTTTTGTTATATTTGGAATGAAATGGATGTTATATTTATAAACATGCAAAGAAAAGACCGTTACAAAATTCTAAACATTGCATTATGAACGTTGCAAAATTCTAAACATCTGAAAACCAACGTTCCAAAACAATATAATATAATATTTAAATGAACGTTGCAAAAGTTTATAAACATTACACAACTTTCTATTGTAATAAAATAATAATATTTTACAGCACTTTATCTCTTCAATTACCAAACCTTCATAGCCTATTCCACATAAGAAAGCATGTGGCAGATCCTCTCATGTATTGGAGTGTGATAAGGTTCAGGTTAGAGAAGAGCATTCAATTGAAATTGAGTCAATAAGAATAAAATATCACCATATCAATCCAGTGAGGGTTCTATGGGATGCAAAGATGATTGATTCTATTTGGGAGGGAATTAGAAGAGAACGTAAGGAAGTCTTATAATCACCTTTTTCCTAGTAATTGAATTTTTGAGATAAAAAATTTATCATGTTGGAGAGAAAGTAAGGATCTAAAAATTATTTTATAAGTATAAGTGGTTTTAAAAATGACAGTTGATTAATTTTGTTGATAAAATGTCAAACTATAAATAGAACTTCTATTAATCAAGCTTCATTTTATAAAAACCATGGTCTCTCTTTCTTTTTTAAAACCCTTTTTTGAATTCTCTCTAGATTCTTGACTCCATTCTTGACCTGTATTAGAGATCATAGGAAGATCCCTACAAAGAGCTCTCTACAGATCCCCACTATCAAAACTAAGAACATATTAAGTTAACCTTTTATCCCTTTTTGAAGTTAGCTAGAGTTGAGTTGCTTATGGTCTCTGGCCAAATACATGTGTCTCAAATAGGTCAATGTAAATCTCTGTTTAGTTCTTATTGTGTTGATGTGCTCAATTTTGTGATATGATGTTTGTGTAGGAAGTTAGAACATCTTGTGAGGAGCTACAAAGTGTAGGATTAGTGTGAATTGTTGGGGTTTTCTAGTGAGGAACCTTGTTCTAAGTAAGGGAAGATTTTAATTCTGTAATTGTTCGCCTTAGTCTGTTTGATTATTTTGAGTTGGTTTGATTGAATAATCACTTAATTTTTTTTTTTTGTAATTTGTTCATGCAAATGTCTTGATGTGATTATAACTGATGTTTATAATCTTTATGATAGTAAAATTTGATTGAGTTCTGTAATGAGAACTGGTAAGGTAAAATCCTAAATCTGAGTAGTGTGAATCAAATTGAGAACTTGGTACTATTTAATGAAGGTTTCAATTAGATTAGATTCATTTTATAGGAGAAGGTAAAATACCTAGTTGATCAATCTGATATGCATATTAGGCTTTGAGGTTCTTCATTGGCATTGGGTGACACCTCAATATCATTAGGCTCCCTCTTGGGAACCTGTGGGTGTTACTTGGAAATTGAATTTTAGGGTCCTAGGCATTGGGCACCAACGCTTTGTTGTTGAGCGCTATGTTAGGCGTTTGATGCAAGCTTAAAGACATTGGACATTAGCTAGAACAAAACTTTTTATATCTCATTTTCATTCAATACTATTAATATCAATTGAAGTAATAATAATACTAAAAAACTAAAATTAGCATATATATATACTAAAATTTTAAAAATTAATTATTATATATATATAATGAATACAAAAGTTACCAGCTCCTTTCAAATGTATATATTATTATAGATTATAGATTTCAAATTAATAAATATTAAAGAAAATTATCGAAAGTTTGTTTAAATATGATAATACATTTTATTTTAATTGTATATGCATTTTAAATACTAATATCTTAGACCATTACATTTTATTTTAGTTTTTAACATAGTAAAATTATGATCTTACAAATTATTTAATTATAATAATAATTCTATTCATACCGTTCGAATCAAATTAAATAATTAAACCTTCAAATAGTGTTTTAATCGGTTCACTCAAGTGTTTAATTGTAAAAGGATCGGTTATTGGATAAAGCTCGAATTACATAATATGTAAAACATGCTTATATAGAATTATTATTCAATGCTACATTGCATACAAAGTTATATAAATCAATGAGGTGAATCATATATTTCAAAATTAAAAGAGACATGAACGTGATTTTATTAAGAGTATAAGAAGCAAATATATTTTTTGAAAGTGAAAGTTATTAAGAATGTATTAAAAGTTATTAATTTAATATTATATATTTCCCCTTGAAAAAAAATAGTTACTACCTTTAATTGGGCTTAATGGCATCTTTTGTCATCCAACTATTATTATTTCTAGAATTTTATCATTTAATTTCCTTTTCATCTCACATTTCTCGCACAATTTTTTCATTTTCTTTTATTATTGCTAATAAATTTGTTAAATATGTATGAAAATGATGACAAGCCTCTAAAAAGTAACTGTTTTGCTATTGATTTTTAAAATGGGTAAAATGTGAAGAGCTTGAAAAGATTATAAGATTTACGAAAAAAACTTGGATGATAAAACATGCAAAAGTTGAAAATTGAAAAAAAAAAAAAACCTTAAGTGTTAAATGTGCTAACATTTAGTAGCTTCAATTACTCGGAAAGGCATGGAGGTTTGTCATAATTTTCTTTATATACTGTACTAAGCTCTACAAAATTTATTCTGCACTTCTGTTAAATATAATAAAACCACAGACCATTGGCTCATGGGACAAAGCACTTGATAAGTGAAGTAAAACTAGACCTGCAGAGTACAATTTACACGGATTTGGCTGTTCCAACTTGTTAAAAGCATCAGATAAACTGCTTCAAAAATTCTGTAGCAACAAGCCTCCCCCGTGTGTTCACTGACATTTTGAGCTCACTTATCTCTTTATCAATGTCCTGTAATTTGAAGGCCATTATTATACTAAATTTCAAACAATTAACCAAAACTATCACATTATTTAATATGGACAATATCCTATATAAAAGCACAACAGATCGATGAAAGAAGCCACTTTAAATGTCGGGAAGGTAATAGAAAGCAAGCAAAAACATCATCTTGCTGTTTCAAATTATCAGTAAATCTTTTTAAGTCCACTATACCAAATACCAATCTGGCAGGAAAAGTCTGTAAGTAAATTATTTCTATCTCGTTTGAAAGTTGATGTATAAGGTCAGGTATCTAACATTCAATAAAGAATATCAAAATGTTATTCTACTTATTATATTTTAATTTATTTCTGCATGTTATACTGATCTTAGCACCAATTACCCAGGAGAATAATGTTCCGCGGAACCTTTGCAATGCTTTCATAGATCATACGGTATCCCTAATTTAGATAATTACTACATGTCACGTAAAAAAAGACAAATCTAAATTATAGGGTAAACAAAATTCTTGCCTCCATAAATTGCACTATAAAATCAATGAGTTTGTGTTTTTGCATATCCTCACAGTGGTAATTTGTTATAAGGAAGCTAATGTCATATCCCTGCCAAGAGAAACAACAAGATGACATCAATGATCATGTTACCAAGAAAAACGGAAGTATGTTAAAAGAAATTTTGTCTTCTACCTAGTGAAAGGAAAGAAATATTAGTTAGAATCAAACTTCAATAATTATGTGCGAGTGTGAATAATAAGAAATTTTCAAGGCTATTATTAAATTTTTTATACTTGTGAAATAAATTCACATAATGGGGTCAATTGTCCTCTAATAAGAGTTTTAAAGATGATTTTTTTTAATATGTGAATAATATTAATTAATATTGAGATAATGCAGTCTTCCTAGTTATATGAACTTTCTTGGATTCTCTTAAATAGAATTATGAAATCATCTTTAATATCTTAAAAGTATCACTAAATTGGTAACATCTTTCAATTTAAAACTTCAGTCAACTGAAAGTGGTAAGGCCCTACCGTTAACCCCATGTGATGAAGGGCGAGATAGAAAAACAGGTGGCCGAGATGCTGAAGACCGGAATCATAAGGCCAAGTACCAGTCCATACTCGAGTCCTGTAATCCTAGTGAAGAAAAAGGACGGCAGCTGGAGGTTTTGTGCAGATTACAGAGCTCTCAACCGAGCGACGGTACCGGATAAATTTCCTATCCCACTGATAAAAGAATTGTTAGATGAATTGAGAGGGGCCAAGTATTTTTCGAAGGTGGATTTGAAGTCAGGCTACCACCAGATTAGGATGGGAGGAGAAGATATAGAGAAGACGGCCTTTCGGACGCACCAGGGTCATTACGAATTCTTGGTGATGTCGTTCGGTCTCACCAACGCACCAGCCACCTTCCAGAGCGCAATGAACAGTCTGATGCAACCCTACCTGAGGAAATTCGTACTCGTATTCTTTGATGATATATTGATATACAGCCGATCATGGGAAGGGCACATGGAGCATGTCAGTTTAGTGCTAAGGAGGTTAGAGGAAAACAGTTGGGTGGCCAATAGGGAAAAATGTGAATTTGGCAAAGTCCAAATAGGTTATCTGGGTCATCGAATATCGGAGAAAGGAGTTGAGATGGATCAGGACAACGTAAGGGCTATGGTAGAGTGGGAGAAGCCCAAGACAGTGAAGGCTTTAAGGGAGTTTCTCGGACTGACAGGATACTATAGGAGGTTTGTGAAGAACTATGGGAAAATTGCCAAACCATTGACTGATCTTCTTAAAAAGGGGCAATTCACATGGACAAAGCAAGCGGAAGAAGCCATGTCTAGCCTAAAGAAGGTCTTAACCACTGCACCAGTACTGGTTCTGCCTGACTTTGACCAGCCTTTCCATATTGAATGCGATGCGTCAGGGAGAGGAATAGGAGCGGTGCTCACGCAAGGGAAGAGGCCCATTGCTTTTTTCAGCAAGGCGTTATCAGAAGGATCGTTGAGTAAGTCGATATATGAGAAGGAACTAATGGCGTTGGTCCTGGCCATACAACATTGGAGACCCTATCTATTGGGTCAGAAATTTGTGGTACACACTGATCAAAGGAGCCTGAAATACCTATTGGAGCAGCGCATCGCCACTCAGAATGAGCATAATTGGATTGCAAAGCTCCTAGGATATGATTTTGAGATTGTGTACAGGTCGGGGGTCACCAATAGGGTTGCAGACGCCCTATCACGAAAGGAGGAAGAGGACACGGAGGGCGAAAAGGAGTTGAGAATTGTGGCCCGACCTTATTGGCAAGATTTCACAGAGGTTCTGGAGGAGGTTGAGGCGGACAAAGCATTAAAGAAGGTGATAGAAGACCTGAGGAAGGACTCCAACTCGCATCCCTCGTTTACTCTGGAACATGACCGATTACACTATAAGGGGAGGCTTGTGATTTCCGCTCACTCTACTTGGGTGCCTAAGCTAATAACAGAATTTCACACGACTCAGACAAGAGGGCATTCAGGAGTTTATCGGACTTATCGCAAGGTAGCCCAATCACTTTACTGGATAGGAATGAAGAAAGCCGTGACGGACTTCGTTGCAAGCTGCCTAGTATGCCAACAGCATAAATATTTGTCATCCTCTCCACAAGGGTTGTGCAGCCTTTGCCTATACCCAACGCCATTTGGGAAGAGATAAGTATGGATTTTATTGTGAAGTTACCCAAATCCCACGGGTATGATGCTGTTTTGGTAATAGTAGACCGTCTCAGTAAATATGGGCATTTCATACCACTGAAGCACCCTTATTCCGCCCGTACCATAGCTGAAGTGTTCGTGAAGGAGATTGTTCGTTTGCATGGGGTGCCGATATCTATCGTAAGTGATAGGGATCCACTGTTTTTGAGTGTTTTCTGGAAGGAGCTATTTAAACTACAGGGTACTCAACTGAAGATGAGCACAGCCTACCATCCTGAATCCGATGGGCAAACCGAGGTCGTGAACAGGGTATTGGAGGGTTATCTAAGATGCTTTTGCTCAGAACAACCGAGGGGATGGAGCGTAGTACTACCCTGGGCAGAATATTGGTACAATACCAGTTACCAAGAGGCGGCGGGTTGCACTCCATTCGAAACAGTGTATGGGAGATCCCCCCCTTCGTTGCACAGGTTCATACCAAGGGAGACCTTAGTGGAGGCAGTTGGCCAAGAATTGCAAACGCGAGACGAAGCATCAAAACAGCTAAAGTTTCATTTAACAAGGGCCCAGGAGCTGATGGTGAAACAGGCCGACAAAGCAAGAAGACCGACAAATGTGGAGGTGGGAGATTGGGTGTACCTAAAGATCAGATTGCACAGGCAGACCTCAATGCCATCCAGATTGCACCCTAAGTTAGTCGCACGGTATTTTGGACCTTTCCAAGCCATACAGAAGATTGGAGAAGTTGCTTCTAAGCTTCAACTACCAGAGACCGCTCGGATACATCCAGTTTTCCATGTATCTCAATTGAAGAAGGCAGTGGGAGAAAGAAACATGGAGACGGAATTGCCAGCAGAGTTGCAGGTGGAGGGACCCTCATTTTGGCCGATCAGAGTGTTGGATAGAAGACAGATACAGCAAGGGACGGACGAGGTGCAACAAGTGTTAATAGAATGGCAAGTGGGGGGACCAGACGGAGCAACCTGGGAAGACGCTCTAACCATCAGGGATCAATATCCAGACTTCAACCTTGAGGACAAGGTTGATCATCAGGCGGTGGGTAATGTTAGGTGGGTAATGTTAGGGGCTGGAAAGTATATGAGAGGAGGAGGTATAGGAGAGAGAGAGAAGGGGACCGAACGGTAAAAGAAAGGGGCCGAACGGTGGAAGAAAGGGGGCAAAGGACCGAACGGCAGAAGATTGGAGGACCGAACGGTGGAGGAGAGGGACGAGCGGTTGGAAACAACAAGGAAGCAGCCTAGCGGTCTTAGTCAGGAGGAGCGGGAAACTTATTATAGTAATAAGAAAGATATCTTAAGAGAATATTCTGCCAGAGTTAATTAGAGTAATCCAGAACATATCTTAGGATATTATTCGATATAAGTCAATTATAGTAAATAAGACTAAATATATACGAATAAGTTAATTATAGCTAATAAGGATATTTTCTATTATTCAGAACAGGTTTGGGGGCAGAAATAATTAGTATAAATAAAGGAACAGTCTAGGGTGAAGGACATGCTTTTTGATTTGTGAGTTTTGTAAGAGAGGTTATGCTCTCAGGTAACTGACGGAGATCCTGTTCCCAGTTATTATTTGTTTTCTTTGATTCCGTGTTTCCATTCAATAAAGAGGTTTATTCAGTTATTGCCATTGTTCTTTATATAAGAAAGTGAGTGAGAAAGCGTTCTAGTTACGTTCCGTACTCGGATACGCAACAGATAACTGCAAACGAATAAGAAAGAAAGAAATGACAGCACGAAGGAGACAAAAGATTACACACCAAAAGTAATGTAATCCAATTGAAGTATTAATGAACTTTAGTTTACATCCACAACAGAATTCATTATGAACATAGATTACAACTTTTGGTTTCTCTCACAGTGAACTCTCACTTTTACTTAATAGTTGTAACAACTTTAACTAACTGAACGAACTCTTTCATAAGTGACAGTATAAGTTCTCTATTTATAAGCAAAGTCAACCGCAATAACATTGTACACGTAATTCAATTCAAGTGTTAATGAACTTCAATTTTCATCTACGATATAATTCATTATAAACACAGAAATTACAATTTTTGGTTTCTCTCTTAGTGAACTCTTGCTCTTACTTAGTTAACAATTGTAACAACTTTAACAAACTAAATAAACTCTTACATAAGTGGCATTACAAGGTCCCTAATGATGAGCAATACCAACCAGACTAACATTGTACACGTGCTATAACTGAACAAATAGGACACGTGGACAATATGACACATTTGGTCATAAGCACCCACATAAGAAGTTCTAGTCTCATAGACACTATAGTAGACCAGATGTGAAACAAAGACTAGTCGTTGTTAGACATTCTGGAAACCTTTTCACAGATTTTAGTGAATCAATCTTCACAATCATGGGACAAGATTTAATTTTAAACCATTTTAACAAAACATTAGTCTCACAATCAAGAAAAAATATACCTTGAGACTTATCCGCAATGAATTGATAGATGTTTCTATTAAGCACTTTTCAGCCTCATTTCGACATATCAAAACCTGTTACAACAAATGCACATATTTTTACAATGAAGCATTGATGAAAGAGTGATATATCATTTAGGAACGTATAGTAAAACAAAAACCACTGAGCCAAAATTATCACCTACAGGATTCAGCTTCATCCAAATGAAGTATACAATAACTTAGAAAGGTATGGTAAAAGAAGACATTAGGATTAAGGCACAATTATCATGATAAGAGTACGGTTAATTCTAACGAAGACAGCTTAAAGCCACTTCCTATTTGTGTTGCTGATGAACATAATAACAAAAGCACATATCAGAAGACAATAGATTACAAAATCTTAATATAGTCTCGAAGAAAACTTGTTTTCATGCCCATCCTTTCCAACAAGTAAATATTTGAAATCCAAAACAGAGCCAAAAAAATGATAACAGTTGAATATAGTGAAATTTATATATGGGATTAATCTCCCTTGTGTTGAATACACACATAGAGTCTAATTATAATAGAAAAAATATGAGCTAAGCCCAAAATACAAATAAAAAATATAAACAAACTAACTAAAGATAAAAGATAAATATAAAATAAAGATAATATTTTTAACAATAACCATGACTTTCAAGCAAAGGGACGTGAGTCTAAATTAAAAAATATATCATCATGAACCAAAAGTAGCGAAATACAATAGAAGCAATCCTTGGTAATTCTCTCATCCTCACTAATAGAAACCTCCTGAAAATTGCTTCCACTACTCATCTGCACTTTCATTTTCTTTACTGCACATGTATTTCCCTTATTTAAGTTATTGTCTAAATACTCAGTACCCTTTTCTTTCTCATCCCTCATCTCACACGCATCAGACTTTTGGCCTACTTGTATTTTCCTTTTATTATTTTTCTTCGGATTGTGTATCCATCCTCTCATAAAGATATTGTTTTTAGACTTAATCTTCAAGACTACAGAAATTTGAATATCAAAACTAGCCAATGTATTTTCCTCTATTACATTTAAGAACAAGATAGATAATAAAAGCCTATTTGTAAATGTAGCAACCTTGCCACCATCAGATCCTATATTGTTTGTGCTCAGAATTTTTCCTCCAATTTTGTCCATTGTCAATAAAACGATAATTTCATTGTATGTTGTAGAACTTGGTGGTGTATTGAACATTTTCTAAGGTAGATGGTCTGGTTATATGTTACGTGACTGAGTAGGAGATGCAACGAAATCAACCTCACACACACTCAAAACAAGCAAAATAATAATGAAAGAATGGAATTGAAAGAATGAATATCTTTTATTGATGGTAATATCTGAATAAACAAAAGTAAACAATAATTGGGAGCATAACCTCCGTCAATTATTTCTAATAACTGGGAGCAGGATCTCCGTCAGTTACCTGAGAGCATAACCTCTCTTACAAAACTCACAAATCAAAAACATACCCTTAACCCTAGACTCTAACTTTATTTATACTAATTATTTCCCAACCATCTCTTACTAAATATTTCCCTAGAATATATTTGCATTTAATATAAATATCCCTATATATAAATATCTCCCCATATATTATCCTAGCATATATCCTTAATTATAAATATCTTATACTGAATATTTCCCTAGAATATATATTTATTTACTCTAATTAACTTATACTAAATATCTTATATTGAATATTTTCCTGAAATATATATTTATTTACTCTAATTAACTTATACTATATTTATTTACTCTAATTAACTTATACTGAATATCCTCCTACCTTATACCCTAACATTACACCCCGCTGCAAAACAACCTTGTCCTCAAGGTTGGAAATTTGAAACTTGATCTTCTGACTCCTCTTCATCATCGTGTTATCACATGAAGGGAATCCTCTGGCAATTGCCCTCCAAGTCAAGTCTGGAGGCTTGGGTGGTGACAATTCCTCCTCCCATGACTTCCATTCTTCTCGGATTCTATTAGTTTCCAGCATTCTGGTCACCTCTTTTCCAGAATCGTAAGCCCTGAGATAACGATTTTCAATGTCTTTCAATGCTTCATGCCGCTCTCTCCCTTCTGCCGGTGTATCAAAAATTGCAAGCCCCATATTTTCTTTGCTGGCCCACCTCCTCACAGAATCCATTGTTCTCTTCATGGAATTGATTCTTCCATCTGCCCTTCCTTCCAAAGCCTTCATTCTTTCTTCCAGTACTAGCTCGTTTGATTTCGGCAGTTCTCTCACGTTTGGTTCCGGCCGTCCTTTCACATTTGGCTCCGTCAGCCCTCTACCGTTCGGTTCCAGGAGTCCTTTCATGTTCGGAGTTTGGACGTATTCTTCCACGATCCCCGACTGCTTATTGGTCTCCAGTCTTTCAAAGACTGACCCCGTGTTTCTTTCTACGAATCGGATCACCATCGCCTCCTTTAAATCTTCCCAAGAATGATTCTTGGCGTTCCCCTTCCAAAATCGGAACCAGAACCCGGCCTTTTCCTCAATACTGATGTAGGCTAGGCGCAACTTCTCTTCCTCTGACACCCCTTGTAGTTCAAAAAAATTATCAACTCTATCGATCCAATTCAATGGATCAACCCCGTCAAAAGTGGGTAACTCTACCCTTTTCCTCCAATTTGGTTGCTCCTCGTGGCACCCATTCTCTCTCTCACCCTTCTCTTCCTCTTGCTGGTCCTCCTTTTTCCCGTTGACAGATACCTGGCTTCTATCTGAATTTCCATCTAATTGTCGGGCTTGCCCTCCCATCATCCTCAGCAGTTCTTGCAAATCCTTGCGAACTGCCGCCATCTTCGTCTCCAATCCCCTCATGCACAGTTCCATGTTCTCCAGTTTTTTTTTTCTCCTCTCTGACTATCCAGCAGTTTTCTCACCCTTTTTTCTATCCGGCAGGTCGGACCAATTGTTACGTGACTGAGTAGGAGACGCAACGAAATCAACCTCACACACACTCAAAACAAGCAAAATAATAATGAAAGAATGGAATTGAACGAATGAATATCTTTTATTGATGGTAATATCTGAATAAACAAAAGTAAACAATAATTGGGAGCATAACCTCCGTCAATTATTTCTAATAACTGGGAGCAGGATCTCCGTCAGTTACCTGAGAGCATAACCTCTCTTACAAAACTCACAAATCAAAAACATACCCTTAACCCTATACTCTAACTTTATTTATACTAATTATTTCCCGTCCATCTCTAACTAAATATTTCCCTAGAATATATTTGCATTTAATATAAATATCCCTATATATAAATATCTCCCCATATATTATCCTAGCATATATCCTTAATTATAAATATCTTATATTGAATATTTCCCTAGAATATATATTTATTTACTCTAATTAACTTATACTGAATATCTTATATTGAATATTTTCCTAAAATATATATTTATTTACTCTAATTAACTTATACTATATTTATTTACTCTAATTAACTTATACTGAATATCCTCCCACCTTATACCCTAACATTATAGATGTCTAAGAAAGAGATAGTCTGATTAGAGATGCCACAATAAATTTTGTTATGTATTGAACTCTTCTCTAAGGTAGAATGTCTCGTGAGTAGATGGTCTCATGTAGGATTTTGTTTGTAGCTCTAAATAACTTGTAACTATTTTATGTCCCATTTTTAAAGGTGGATATGTATCTCCAAGTGATGCAAACTAAACGTTTATCTTGCATAATACATGAGACAACTTATTCTTTTTCTAGATTTGTGTTTGTTCTCCTTTTCATCTTCCTTTTGTGTGATTCGCAATTCACATTGCAAAGTTCTTTCATTGATCATAGACTCAATTTGGCACTTGGTGCACAACATGTACAATGGAATGCTATACAATATTTCTAAATTTTAACTAAATACTATATGGGCTATCTTAAATCTAGTATCTACATGATACATCTCAACAATTTGTTTTCATCACTACAAAAAAATTTAAGCCACTTTCACTTAATGTTTTCATCTCGTTTTCTTTTTAAAAAAAAAAAAAAAATAAGATCTCTAGCCATGCCCAACACAACACAGCAAAAATATAAACTCTTATCACACAATATAGAGTAAAACATTTATTTTTAGTATGATTTAATCTTGTCTTTCTAAGATTAATTCTTTCATCCCACATCCTCCCCACCAAACAACCTCTATGTTGATTTCTCTCTGTCCTTTGAGTTCAAGTATTCATTTATGTCGCAATTCCTTTTTCCTGGTTTTAGACAAGTCTTGTTTCATGTTATTCCTCTTTTAGATTAAATGTGCTTCAGAAACAAATCATAATATCTTCGTAATCTATTATAAATTCATGAAGCCTCCATCACAAGGAAAATGTTGGAATAGGGTATGTCTCTAAGTCGAGCACTCCATTCAATCAAGAAACACTTGGGTTCAGAGAATATAAAGCATGGTGCCTACACACTCTAGCATTCCTTCTAATAGGAATCTTAAAACAGTTATTCACAACACCATGAACTCATGTTTTGAAGCACAAACACAGTCCCTCCAACTTAAGCCGAGCTATCTGCACCAAATTTCTCAAACTACTTACTACCTCTGCAGAAATAGATGGGTCAGCCTCTCCAACCTATTGGTGGATGTGAATAAGAAATAAAGAAAAGGCGTTTACAAGACCTTCCAACTTATAAAAATCTATTAGCAACAAGTAACAAACTGATTGTGAAAGTGTCACTCACAAGGACCTTATAATTGCAAGAAAAAATCGTATGGAATAAACAAATTCCACAAAACACGAGTGCGATCGGCAATGTTATCAAACAAAAGTTTATTTATGAAGTATTTGAAATTCCTAAAATGCTAGACCTAACAATCCTAGAACATAGATATAGAATACCAGTCTCACTCTAAACCGATAAGACCCAACCATGCAAAAATAGCCACTAGCCTAAGGCCAAAAGTCCTATGAACCTAACTTCTCTTTTCATCAACTTATCTACTACATAAGAAAAGAAAAAGAAAGGCCATATATCTTTTGATCATAGTTACATACCTCAAATCACGTCAATTACAGTGGAAACAAAACTTAAAACAGAAATTACTGCATAATGATACGAAACGAAATGGAATTTACGGGATTGAGGAGGAGTTCGGGACTGGTCCTGCAAGTAAAACAACAAAATTCTCAATCCAATCGCCTTGATTTTTTTTTTCTTTTATAATAACATCGTGAAATCGTCGTATTATATTTCGAAAACAAAATTACAATCCCAATTACATAATTATGTGTTTCCTTCCTTTTCTCTTAACACTACCTATTAGATCAAGAGAGAGAGAGAGAGAGAGAGAGAGAGAGAGCGTACTTGAGCTCAACCTCTGGCTTGTTATGCCTTTCGACTTCTTGACAGGGAAAGTTCTAGAAGCGTAGCGAAGAAGAGAAGAAAAAACGTGATTGAAAAGAAAATGGATGTATATATATACAGAGGGAGAGAGGGTGGCATTGAAGAGTAAGAGAAGGTACCTGGAGGCACATTGCGGCCTCTAGCGTGTTCCGAATGCAGGTCAAGTATAGCCGCAACGTGCTCGCCTGAAACGCAAAAGGGTATGCTCAATTCAACCGGTATGAATCATATGATGATTGAAGGATTGTAAGAAGAAAGAGCGTACCATGAGTTGGGGTTTGGATCTGAATCTGAATATGGAAATGAGTGATGATGGAAGAGTTGTAGTCGTGCGTGGAGTGTAAGAGAGGATTAAGATAGTGATTGAACTGAAAGAAAGAAAAAGTGGGTAAATCAAAACAACAAATAATAGTCCCTGCAGTGGGGATCTCAGGAATTTCACCAACCACGCTTTTTCCCTTTACCCGAATTTCAGTATGGTTTGGTGCCTTTGACCCCAATAGCTAATATAGAACATGATTCTCCTCTGTACATACCTACTTCCTTTGTAGCATTTTAATTTTTCATCTTTTATTCTATGTTCTCTTTATTTTCATCCTCCAAGTGTAATATTATACACTACTTTGCTTTTTTCTTTTCTTTACTTTCTCTTTATTTCTCTTTTTATGTCTAAAAATGTAAAAATTGAAGTTTATATCTTCCTTTTCTTTTTTCAAAGTAAACAAGCCAACTTTCAATTAAATTACTCAATCAACTACTACAATAAAAGTGTTAAAATTTTAGGTAAAATCATAGTTTTTCTTTAAGTTAAATTTCCCCAATAATAAAATCATCTGAGAATAAAGTTTGTATTATTATTTTAAAGGAATTTGGAAGTGTAAAAAATGAATTTAAAGTTTGTGAAAATCTGTAAAAGATTTAATTCATATGATAAACTAAAAAATTATTTTAATAAATAGAAAACAAAAATTACCAAATTGTATAAGTAATATAAAATAATATTCATCAGTTAAATATGTTTTGAAAATTATTTGAAATACTAAATTTTAAAAAAATAAATAAATAAATAATACAATAATTAAATTATTAAATATACGTCCTTAATTAAAATATTACAAATTAATATATATATATATATATATATATATATTTAAGATTGACACAAACTTAAACTCATAAATTAAATAGTTAAACTATTCATATTTATTTAATTCGTGTATTTTGAAGTTTTTTTTTTTCATGCTTAGGGTTTGCAATATATTTGATTCAATGTCATTGACCGATTAAAACCAAAATCATAAATATCAAAGTCCTAGCAATCTAATCACCAATTGTCTATATTATAATCAAGGACAATATTATAATCACGTCTAGTTGAGCTCCACAATGTTTTTGTTGGGCTCAACAATGTCTCACTAAGCTTATCATCGCCTTGTTGAGCTCCATACACGCTAGTCGAGCTTGGACAATTACATTTTCCCATAACGTATCCATAAGAGGACTTTCCATAACACCGATATTTCACCATCACAACCACCAAGCACTAGTGAAAAAATACCTTTCTATGACCGATCTATTATGACGTACAAAAATTATACATCATAATAAGTTAATCGGTGACAGAATCGTAATAAAAATAAAACATATTATGACGTATTTTGTATATAAGTTATAATATAAAACACAATGACAAACTTGTAAATAAATTTAACACATATTATAACATAGTTTTATATATATAAATTATAATATAAAATGTGGGGGTAAATTTATAAATAAGTTTAAAACCTATTACTACGTACTTTTATAAATTCGTCATAATCTCTCTCTTTCATTTTCCCATTTCCCTCTCACTCTCATTTCTCATTTCTCATTTCTCTCTAATTCTCGTTCGCCCTAATACATTGCCGTTCACTCTCTTCCTCTCTTCCTCTTTTCTTCACTCTCCATCCGTTCACTCAACCATTCATCTGCCACATTTCTCATTTGCGTACCCTCACGAGAGCGTTTCTCTCGTCTCCATCATCGAAGGATCTCGCCACAGTTCTCATTCACCACAATTCAAGCGGTAAGCACTTTCCTTTACCTCTCAGCCTCTCACCTGCATCTTTCACCCTCAACTTCTAGGGTTTCTTTGTATCTTCATCTTCTCACCTTCTGACCGATTTTTTTGCCTTTTCCTTCATTTTTCACCGATTGAAATCGGTTTCCTCAGTCTTTGTTCCAGTCAAGCAGTGATTCGACCCGTGGAGGGAGGAGCTAACCTAGGTAGATGTGGTTGATGCTGCAAGTGTAGCTGCGTGTTCGTTCCCCTTTCGAGGTAAGGGTTTTTGTTTCGTAATTACTCTCTGCATGTTTCGTAATTTTGTTTCGAGATGTCCACCTTGGTGCTGTTTTGTTTTGATTATATTGACCTTGTAATTGGTTGATAGCGCATAGCCGTTGTGGGTTTTGTCCGGCACAGAGAATGGCTCCAAAGATTCTTTTGTGACTTTTTTATGCTTTATGCCAAAATATCAAAGTTGTAAATTATTTTTGATGTAATCAGTTTTGCCGATTATTAGTGAGGGTTAATTTATATTGGTTGAAGTACTTAAATTTGCATTTAAAATAAATATGTTCAGTCATCATTCAGGTTAATTGGTGTATTACCAAATCCAATCTAATGTTTTCGTTTCCGGCAGAGACACGAAGAGCGAGTTATCATTATTAGTTCTAAGGATAATGATGAAAAGGTTATTGATGCAGAGCAAGCTCTCGAGCAAATAGCACATTTAATTTTAAAGGTAAGATGGTCCTGATTAAATTTTTTTGGCTCACATGCTTTCTCTGTAATATGCTTGATTTGACTATTAGAGTTTTGAATTTTGTTATGATTTTTATTGCTGATTATGTTCTTTTTGTGTTTCATAATTTATTATAAAAACCACGGTGGCCGCTGTTTAATTTTTATTTTAAAATAATATGGTTTATTGTTTGTCTAGCTTTGAAAATTGAATTACTAAGGCTTGAATTGTCTAACTTGAATTTACTCGTGCCTCTATCCCTTTTATTTTTAGAAAAAAATTGGAACATTTTTGCAGATGTTTGAACACACAGAAAGAAGTTTAAATATGTAACATTGTTCTGGAGCATCCTTGGAAGGTATTCAACAATACAAAAGAACATTGAATGCCTTATCTGTAAAATACTTTAACACACCAAAGCCAAATATTCCTTTATTTTTGTACTAAATTCATGTAACATGATATTTTTATATACCTTGTCACAGTATATGCCTGTATGCTATATCACTAGTATAAATTGTTGCACCCCCTATATGGTATTATTTTGAAAACAATACATGTCTTGCATCTGTGCATCATGATTTAAAACACGTTGTTATGATTGATAATTATAAACTCAGTTAGGGGTCTTGCCCTGCATAACCTGTACTTCTGCTACGTATTTGGCCACTTTAGTTTTTTCCACTTTTGAGAATATCATGTATCTATGTTAATATTCATGTAGCCCGTGGACAGAGGTATAGTGAGTCAATATCCACGTTGCAGAATACTTTATCAAAAAGAAAGTTTCTATTTTTTCCTCTTTTTGGCTAGACAATCTTGAACTTCAGAATGAGAATAGATTTATATCTTGTCAATTCCCACTCTTAAAGAATAGATTGATCTCTATTTTTCTTCCTATCATTTATATCTTGTCATTTCTATCTCTCTAATTAACAATCTAGCTAACTGACTAATAGGGACTAGGCCATCTTTAATTGGGATGTGCGAACTTAAAAGATTTTAAAGGTTGCCAATAGATTTAAGTTGCAATACTAAATTTGCATCACAATAATCCTATTTCAATTTAAACTTAAATAATATATCATCAGAGAAAAGGTAAAGGTTATAAGGTATTGTTCGTAGGATATTGAGTGTACTACTAGAAACTGTTAGAAGATTTTAGAGATATCTCTGTATCTGGAATTTTTTAATTGGGATGATATTTTAACCCTCCCTTCTCCACCTTCCAAATTGCACTTAGTTTTATATGAATAATTTCACTCTATCCTACCAAAAAAAGAGCAGAATGCGTGAATACTAGACACCGAATCTGATCAAGTTTATATTTAAATGAACTCAGAACCTTTGACAACCAAGAGGTAGACGTATAACTGTTGTTGCCACCTCACATTTTTTAATATTATGTTATTACTTTGAATGTACTTTGTCTGATTGAAATTGTTCTGTTTTCTCTTTCATTTTTAAATTTTTTTTCTTACAAGTTTTGTATTCTGAACTTCTTAAGTACTAAGTCCTTGCAGCTGTCTCTCCGCAACATTAATTAGCCTAGCGTGTCTCAATTAATTTTAGCCAAGTAAAATATGAATGTTTCCACATGAACTGCAATATATTTATGGAATATTTGGCATTGAACAACAGTTTTTAACCATAATTAACAATGCTTTGGCTTTAATTTGGCTAAATGTAATTCCTTTCTTTGGCTTTGACAGTTTGCTTAATGGAACATTACCCGGTTATCATTTGCACCAGGGATATGGATCAGGAGCAAATAACTGGCTTATTAATTTAGAGGTATTATTACATTACTCGGTTATCATTTGAATCCATATTGGTTGTTCCCTTTGATCTTGACTTGTATTTTTTCTATAGCTCAGGAGTTTTCTTGCTGTCAATGTGAATTATATATATAATCTTCTAAATTCTAATGTATTTAGGGGGAGGGGCGATGCCTTTATTACTTTTTATTAAAGGTTTTCTATTTATATTTGCTTTTGTTTCTAATGAATTCTTTTATAAGATGTTAAGTTTCCTCCCGGTCATCCCTTCATATTGTGATTCTTGTGCCCTTTTAATTTCAATCTGTTTTAACAAAACAATGTTTTGTATGTGAAGGATATCTGTGCAACTGTCTTTTTCTTTTTATTCATTATATAGGTGCAAGGTCAAATAAGTATCTTGCAGGGTGGGGTGTTGAGGTTTGGTTTATGCCACTATGCTACATCCGAGTTTGAGTTATTAGTTGAAGAACTGTTGAGATGAGTGATTATGTAATGAAGGTAGTTGGAATGAGTTTTAATTTTACAGAGATATTGTTTATTGGGACATGTTGACATCTAGTTCTTGTATATGTTGCATCTTTTACCTGTGTTGTAGAACTAGTAAACAAAATGAGCATATCATATATAGATTGCACTAATTTTTTATTTTTCCAGTAGTCAATGTTACAATGTTTTACTAATGTTTTTACACGTAAAATTTTATGAAAAAGGTTTATGGATACTACCTTTGGATATTAGGAAATGTTTGTTAATGTTTTTACACGTAAAATTTTATGAAAAAGGTTTATGGATACTGCCTTTGGATATTAGGAAATGCTGCAAGATTAATCAATAGTAATCCTTATAGATAGGGATTGGGAAACTCTATTTGTTGATTTTTCCCTTTTTTTCATCCCAAAAGGGATTCATATAGAAACTCTATTTGTTGATTCTTTTTGCATAATCTTAATATAGAGATTGTTTTCTCTAGTGCAAATTCTGAACATTTTAATTCTTTTATGCTGACTTGCATAATTTGTTGGGCTTGTTTTCTTAATGCACATATATACAGATGCAACATTTTTATAGATCTTTAATGATTACAATATTGTTTTAACTCTATTATTTTCTTTGTAGATCTTTAATGATTCATCTCCCATGGAAATTGTAGACATTGAAGACAAAGAACTGTGTTTCTTTTATTTTAGGTGTTAGTAGAAACTTGACTACAATTTAATAGTGTATGTATATTAATGTAATATTTGGATTTAATATATAGTTTCATGTATAAATGATGTATTAAATATTATTAGACAATTTAATGTTGAATTTGTTCATTTGAAGCTATATTGATTATAAATTGATTGGATGAGATGGTAATATAGTATTATGATTATAATTTCATTGGATGTCAATTGTAATAATTAATTTTTTTTTCAAAAAAAACATATATTATGACGTACTAAACAATGTACGTCATAATACGTTAATTCTGAAAACCACATATTATAACGTATCAACAAATCTATGTCATAATATCTTTCGCGCATATTATGACATATTTTAGAAACTACGTCATAATATGTTCAAGCTATTATGACGTAAATTTCTGCTACGTCATAAAATGAGCAGACTTACTATTACGCCCAGAACTATGACCCTAAGGAACTACGTCATAATAGGTCATTTTTGTACGTCATAAAATGTCATTTTTCCACTAGTGAAGTCTTCATAACCATGTCTAGCCAAGCTCCACAACGATTTTGTCGAGCTCAATGACGTCTGGTCAAGCTTATTGACGTCCTTACCGAGCTCAATACACGCTGGCTAAGCTCAGACAATTTCATTTTCCCATAACTTGTCCATAAGAGGAGTTTCCACAACCACTAACACTTCACCACCACAGTGGTAAGACATGTTGAACATATCATACACCCACAATCGTAAGACATGTCGCAGCAAACCAATAATAACGTATCAATCAATAACAAAGTTCTACAACCAAGCAGTATGATAGGAAAAAGCTCGATCGTGAAGCTCGACCACACTAGAGGATAAAGCTCGGTTGCGAAGCTTGGCCACTAAAGGATAAAACTAGGTGATAATGCTCGATCAAAAGAGGATAAAACTCACTCGTGAAGCTCAACCACGAGGCTCAGCCAGTAGAGGTACGCTACGATGACATGGTTTTAAATATGGTAAAATGGTTTTTTGATGTAGGTGGTGGAAAATTCTCAGATTTCATGATAACCAAAAAAAGCATAGAGGCTAACATGGACAAGTGTGAGCTAACTCGGCATAAAACACTAACTTTCATTAGTATGGTGTCCTTAAGTCAATGGGTTGAATCAAACCGCTAAAGAGAACGAATGAACATTATTTATGTGTAGAGATTATTTGGAAAGAAGAAGGGAGAATATATAAAGAATAGTGCCTACCTAATGGAAATAAGGACATAAGCTCGGTAGAGGCTCGACAACTAAGCTCGACCATACAACTCAACAAGCTCGACAACAAAGCTCACCCAAAGGAAGCTCGACCCACAAGAGTCCATCGAAAAAAGCTCAGTTCATTTTATTCCTATTATTTCGAGAGTAACAACACAAGAAAACAATCATCGAACTATGTCTGAGTATTAGTATCTCGTGAAATTATAGGAAAACACTAGAAGAAAAGGGAGGTTGAATAATGTTTTTGGAAAACTTTTCACAAAAGGACATTTAACAAATTTGTTAAAGATTAAATAGTCTACACAAATTGTTAAACGGTTGATTTATAAGACAATATTTTGAAAACAAAGCATTCAAAGGCAAAGTATTTTTAAAGCGTTTAGCAAAGCTAATATAGCATTTGAGAAAGATAACTCTTGAGAAAGAACAAAAGCATTTATCAAAGATTAATACTGCAATGTTTACAAGTAAGGTGTTTTGCAAAGGTGAAATGATCATCACATAGTTATTTTGTATTAGTTCACTCAATTGAGAAACGTCAAGTTCTCCTCTAAGACTTCTTAGAGGGTTCCACTAGATTTTCAATAAGATTACAACTGAGTATTAGCATTGTTCTTGGTTTTCCTAGTCAATCCTAGTAACATATGTTACACTAACTAGTTGAGTTTTAGCATCACTTTTGGTTCCTTAGTCACTCTTGATAACACCTGTTACGCTGACTAGTTGAGTTTCACCCACTCCTAGTTTCCATTAGACAATCTTTGTATCTTCTTGATACGCTGCCTAGTAAGGGTTTAACTTAACTAAGTTAACCACCAAGTGTTTGAATTCTTTTCAGAATGTACAATCAATCAGATTGTTTACAAGTCTTAGACGATAACTTTCATAGAGAGGATATGTTTATAATACAACTCAATATAATAGACTTTGAAAACTTTTCTCTCTTTTTACAAATGTAAGCTTATGATTCTATGAAGTTTGAGAGTATATTCTCGAAATTTTTGTTCTTTCTCGAATATGAATATTGCTTTTTGTTGTTTGTGTTTTTATTCTCTTGATACTCTCTATAAGTGATTTTCTATTTATAGGCTTCATGGGAAAAGATCTGTTAGACAATCCTTGTCTTTGATCTTTAAATCTTCGTAGCCATTTCGTAGCTAGCAGCCATAGGTTAAAGCCAATGTGTCAAAGCATGCATGCTTTTGCAATACTTTAACCAAAGTAGGTTGTGATGTTTTCATCACTATTTTGATGGACACAACATTCTATGAATGTCTTATTTATTTCTTACGTCCACTTCTGACTTGTTCATGATGGATCAGGTGGATACTTGTAATAGGCATATGCACAAAGTAAAGTAGAAATGCATGCGGACAAACATGTCCTTTTTCTTATCACTTATGTTGTTTGAAACATTGTGGATTTAATGCTTTGCATTGCGTGTCCAAAATAAATTTGTCAATTTTTCTATGCAAGTAAATTATTTAAACACTTTTGAAAAGATATCAAGTACTGATAAAGGTTTCATCGTTTGATGAAAACTTAGGGTTTTGCTTTGAATAAACGATTTTATTTGGAGTTTTATTTTGTAATTAATTGGAATTACAGTTTATTTTTGGCTAATTGTAGAGACTTATTAAATTTGGATTTCCGCAATGAATTTATGTTTTTAATATTTTAATTTTTTACTCGTAATCGTGCATCCCAAATTGGGATGTTACACAGTGCCTTGCTTAGAGGACATTTTAATAAAGTTACTTGAAGTAGCTTGATTTACTTATTGATGTAGCTCGGGGTCTCGCCTAAAAGGCTTTTGGGGCCTTCCCATGGAGGGCTTTTGGTGCCATCTGTGTAACTTGGGTGTCAAAACTTCTACTCTATTTGATTAAACTTCAAAACAAGATAGTTTTTGGGCAAATTTGATTGAGGTCGTACCCGAATCAAATTAATATGCAATTAAGTGCAATATACTAGGAAGTTACTCCTAGGTCGTCTCTTAAGGACTAAATGTGGTTCAGGCAATAGGTCAAACACGTAGTGAGGAGGAGGGGTTGTGTGAACAAAATTACGAATACAAGGCACGAATTAAAGACACGAATTAAAATAGGTTGGTCACTAGATCAATTGCAATTGTTCCAATCCCCTGATTAGCAATAATTATCCACTCCTCTCACCCTTAATCCAACACAAATGAAACAACCAAGCAAAGTCTAAAAGGTTTTCATAAAATGTGCATTAAGCAAACACACTTACACGTATTCATTCAATTTTGCACAAACACATTAATCAACTAAGTGAAGATTATCATGCACAAAACAGACCATTAAGTGTGAACCAAATTCAACTAAATAGAACAAATTGCATATGTGTGATAGGGTAATTAAGAACAGAATCACAATTAAGCATAATAATCTCATGAAACAATGCAACCTCCCTAGTGTCCAACCCAAACAGAGTTACCCTTCCACGAAAATGAATTCAAAATAGTAGAACGCAACAAAGAATGAACAGAAATTGAAACCAAACTACAAACTCCAAAACTAAAAATGAAACTTGGATGCAAATGGAAAACCTAATTAGCACAACAAATAAAAAACGAAATTGGAAAACTGAATCGGAAAATGCAACAGAACTACAATATGAAAATGGGATTAGAAATCAAAATGAAGAACATCAACACATAATACAAATAGAACTGGAACGAAAATGAAGTGTGGAGGCGAAATTAGTAAGACGAAAATGGAAGTAATGCGAAAATGCCATTAGCACTAGAAAACAAAAAATAATGAAGAACCTTAAAGGAGAGCATGTTCTGTTCATGTTCTAGAGCTTCTAAAAATGAAAAATAGAGAAAAATGAAAGTGTGTCCTAAGGTGGCTGCTACAAGGGCACCAAAACCTAGGTCAGCCCCACAATTGGGCTTCTTCCAAATTGACCAAAATTGGGCCCAAAGTTTCCAAGTATGACCCAAAAGTCATAAAAACGAAATTACAAATGAATTTAAACTAAAATGTTGATGTGGAGATAGATGACGACGTGGCATCACTCTTGTTGTCCCAAAATATGATTCTAAAAATTTGCCCTAAATATAATAAAGGGAAAAATTAAACTCAGATAATTTAAAGGCTTAATACCATTATTGGTCCATATTTTGGTTGGGAATGTTCGAAATGGTCCCATTTTTTTTTTGTTCAATGTAGTCCTAAAAATCGTAATTTGTGTTCAATTTAGTCCTTTTTGCAAACGCTGGTTAAATCGTTAACAGTCAAATGTCCATATGTGTAAGACATGCCATTTAACTGCCCACGTGGACATTTTAACCACGCCACCATAGAGTGCCACCACCACCGCTGTTCATCTTCTCCGTCCAACAACCACCCAGAAACACCACCAAGACCATCTTCCCCTTCCTCCACGTCATCAACATTTTTTCGCGACAACCATGACCGCTGCAACGAGACAACGAGCCATGCGTGAGCTCATCTGCTCTGTTAAGTCTTCAAGCCTGCAAATCCAGAAAAACCCAAACCCTTTTGAAGCTAAAGTTTGAAGCTTGCATTACGAAATCCTAAGTTGCATTCTGCCAATAGGCTATGCTCATCTTCTTTATTTGATTTTATTCAAATTTATATTACAATTTTGTTTCGTGCCAGACACGATGATGAAATTTGCTTCATTTGAGACCATTGTGGAGATGAAATTCTACGGGGCAATTATTTACAAAGCCGAGCCCTTCCTTTTTACTCCACAACATCTAAACTTCTTATAATATGAAAGCTAGCTTCCATAAAAGGATTTGCAAAAGAAATTACAAAAAAGATAAATGGAAAGTAGCAAAAGAAAAAGGAGATGTGTCCTGAACATCTGCCCGTAAACTACATGATAGATCATCTTTGTTTCTTCTTTAATACAAAATAAATAAATAAAACCATCAGTGCATAGATAAAAATGTTAACTAATAATAATTAGACACTTGGGAACAAAAAGAAAAAGGTAATGGCTGCTCGCGAGATAGTTTTCAAATTGGGGTTTTTTACTTTTGGGATTTCTTTTATTGCAGGTGCAAGGCACAATGATGAAGAATCGAAGATGGTTAGGTTTCGCAATTCTGGAATTCTATTTGCAGGTTTCTGGTAGACGAATCTCGCAAGAACGTGATTTGGGAATAACCATGGGAAGCGATTCGCGAGTTGGACTCGTCTCATGCACGAAGGAGGCACTCTTTTGGGGGTTTTGATTTCTAGGTTTCGTGATTTTTTGCAAAGAAGCTCGTGATTTGAATTCGTATTAGGGTCCTGTGGGTTTCTGGTTCTGAATCGCAAAGGAATGATTGGTGAATTTGGTTCAGGCCTCAAGATCATGGTGGTTGACGGTGTTGGTTATGTTCTTAAGTGTAGTTGAGGGTGGCATTGAGGATGGCTATGGACGAGAGCAAGCTTTTTTAATTGGGATAGGGATTCCTGTGCAGGTGTTGACGGGAATGGTGGCTGAGGAAGATGGTGATGCTCGCGATGGTGGGGAAAGGCGATTTAATGGCAAGTAGCAGTCCCTCATTGGTTGCATCATGTTTCAGTCAAGGCAGGTCAGCAGTTAAATGTCATATCATTTGGGTATTGCACATCTGGATATTTGGCCGTTAACGATTTAAACGGTGTTTACAAAAAGGACTAAATTGAACACGAATTACGATCTTTAGGACTACATAGAATAGCAAAAAAAAATGGGACTATTTCGAACATTCCCAACCAAAATTGGGACCAACAATGGTATTAAGCCTAATTTAAATTAATTAAAATAAGAATTACTGGTCAAATTAAGCCCAAATATCAAAACTAAGGAAATATTGGACATTTAAGCACAATTTCCTAATTAAATCTAGTACAATAAGCTAAGTGAATAAGAGAAAATATTGATTCATCAAGCGCGTAGACGATTTTGTCTTTAACATATACTCTATCAACTTGTGGAGTTGCCTTGCTTCTACTCTACCGACCTATTGAGTTGTAGTGCATTTTAGCAATGAAGATTAGGTTTTCGTGCTTCTATGTTGTTGAGTTACCAGGCTATTACTCTATCAATCTGTCAGGTTGACCTAAAGCTATTGAAGAAGTTCAACCTTGAGAGTTGCTTTTATTTGAGCGAGGTTAGAATGGCCTAAGCCCATATTGTAGAGGAGAAGCTCGGGCATCTAGGGAAAAGCTTGACTAGAGAATGATTTTCACTATAGGTTTTCAAATGGAGCTAAGCTAAGGTTGTGCACTACCACATCTGTAGACAAAACATAAACCACTTTTGGTATGGTAGCAATAGTAAATATAATATATTGAATAACATGGTAGAAAGTAGGTTGTACTACATTAAAATGTAAAAAAAAAAATTAAGTTCGATATATGGTTGGATTGACTTAGATTATATTTTTTGTAGTTTAGGTTTTTCTTTTCTTTTTTTTATCTTTTTTCTTTAGTCTACTTTAGTTAGTTTCTATTTTTTGTTTAGGATTTACATCCCGGCCTGCTAGAAGCTGAGCTACTGAGCTGTTTGGCGGCCGAGCTATTTAGGATTAAGTATGTTTGTCTTTGTTGTCTTAGTCATGATTTTTAGTGTTGTGATTAAGCCTTGTTTAAGTTTGCATTATTGCACTTAATTGTAAAGAAGGTTTTTCAGCACATGAATAACTTTGATCCTTCATCCTTAGTTAGAGCTTTTAAGCCTGGTTGACATATTCATGCATTGTGTTTAATTATATTCTCATAAGAATTTAGATGATGGATCAGATTTTAATAATGCTAACCTTAGTGAGCTCTAAGCCCAATTTCTTTCTTGTGTGATTTACACATGCTTGTGATGTGATCCAGAACTTGATTCAACTTTTTTTTTCTACTTGTTTGATTGCACTCTTGAGATGATCTAGGCCATTTTTGTGAACCAACCACTTATCCAAACTTAGCCACGGAATCATGTGCCAAAGGTTGCCACGAGTGGTCGGCCAAGAGCGGCCGACTCAGAGGAACTTGACTTTGAGTAGTCACCCAAGAGTGGTCAACCTAGCGGAGCTCGGCCAAGAGGAGCTCTGCCTAGAAGAGCTCAGCTTAAAGCGGCTCACCATGGAGTGATTGGTCCAAAGGAGCTTAACTTGAAATAGTCAGTCCAAAAAAACTCGACGTGGAGTGATTGGTCCAAAAGAGCTTGGTCTAGAATGACCATTCTAGAGAAGCTCGATCTACAATAGTCGACCAAGAGAGTTTGACTTAGATAATCATCGATCTTGAAGTTAAACCATTCCATTAATGCCTTTGAAATAACTAGATAGAAATAAAATAATTATCTTTTTGTAAAATCACATGGAATAATTATTTTTTTTTTTGTAAAATCACTTGCCTTTCTTTCTATCGATTTGAATTTTCAAAACAAATACATACATTATTTTAATACTATTTAATCCAAAAGGGTAAAAATACATATAAGTATATACATTTTTCTGTTATTTTATTTTTTAAAAATTGTCAAGCTGGGGTTAAAATTTATTTTAGGGTTAAATATGTTTTTAGTCCTTATACTTTTGGACGATTTTGGTTTTAGTCCATTTTTAAACTAAGGTACAATTTAGTCCTTCAACTTTAGAAAACTTTGATTTTAGTCATTTTTACCAAATTTTTTTAACTTTATTTGCTGTTTCATTATAGCATTTAGATTGTTTACACTGTTTGACACATTTTTGCTTCAATGTTAACTGAGTTTGAAACAACAAATAAAATTAAAAAAATTTGATAAAAATGACTAAAACAAGAGTTTTCTAAAATTGAAAGACTAAATTGTACCTTAATTTGAAAATGGACTAAAACCAAAATCGCCCAAAAATATAGGAATTAAAAACATATTTAACCCTTTATTTTATTTAATTATTGGGTTCCGTCCTCATCTCATCCGATTCAATTAAATAACATTTTCACACATCAATAGCCAAGTCTCTCCGCGTCTTTTTTTTTGTTCTTTTTCTTCAGAGTCCGAGATCAACCCCAACCAACCACTGGAGTTTTTCTCGGCCTCTTCCGATTCCTCTTTTTGCTTTCATTTTCGATTTTGAAATGGCGCCAGTTTCAGCTCTAGCTAAGTACAAGTTGGTGTTCTTGGGTGACCAATCGGTGGGCAAAACCAGCATCATCACTCGCTTCATGTACGATAAATTCGATAACACCTACCAGGTTTGTCTAAACCCTCAGATCCAATCCAAAACCGTATAAGAAACTCCTTACTTAGTTCGTCAAGGCTAAAACCACTTCTAAACCCTCACTATTTTCTGTTTCATTTGATTTGTTGTTTTTTGTGTATACTAGTAAAACTAATCCTAGGCTCTCAACTTGGTTCGATTCAGATTTATCATTGTTCTTGAATTTGATTTGCCTTTCAGTTTAATTTATCCAGTAAATTGTTGTGCTGAACGATTATTATATTCTTATTACTATTATTTTATTTAAAAGAACAAGGAAGAATTCAAATAAATGATCTAGATTTGATTATAAATCCTACTATTGATTCAGCTTGTGCACTTTGACTTTTCGTATGTTCCCCTTTGCCTTTTAGATTTTAGACTACTTTTTGTAAATACTAGATTGAACATGCCGATAAATTATTGAAAGCTAATGAGAATAAACAAACAGCCTATTTACTAAGAATATCTCTGAATACAAATGTAGAAGAACTTTTGAGATCTCTTCTATCGGAAAAGGCTTTATATTTTTCAATAGAGGAACTACTAAAAACGTTACCAACTTGTATCCAAATGAGCCTTGACTCACTAACTACGGCTGCTAATTGCTTAATTTGATAATTATTGCTATATTATGGACTTGTTGTGCCCAATTTCTTTTTTTTTTTGCTTGAGAATCACATTTTCCAACTCATACCATGTAAGCATAGTTGTGTTTCAACTATATGCTTGACTGCTTATAAGTTATATACCGTTCACTTCAGGCTTAAGTTTCTTTCTAAGCATAATAGACATGCAGCTTCAATCGTTGTGTGTACTTTCATTTCTTAGCTTCATCATACTATCATACTTTTATTGAATTTTATTTTGACTTTTTTCCTTCGTGCAGGCTACAATTGGTATTGATTTCCTGTCAAAAACTATGTATCTTGAAGATCGAACAATTCGATTGCAGTTGTGGTAAGATTTGGAGTAGCGTCTCATATATAAAATGATCAAGAAATGAAAGGGTGTTTAGGAAAGGAAAGGATTGAAAGAGGTAGGATAGCATGGGTGGGATAGTTTCCTACCATTATATTCTGAAGACTGGCGATGATAGGATGAAAGAAAGTATATAATGACATTTTAGTTGTATTTCACCTGAATGTGAGGGTTCACTTTTCTGTAGGACTCCATGCTTGCATTTTGCTTCTGCTGATGTGAACTAAGTTTAATTTTGTTCAATCCCAAATAGGAGAACAAGGATTTGTGTTTCAAATTTTTGGGTGTATAGGGAGAGATTAAGTGGTCAGCGCTCAGTTTTTTCTTTTCCTGGAATTTATAAATGATTAACATGACCATGGTACTGAAGGGTTTACTTGCCTTTTTAGATTACTGAATTTATACAGGTGAAATCTTGATATTTTGACTTCAATGATTCACATCATTTGCTGAGTTTTAAACTTCATATCCTATATCCTTTTGCATTTTACATTTTTTTGTTATTAACCGTTGTTGTTTTTAAGCTTTTACTATATTTATATTCACAGAAATAAATAATTTTTTAGCTGGACAAATTCTATTCCCAACTTTAAATTTCTATACATACTTCATGCTTCTAGCATTTGTACTATTTTAGTGTTTCCTTAATATTCAAGTTTTTTCTAGGTTGAAAATATATTTGTAATGGCATTGGACGTGCAGGGGTTGGTTTTAGTTTATGTGAATTTGTTTTTGCTGTATTCCAAATGTTCATCTTTTCACGTGCTCTGGCAGGGATACAGCTGGCCAGGAAAGGTTTAGAAGTCTTATTCCAAGCTACATTAGGGACTCATCCGTAGCTGTCATTGTATATGATGTTGCAAGTATGTTATCTGAGATTTCCTTTCTTTTCATCTTTTACTTTTGCCACTATTTTATGCCATCATCTTACACAGCTTTTGCCTCTTAAAAATATTTGGTATCATTGAAGTTGTTTTTTATGGTTAACATACTGAAGCACTTTGACTTTGATTGTAAACTTATGAGCTTCACATTATTTTGAATACCATATGCTCTGATAGCAGGATGCTATGCCTTTCTGTAGGAACTACGAAAGTAGCATAATGATATAGTGATTATACACAAGTTCCATAACCTTGTGTAGTAAATCATGGCATCCAGATCTCTTTACATGATTTGAACAAGGGGTTGACTTACGTTTCTGTTAAGAGCTTTGTCTGGAACATTTTCTAATAAATTTGATATTTTTGCTACACAGGCCGACAGAGTTTCCTAAATACAGCCAAGTGGATTGAAGAGGTGCGAACAGAGAGAGGCAGTGATGTCATTATTGTTCTGGTTGGGAACAAAACTGATCTTGTTGAAAAAAGGTCATGAGTAAAGAAAAGAAGAATGTTGGAATAAGTCTAGGGATAGGAACTATTGACAAATCGCATATATTGACTTAAACCAACCACTTGTTTACCAACTTTTCTTAGACTAAAAATCTTTTTACCAAGAATTATTTAATAGTAAATATGTAATCAGAATCTCTCTAGGTATTATCAAACTGGTTACAGTGGTGAATTTTAGTCTCGTATCTTTCCATTTATCCTTTCTTTGCATGCATTATAATATCTTATTATCCATCTGTTTCCATATTCTCTTTTCATCCAAAGTATTATATGTCACCCATTTAATATTCAGATTAAGTGTTTAACACTGCAGACATGAATTTATAGGAAGGAAATAAATTATTGGTATGGAACAGTAAGATGACATAGTGTGGGAATTAGACGTAGGAATGGTTGCAATTAGTCCTTTTGCTTTCTCTAGTAGTTTGTTGGAATTCTTACAACGTATATCCCAGTGTGTAGTCAACCCATCTTTTGCTGTGTATGCTATTTATTTGGGTCTTGCTATGCTCTTGGTTAAACATTTGTAGCAGTTGTTGGCCTATATTATAGATCACACCAAGGAATTAAGGTGTTGCTTATCAGTTAAAAGTCTTATGCATGCAAGTTAACCTACCATAGAAGATCACTCTTGGCATTAGTGATCAGCTTTGTCCAGGTAGTTTTGGATGGACAGAAGAGTTCAATTTTCCAGACTTTAGCTGACATTAGTTAAGTTGACCTTAAAGATGTTTTCATGGGAATTGCATGTTCTTGCTGTACAGTTCTGGATACTGACTAGTGTTACAATCTGAAATTTACTTTGTTTTGTTTTACCAATTTTGTGAGTCTGCAGACAAGTCTCTATAGAGGAAGGGGAAGGAAAAGCACGTGAGCTCAATGTCATGTTCATTGAAACTAGTGCAAAGGCTGGATTTAATATAAAAGTAACTTATCTAATACCCATCTTTTTTCTTTTGCATACATTATTATTGAATGCTTTGTTTCTAGTCAGAGTGAAATGAATCATGCTATAATGTGGTGATTGGACTCTAAATGCTTGTGTTTTAACACTATGTGTGTGAGATCTACATTAACTTAATTACATATCATGAACTTTTACTTCTTGTTCTTTAATTCTAAATCTTAATCATTTGCTTTAAGTTTCTTGCATTTGAAAATTTTGTTTTAAATTATAGTTTTTCCAGTTTCTAACTAACCATATATTATGTATTATGGGACATCTACAGGCCCTCTTTCGAAAGATTGCTGCAGCATTACCAGGAATGGAAACACTGTCCTCTGCAAAACAAGAAGACATGGTTGATGTAAACTTGAAGTCTACAACTGGCAACGCCCAATCTCAACCTCAGTCAAGTGGATGCGCATGTTAATTGTAGTTTGTCATGTGCTGTCCACCTTATGTTGTGTTTTTGGTTTTATGCAGATTTTTCTGTAGTTTTCTACAGCATTATATGAAAAAAGATGAAAGAATATATATAAGCAGTGCAGGGTAGGGGTTGGATATAAGTACTGTCCAAAAGATTTATTGTTGTTAATTAGATATGTTTGCCTTAATGTATTATAGTTAACCTCCCCAACCCAAAATTGGATTTTGTTCACTGTACTTTATAAATTGAACTTTTTTATTTGATTTGTCATAAGTTTGTGCTTAGTTTTGGATTAACTTAATACAATTTATACTTTTTTTTATATTGCAGTATAAATTCCCTTTCTAGAGTTTCTTTTGGTAACAAGGTTGTTAAGGTTGTTTGAAAAGTTTCGGTTGACAATAAGTTTAAATATAAATTATGACTAGACATTTTAGTTGGTGATCTGTCAATAATATATTAAACTTTTGATGTTATAAGTTGAAAATTTTAGTTTTAAAAATGGTGCCATAGTTTAAATTTTTATTCTTTAATTTTTATTCTTTAATTTGGTTTGATAACCATTCATTATTCAAATTCGGCTGCTTAATAAGACATTGTGACATATTTCTTATTTATCCTTCATTATTTAAATTTGGCTGACTAATGACAGTGTTGCATATAGATGACAATAGAGCATTAGATAAAATTTTATATTTTATAAAAGATGATGTAATATAATTCTTAATATCACTTGATCTTGTAATGGTAGAATCAAGATGATTTTCCATATTTGATTAATTTAATCTTTTTAGTATAATATATTTAGCAAATAGTTTTAATAAATTTACATTTTAAAGTTTAGATTATATATTTTGAAGAAAACGTGATGAAAGAAGAAAAATCAATTTATAGTTATTCCTTCAATTTTTGACAAAACTGTTTAATAAAATATTATATACATGATCATTTTTTTTTCCTTCTGTCGGTCCTAATTTTATATATAATGTTCATGCAATGTGTATTTTCATTCAATTTAAACCTTGAAAAGTCTGAGCAAGTTTGGTTGACACGAATTTGTTTTTTTTATCACATGTCTTGACTTTTTTATTGTTGTAATAATGAGTATTCTTTTATTTTTGTACAGTTATGCTTATTTCTGTTTGAGTTTGAGTACGTGATTTTGATTTTTTTTATCTATCTATGCAAATTTGGTTATGTAATTATAGGTAAATTTTAAAAAAATATTATAACAAGTGGTGTAATTCCGGACTTTAAATAGAGAAGTTGTACATCTCTACACAATTTTCGCATTACTTTTGTTTTGAACCAATTCAACTTCATTAAAAAATATTCAAATTTGTACTGCGACACTTCATATTAATATATATCAGCCAAAATTTGATACAATTTGGTCAAAGTTTAATATAATTCAATCAAGATCTGACACAACTTAGTTCAGGTATAATATCCTTTAGACAAAACCTTTACAATCTGCCTTGTTGTTAGATTAGTCTATCTTTTCTTTTGTTATTAAAAGTTTAATATTACATGGAAATAAGTTGAATTTTTTTATTTTTTACATGAAAACGGGTTGATGACAAATTGCGACGCTGATTCATGAGAAAGGTTAAAACGGGCTATCATCCGAACTTTTTTAAACTTGTCGAGTTGAGTCAAACCTTAATCGACTTGTGTCAAATCTTAACCGGATTGTATTAGACCTTGATCAAACTATTTTAAATCTTAATCGAATTATATCGAATTTTGATCAAACTATATCAAACTATATCAAACATTGACTGAATTATATCAAATATTGGAGTTTATAAAATGTCATTATAGGAGTTTGACTAATTTACGATAATGAAATTGGAAGTGGACTTCCATATTGAAACTTCATAATTGATTATATATTCATTGTAAAATATTATTAATCTTTAATGATGTATAGGAATGTAGCTTTTAAGTTTGTTATTTAAATGAAATAACTGACATTAAATAACAAGAGAAAAAAAATATAAAACTAAACCATGCTTAAATCATGGTAAATATTTAGGGACAACTATTTCTAAAGAATATGACTCCTTATTTAATTCAAGACACACTAAGAAATGTTTTTAGATGTGATAAGCTCGACAGTACAATATTTTTGAACTCTGACAACCACAACAATCCACATTCAGCAATAAGCTAGACAACACACCTTTAAACTATCAAAATATCCTAAGATTGATTACATTACATTAAAGTTATAAGGGTATAACGATTTTCAATTTTGATGCGATAAAAATGAAGTGCAAAAATTACGTAAGGATACGCAACTTCTCAATTACCAAATCCAATGCCGCAGACACAACCAAACCCCTCGCTGAGGCCCCAGGCATGAACGGCCCTGTCGAGGTTCCCCGACCACCCAACGCCACCAAGTCGGTTTTCGAGTTCGGCTCCGTCGCCGCCTCCAACGACAAGGTCACGCTAGCTGGCTACTGTCCCGTATCGGAAGACTTCGAGCCCTGCCGCTGGGAGATCATCCAAGCAACTCAGTCCAACGCGCCTCGGTTTCGAGTAGTTTTTTTTTTATCTCACCTCTCTCTTATACTTTTTCTGCTTATGCATATTGGATTCAATTTTATCTATTTTTGTTATAAAATCATTTTCGAGTTACTTTTAGCAAATTCCGCTCTCTCTTGTGTACTTTTTTCAATCTCTCTTTTCTTTTAGTCTTGTCAATTTGTTTACATTGATGAATCCATGTGATGTTCTCAGTTTCATTAATTGGCCCTTGTCATTTTGGGTTAAATGTCCTGTATCAAAGTCTCAATGGGTTCAAATTACTCTAACTAGTCTGGGAGTAAGAACACACAGAATAATAATTATCTTGTTTTACTTTGAGTGCTGCTTTAAGTTATACCAACTTTTTTTTCCAAATTCGGCATTAGGATTGATGATATTGGTGATGGATCACGCTTTTAAATGGATTTGAAAACTAAAGTTATCCCGTGTTATATGGAAGTTGTTTTTTAGGAGGATATTGCAGTGACCATGTTCCTCTGATAGGTGATGTTCATAGACACCAGTTTCCTTATAACTTATTCTGCAGTGTTTCATTCTCTAAATTTTAGTTTACTCATTTTCTTCTGTGTTTTCTGAATATACCCAAACTGTGGTGGCAAAATAAGTTCTTTGCATTATTTGGGGTTTGGTGTTTGGATTTAGGCAACAGTTGCATTAAGAAAATATTTTTATCTTTATTTCCAAATCCTTGAGAACAGGATTAAGCCCAATCAATTTGTAAACTTTCATCAAACACTCACTCAAAAGTTTGTCTTTATGTCCTCACAATTGATTCACATGTTGATAATACAGAGGACAAAACTCAAAATTAGGGGTGGTAAAAAGGACCAAGACTGGCTGGTCAGTCTGGCAGCGACCAAAAAAGTCAGCCCGGAACAATATTTTCAACTGGGAGACTAGTGGAGATGTACAATAAGGCCCTGAGAGGATCCACACACCCCACTAATTTTCTCTCAAATTATTCTCCCAGAATCTCATTTTCATTTTCATGTCATTTCATTTACCTTTCTTTGCATGCCAACATCTGGAGCAAAGTCTCAAATCGAAGGTTCTGCTTCTGCACTTCATCATGCTGAATTAACCAAGGTTAGGTGATTCCTCTCACCCTCAAATTTTATATTTCTAAAATAAAATCAACATGTTGTTAGTAATTTGCACAAAATTGCATAACACTGTCATGCCCGAAATCTGTTTGAGAAAATTCCACAACCAGAAATCCCAGGTGAGCTAACTTTCTTCAAAGAAGACCACTGTCTCAGTCTAACATTAATCTTGCATTTGCTTTGCACAGATTTTGAAGGTGCAAAACTTCAACACATAGAGGACCAACCTGGTTCCGCTCTTACAAGTTACTAGTTTGTGCATATGATGTTTCTCTTTCAAGCAAAATGCACTAAACAAATGGAAACTTTGACTCAAAGGTGTATATCTAGATGGTCTATTACACCTTATGCTCGTTACTCCAATACTTCTCAGAAGAAGTCTAAGCTTGCTCCTTTGCAGGTTGATCCTCAACTCTTTTTTGCACATGAAAAGTACATGCTCTCATTTATTTTAAGTTTTTGACCACTGTTTTTGGGTTGTGGGTGGTTTTGTAGGAGAGACGAATGATAGACAAGTGTAAGATATTTGCAAAAGCAGGTGATGGAGGTAGTGGTTGCTCCAGCTTGCGCAAGGGAAGACCCGATGGTGTGTATATCTCTTTCTTATGATGTATTGCCAAGGTTTTGATTCGAATATGTAGTTGCGTTGTGATTGCAGAAATTGCATTCCAATGCAACTGCAGTTGTGGTTGCAATTAGGTAGTAAAGACCTTCTACAAAACTGTAATAGTGTAGTTGTAATAGCAGTTGCAAACCACAACTTAAGAAATGTGGATGTTGTGCAATGCAGCTGATGACAGTGCTGCTTTGATGTCTGTTTGACGTAGGTGGCAATGGTGGGAGAGGCGGTGATGTGATTTTGGAATGCTCTACCAGAGTTTGGGACTTCAGTGGTTTGCAGCGTCATCTGGTATACATTTGTATCTTCTGCCAAAATGTTTTATGACATCATGAAATTTTTCATTAGAAGATTGCTGACACTAATTGTTTCTCATAGATAGCCGACAAAGGAGGACATGGATCATCAAAAAAGTTGATAGGTAGCAGGGGTGCTGATAAGGTAATTGATGTTTTACTTAGTTTTTTCGGCTTTTATAACAATCCACAGTTTTCTTTTCTCTTTGTTCCCAATACAGAACTTCGAGTTCATTACAAAATCATATGCTTTATTTAACAGGTTGCCCGTGTACCCATTGGCACTGTACTTCATCTTGTCAATGGAGATATTCCCTCCGTTGTCAAAACTCAATCCTTGACTGATGTAGACCCTTGGGATATTCCTGGGGCACTTGTTGATGATCTTCCTGACCCTGGCTATGGTTCTACCTCCAGTGACACAAGAGGGGAAGTAAAAGCAACACATTCATTTGGCTGCTCCTCAACGAAGATAAAGAAACAAATGCTAAGAAATCCAGACATGATACATCAACAGATGCGTTCTCTCAACTCTCCACTTCTAATGCAGCTCTTGAATTTTGTACAAAGGATATAGAAGAGAACCAAGAGATAATATACAATGTTGCCGAGTTAACTGAAGAAGGTCAACAAATTGTCATTGCTCGTGGAGGAGAGGGTGGTTTAGGCAATGTGTCTAGTTCCAAAGATTCAAGGAAATCTATGACTATGAAGGCAGGAGCTTGTCAACAGATACCTAATCTTCAGGATCCTAACAGTATCCACTCCTCGCTGCATGCAGGTTTACCTGGTGTTGAGACCGTTCTTATATTAGAACTGAAGAGTATTGCTGATGTAAGCTTTGTTGGAATGCCTAATGCTGGTAAAAGCACTTTACTTGGGGTTATATCAAGGGCTAAGCCTGCTGTTGGTGATTATGCGTTTACTACTCTTAGGCCAAATTTGGGGAATCTAAACTACGATGATCTCTCAATTACCGTGGCTGATATTCCCGGGCTTATAAAAGGTGCACACCAAAATCGTGGACTCGGGCATGCATTTCTGCGCCACATAGAGCGCACAAAGGTTCTTGCTTATGTGGTAGACTTGGCTGCTTCTTTAAATGGAAGGAAGGGAATTCCGCCCGGGGAACAACTCAGAGAGTTAATTCTAGAGCTAGAGTACCATCAAGACGGTTTGTCCAATCGACCATCCTTGATAATTGCAAATAAGATTGACGAGGAGGGTGCAGGTGAAGTATATAAGGAGTTAAAGAGAAGGGTACAGGGTGTTCCCATCTTTCCTGTATGTGCTATTTTGGGGGAAGGCATAGCAGATCTTAAAGCTGGTCTTAAAATGCTTGTCAATGCTGAAACATCATATAAACTTTGCGTAGATCAAATTTTGCTTGCGTAGATAATCATTGAGAACTTTTCTTGCTTGTAATGGAAAGTCTTTCTTTTTTTCTTTTTTGAAATTTCTTGTAATTGTAAGTCAAGAAGTTGGAAAATGTAATTCATACATGGTATGATGTCTCTCAGGCCCAGTAATCAGACCCTTTCTCCTTTTTAGTTTTATATCCCTTAGCTATGTAAAATTAGGATTAGTTTTTATATGGCTTAATACCTCAATTGGTCTTCTATTTTGTCAACGAATCTCATTTTGGTCTTCAAGTTTTCAACAGTCTCAATTTAGTCACAATTTTTGTAAAAATGCACACATTGTACCCCATCCGTTAAGTGCTAGCAGACGCCGTTAAGTGTTGTCCACGTGTTGGAGTGAGAATGTGGTGAGGTGTTATTTTTTTTTTTTACGTGGACTAATTCCATAAAAGAAGGAGTGGTGATGTGGCTTAAGAAATTGGGATTTAGGGAAAAATGAGATCAGACCTCTGAAAATTGGGATTTAGGGATTCAAAATTGAAGTTGGGAATTTTTTGAAGTGGTTGCGAGAGGAAGCCAAAGACAAGCACCCATTTCATTGTTGGAGAAGACGAGGACAATCCAGGCTATTGGTGACGCGAATAGAGGTAAGGTATGTCGTTTTCGTTGTCCTTTTCCTTTTACGACCATGTGCCCATGTGCGATATTTGGGTTTTTCTATGTTTGTAAGTTGTGATGATGATTTGTGGTCCCATTTTGCATGTTCAGTGGTTATATTGTAGTTTAGAGTGTGTGGTCCCATTTTGCTTGTTGATAATGGTTTGTTGAATTGTTTATTCGGTGTAGTGGTCCCCTGCCTGTTAGTGATGGGTTAGTGGGGATGTAAGTTTGTTCCATGTCCCCCTGTCGGTGTCGATGTTAGTGTATATTTAGTGAGTGAGTGAGTGCCCCACTTAGCTATCACTGAAATAGATATAATATTTGTCTCCCCCAATGTACAGGTTATAAAAGAAAGTTTGATAATGGATGAGGAACGAATTAAAATTGTGGTCCACCATAGTGGACATTTTTTGACTGATGATAATGGTGACTTTAAATTTGATGGAGAGATAGCAGAATGGACTTGTGATGCAGACTTGTTGAGCTATTTTGGCATAGTTGCCTCAGTCAAAAAATTAGGTCATATGAACATCAAAGACTTATGGTATGGTTTAGGAGGTCAGTCTGTGCACCCAGATAGGTTAGAGTTAT
Source organism: Vigna reflexopilosa (assembly GCA_027742785.1). Taxonomy (NCBI): domain Eukaryota; kingdom Viridiplantae; phylum Streptophyta; class Magnoliopsida; order Fabales; family Fabaceae; genus Vigna; species Vigna reflexopilosa. The sequence goes on along the minus strand of CM050929.1, from coordinate 8,165,296 downwards.
TAACTGATGACAAGGGTGTCATGCATATGTTGAACATTGCTAGGTTAAATGACGAAGTCCATTTGTATGTAGTTCATAATATGGTGGAACCACAAATAATAGAATTCATTGATTGGGTTGGTGGTGAAGAGGGTTATGGTGTGGATGTTGAGGTGCATACTGAAGGTGATGCCCAAGAGGGTGGTCAGGTCCAGGTTGAGGGTGGTGAGGTCCAGGTTGACAATGTTGAGGTCCAGGTTGAGGGTGGTGAGGTCCAGGTTACGGATGTTGAGGTCTAAGTTGAGGCTGCTGAGGTCCACGTTGAAGATGTTGAGGTCCAGGTTGAGGGTGGTGAGGTCCTGGTTGAGGATGTTGAGGTCCAGGTTGAGGATGCTGATGTGGATGAGGTTGAGGATGGTGAGGTCCAGGGTCAGGTCCATCATGTACAGGAACCTGAGGTGCATGAGGTTGATGATTTTGAGGTAGAGGATTTAGGAGAGAGTGAGGAGGAAGATCTACATGATGTCAGTGTGCAATGTGACATTGGGTACTCTAAAGGAAATGTTAGAGAAGAACATTCCAGTCCACTTCTTCAGTCTTCTGAATCTACTGACAATGAGAACAATATGCATGATGTCCGTGGGTTGTCTGACAATGAGTGGCTGTCAGAGGAGCTGATCAGTGATGTAGAGGACATTGAGGGTGAGGTAGGAACCTTTATCGCTGAGGATGGTGGGTCCAGTAAGACAAAGTTTCCCACTTTTAGTATGCCTAGAAGTTTTGATGGTTATAAATGGGAGGTAGGAACCTTTTACGCTGAGAAAAACGAATTCATAGATGCTATTCGGACTTATGCACTTAGTAATGGAAGAAAGCTGAAATTTATAAAGAATGACAAGAAAAGGATTTGTGTGAAGTACTTGGGTGGAAAAGGAAAATGTAATTGGTATGCCTATTGTGCCTTTAGGATTGATGTCAATGCATGGCAACTTAGAAAAGTGGTTGATACTCACAGCTGTAGTAGGGATTTCAATGTCAAGTTGATGACTTCTAAGTGGTTGAGTCAAAGGATGGAGAAATCTGTGAGAGAAAACCCAACTATGAAGGTGATGGACATTAGAGATAAAGTGAGTAGGAAATGGAATGTAGGGATATCAAGAAATATGGCTTTTAGGGCAAGAGCCATGGCAAAAGATAAAATTGAAGGATCATTCCATGAACAATATAGAAGACTTTATGATTATGGTCATGAGCTCCTGAAAACAAATCCAGGTTCAACAGTTCAAATTAAAGTGGATAACATTAATGGTGAGGTGATTTTCCAAAGATTTTATGCATGCTTGAAGGCATGCAATGATAACTTTGTTTGTTGTAGACCTATTGTTGGGTTGGATGGATGTTTTCTGAAAACCAAGTATGGAGGGGAGTTATTAACAGCAGTTGGAAGAGATGGAAACGAGCAAATGCTGCCCATAGCATATGCTGTTGTTGAGGTTGAAAACAAAGAGAGTTGAACTTGGTTCTTGGAGCTGCTAATTGAGGACCTTGGTGGAAAAGATGTCTGTGCAGGAATTACATTTATTTCAGACCAACAAAAGGTCAGTGAATGATCAATTTCTTGTACATTTAAATTAATATCTTCAGTACACAATATGTAACTCAATATGTTGAACATGTCAGGGTCTTTTGGCAGCTTTTCAAGATCTCCTACCAGGGGTAGAACAAAGGTTTTGTGTTAGGCATCTCTATTCAAATTTTAGAAAAACATTTCCTGGAAAAAACCTTAAACGTCTCATGTGGAGGGCAGCAATAGCCACACATCCACAAGAATGGGAAGCTGAAATGTGGAATATTAAAGCCATCAATGTAGAGGCTTTTAAATACTTGCTTTCCATTCCACCTAGGTATGTATCTGAATTCTTAATTTTATTTGTTATAGTCATAGTTCATTTTTATATACTTGACAATTTATATTTACTTATGACAGGTTTTGGTCAAGATCTAGATTCACCCCTAGATCACAATGTGACACTCTTGTCAACAACATGTCTGAAGCCTTTAATAGTGTGCTAGTAGATAGTAGGTCCAAGCCTATTATTAGCATGTTAGAAGACATTAGGGTATACATTATGAACAGATGGGCTGCCAACAGGACAAAGATGACACAATATCAAGCTTCAATCTGCCCTAAGGTTTGGAACAAATTTCAGAAGGAGTCTTGGTTAGGAAGATATTGGTTACCAAGGTTAGTTTTATAAACTGTCTCACTACATGATTTTAGGCATTTATCTTGATTTGTTCTAAGTTTTGTGTTGTAAATTCTGTGTTAAATACAGGTGGTCAAGAGAGAAATTATTTGAAGTTATACATATTTCACAATTTAGTCACCAATTTGTTGTCAATCTGGACACCATGGACTGCACATGTAGAAAATGGGCAATTACAGGCATTCCTTGTACGCATGCCATAACAACAATGAAATTTCTGAACATCAATGCAGAAGATTACATAACCCACTGGTTTAGAAAGTCCACTTATGAAGAGACTTACAACACCAAAATTTAGCCTATCAATGGTCAACATTTCTGGGAGATTACACCCTATTCAGATATATTACTACCAAAGAAGAAGACAATGCCAGGAAGGCCCAAAAAGAAACGAAGATTGGAGGAGTGAGAGTTGAAGAAGAATGATAGTGAGTTAAGAAAGGGTGGGCAGAGAAAAAGATGTGGTATATGCAACGAACTTGGTCACAACAAGAAAGGTTGTCCACAAAGACGTACTGCCCAATCTGCTTCTAAACAAACACAAGGCACCCAAGGTCCACCAACATATGTTCCACTTACTCAAGAATCCGCTGTGATTGGTACTGAAAGTGGTCCTCCTCAACAACCAGACCCCACTGTGCTTCCTACTGTGATGAATGATGAATGATGACTAATCTGTTGCTGTTCACCTTCTTTATATTTTGAACTCTAACATTTTGGATGTAATCATCTTATGATTTTGGATGTAATGATATTAGGATATCATTTTGGATGTAATCATACTTGGATTTAATTATCTTTGGATATCATTTTGGATATACCTTGCTTATGATGTAATCACTTTATATATATTGGATATCAGTTTGGATATGAATTGGATATCAGTTTCGATATATATTTGATATCATTTCTGTTCAGCATGTAATTTTGGTACCTATGCAGATTCAATGAAATTCCAAAATGTATTCAGTTTGCTGGTACCTTGATAACAGTTCAGTTTCATTGCTGTTAAAGAGCAACTGTACCACTGATTTTTTGATAAAATACTATTTAGCCTTTGGTGGTAGCTTGTACAAGTCATGTTTCATAAAGAAAAGTTACTCCAAACATAAAATTTTGGTTTATAACACTTTTCTGCAAATTGGCCATTCAAATCACCATTTTTCAGCATTTTATTTTTGATATAAGCCATGATGCATACAACATAAGCCATGAAAAGCTTCATACCACATTACTGAAATCAAAACCACTGAAATCAAAACATCCCCACTAATACAAGTTTCACCCAACTTTCAGCAACAGTGACAATAAAATTACATTGAAAATAAAGATCACAAACAACATCCCCACTAAGATTTTGAACCACTTTTCCAACCTAAGTAAGGTTTTCTCCATAGAAACCATTTTCATCTTTTCACGATAACTTTCTTCCATAGAAGCCATTCTCATATTTTCACGATAACTTTCTTCCATAGAAGCCATTCTCATCACACCCACTTCTTCACCTCGTACAGTAGCACTCCTTTCTTCTACCACTCCTTCATTTCCTTCTTCAAAGCACCACTCAAAGAAGTTGCACCCAACCAATTCGTCACTCCCACCCTGTTCAAGAACAACACAAAGTCACCATGAAGTAGGGCAACCCCAAAGATTAATAGTTATGGAAAACTCACCTTGAAGTTAGGGCAACCCCAAAATTTTTTCCCCTTGTTCTTAGGGGTTCTGGCAATTCGAAACACTGCATTCTGACCACAGAAGCATGTTGGTTTTGTACCCAACCTCTTCACACTCCCAGTACTGTGTTGCATGGACGAACCCAAACATTTACAAGAGGTTGATGAACGAGACATATCCTTAGGCCACCTCAAGAACACAATGCTTGCCTACAACTCTTCTTCCCCAAGATGAATGAAAGAACTCTTCTTCCCCAACTCGACAATTAAGTAAGTATGAGAGGGGATGCCCTTAAATCTTAGGGCTTGCACTTAAATCTTAGGGCTTCCTCATCCACGTGGATAAACCACCAAAGGCATTCCATTTTATTTCACAATGACACGTGGTAAAAACAAAAGTTACAACTCATCAACACTTAATGGCGTCTGCTAGCACTTAACGGATGGGGTACAATGTGTGCATTTTTATAAAAATTATGACTAAATTGAAACTGTTGAAAACTTGAGGACCAAAATGAGATTTGATGACAAAACAGAAGACCAATTGTATTAAGCCTTTTTATATTTGAGATATAAAAACTTTAAGAAGAAAAAGATTTAGTCGTAAAAGACTCTATGTTGTTACTTTTTAAAACAATTCTTCTTGTTCGATTTGAATTCTTCAATATAGAGATAATTTTTTCGTACAGGGAAATTTGTATATAGGTGGATAAATTTTTAAGAAAAGTGTAATCATTCACATATCAGAAAATCAGTTCTTATTAAATTCTCCTGTTTTACGTTCTTAATAAAAAATTGAAGGTTCTATCATATTTTTTTATTAGCATTCTTTGTTTTGGGACAACTTTGAATTCGTTAAGTAATTTTAAATTTTGATGCAAAATATATAGTTTTTTAATCCTGAAATTCCTGATCAGACTCTTAAAAGAGATGACAGGTGCATGAGCTGTGATTTTAACATCTTTTATCATTATTGCTGTAACTTTCAAGAGTTGACTTCAATTTCTTTGATGGAGTTCGCTTATTCTTCTTCATCGTCATCATCTTGTTCCTTCTTAAAATCAGAACCCCATTTAATATACGATGTATTCATCAAATTTTGGGGAGAAGATATCGGTAAAAAGTTCGTTTCTCATCTCCATTCTGTCCTTTTACAGGCGCAAGTCAAAACTTTGATTAATGAGGAGACTCTTCAGGAGGGAATGAAATTTGCAGAACACATGCGAGCAATAGCTGGTTCTAAGATCGTAATAATGGTTTTCACAAAAACAGACACTAAATCTACCCGCCGCTGTATTCTTGAGGTTGAAAAGATCCTCGAGTGCCACCAAACTTTTGGCCAAATAGTTCTGTCCGTATTTTACGAGATTGACCCATCAGATGTACGTTTTGAAAAGGATGGTCTTGGAAAAGCGTTGGCAGAAGCTGCACTCAAAAGCCCTTCAGGAAAACAACTGGAATACTGGTGGTGTAGAAAACCTGCAGGTATCTTTGGTTGGGATGTCAGAGATTTCAGGTAAAGAAATAAATCCTTCGTACTTTCTTCTATTTTGAGACTGAATGCAGCATGTGTTAAGGTTGTGATTTGTTTGTCATAATACATTAACATTCATCTTGAAGGCATGATGCTGAACTTGTGAAGGTAATTGTTAGCCATATTCAGACATTGCTAGGCTATGCAGACATGTCTATTCCCCGATTTCTTCTTGGATTAGAGTCCCAGGTGGAAAAGGTAATTGGATGTATTGAAAATCATTCCACCGATGTCTGTATGATAGGGATATGGGGAATGGGAGGATCGGGTAAAACTACTTTAGCCAAAGCCATCTATAATCGAATTTATCGTCCATTCATCGGTAAGAGTTTTATTGAGAATATTAGAGACGGGTGGAATGCAGTAAATAGAAGGCATGTGGAGTTGCAAGAACATCTTCTTTATGATGTCTTAAAATCCAAGTTCGAGGTGGAAAGCTATTTGATGGGAAGAACTGTGATCAAGAACGAACTTTCTCGAAGAAAGTTGCTCATTGTGCTTGATGATGTGAATGAGTTTTGCCAGTTAGAAAACCTTTGTGGGAACCGTAAATGGTTCGGTCAAGGAACAGTGATAATCATTACAACTAGAGATGTTCGCTTGCTGAACCGACTCCAAGTTAGTTATGTTTATAAAATGGATTGTATGAACAAAAATGATTCGCTTGAGCTTTTCAGTTGTCATGCCTTTGGAGAAGCAAAACCAAGAAAAGAGTTGGATGAACTTGCAAGAAACACAGTTGCTTATTGTGGAGGACTACCACTAGCTCTTGAGGTCCTTGGTTCCTTTTTATGTGATAAGAAAACGGAAGAGTGGGAGAGTGCATTGTCAAAACTAAAAGTAATTCCCTTTGATCAAGTTCAAAAGAAATTGAAAATAAGTTTGGACGGTTTAAGTTACGATGAAAAGAATGTATTTCTTGATGTATGTTGTTTTTTTGTTGGTAAAGAGAGAGGTTATGTCACAGAGATACTAAATGGTTGGAGAAAACATGCTGATATTAGAATAGCAGTTCTCATAGAACTTGACCTCATAAAAGTTGGAAGGAACAACAAACTTGAAATGCATCCTTTGTTACAGCACATGGGAAGAGAAATTATTCGTCAAAGATGTCCACAGGAACCATGGAAAAGGAGTCGATTATGGTTTCAAGACGATGTAAAAGTTGTATTGAAAAATAATACTGTAAGAATATATTTGATTTTGAAACTTTTTTTTGATAGTGTGTTGTTTTTCAGTGCAATGCATGTGTTGTTAAATTGTTAGACTCATCATTGATCAACCTATATTTAGGGATTTCCATTTTTTTCTCTTTGCTACTTTCATCACAGGGGACAGAAGCTATTGAGGGATTGTCCCTGAAACTGTATTCAACTAGCAGAGATTACTTCAAAACACTCGCTTTCAAGAAATTGAAGAGATTAAGATTGCTACAACTGGATCATGTACAACTTACTGGAGATTATGGGTACCTTTCAAAACAACTGAGATGGATTTGTTGGCAAGGGTTTCCTTCTAAATACATTCCAAACAACTTTTGTATGAAAAATGTAATTGCAATGGAATTAAAGCATAGTCATCTTCAACTCGTCTGGAAACAACCCCAGGATTTACAGGTTAATTAAAATAGAAATATCATCATAATTGGTTCCGGTTATACTAATTACGTTTTGTTTATTTTCCTCCCTAATCTATGTCAAATAATCTTTGTAGGTTTTGGAGAGGTTAAAATTCCTTAATCTTAGTCACTCCAAGTACTTGATAGAAACTCCTGACTTTTCAACACTACCAAGTCTTGAACGGCTCATTCTAAAAGGTTGTCCAAGTTTGTGCAAGGTACACCCATCCATTGGAGATCTCTGCAATCTGCTACTGCTAAATTTGAAGGACTGCACAAATCTAAGAAGTCTCCCCAGAGAGGTATATAAGTCGAAATCTTTAAGAACTCTCATCCTCTCTGGTTGTTTCAAGATTGACATATTGGAAGAAGACATAGGACAGATGAAATCTTTGATAACTCTAATTACTGAAAGGATAACGTTATTTTGACAACGTTTTAATATTATTTATGTACAGTAAATAATAATAATAATAATAATAATAATTATAAACACAATATAAATTAAATAATAACATGTAAAATATAAATGATGTTAAAATATTATAAAAAAAATGACTGAAAATACAGCTGTAAGACAAGACAAGTGCAAGCTGAAAAAGCATTGGATATATATACCTACGTGGAGAATTATAATTGGCCTGACCTTGCGTCATTGCGTAAAGTCCTTGCAAATATTTGAAGTGTTTTGTTTCAGTGTGACACACATTACTACATATATTAGTTTTCGTAACAATTAAAAAATACTACTAAAACCTAAAAAAATGTTGTGTATAGTGCATATTACCAAAAGATTTTAACAATATTTTTTTAATATAATATGATACAGATAACTATAATACAGTTAACTATAATACAATTCAATTATTTTTATTAATCCTAATTATTAGTATTAGTTTCAAAATTGATACCGATTAGCATCTTTATTATCATTATTAAAATCTTGCAAATTTAATTTTTTTTAACACTTAAAAAATTTTACCTATACATTTTCTAACATTTAAAAAAATGTTACTTATACAATTTCTAACATTTAAAAAAATGTTGCCAATGTTTACTTATACATTTTCTAACATTTAAAAAAATTGTTTTCCATAAATTTTCTAACATTTAAAAAATGTTACCATTATCTTGTTTTGTAACAATTAAAAATTATTACGTATTGCCTTTTTGTAACATTTTAAATTGTTACTGATTTATCTATTTAAAAATAAAAAAAACAAGTAATATTAATTCATTTTTGTGATATTGAAATAATAAAGCCATATTATAGTCAGAGGTTTGCAGAGGTCAAAATCACAAGGAATAGAGAATGCTCAGAAAACCCACAACATTCAGGAAGTTAAAAAATAAAAAATCCTATTACAAAAATTTTACTATACCCAAAAGGTTTAAAGGAAAAATCTCAAAGGGCTGCAATGAGAACTCCTAGAACGTGAAATCAAAGTTTTGTTTTCTACGATATCTAATATACATTGGGATAATGACTTCTTTTAGACTCGCCAAAGCAAAAGCAACACTCGCATTATAGAAAATTGAAAGTGGTATCCACTTATAGAAAAATACAATGTTGTTTATTCTCGACCAGACAGTACAGAAGTAGATATAAAATAGAATAATGATACTTTAAAACTATTTTTTTATAATATTTTAACATAATGTTAATGATTATTATTATTGATTATGGATTAATTTTGGACCAAAGATAAGTTAAAAGTTGCACGTGCACATGTTCCATCTAAGATTTAATGCAGATAAAGCTTTGACTGCAGTCGAAAGTTGAAACTAAAACACTGTTGAACGAAAATCATTATCTTAAGTAAAATTGAGGTATCTTCTGCCATCTGGAGATTCAAAAAGGAAGTCTTGCAATGGTAGTCCATAGCCAATGACAAAGGTTGGCTTTCCAGCCTCAAAATAGAGGATATCGAGGTTTAATTTCACGTTCTGATTGCAATCAATAAACATGTAGATAAGTATTAATTAGAAAACGTGACATTTTACAAGAATGATTATGTTAATTTAGGAGTAAGAATATATATATTTTTATTATGTCTCCTTGGGACATATATCCAGGACTTTATTGAATATTTTAGGAAATAAAACCAGCCTATTTTACACAACAAATTTCTAAAATGGTGGGATTGTTATATTAGTAATAATAAAGTCATACATAAAATATAACAAATTAAATACATGGAATAATATTTAAAATTTTACACCCTTTCTTGAGCGGGGATATGTGTTTTCCATTCTTAGTTTAGATATAATTCTTTCAAAATTACTGTGCTTAGTTTTTGGTGAGTATGTTTGAAAGTTGACCTTGAGTTGACACATAGGGTGCAAATCAAGTCAAATTGAAATTTTTCTTTAATAAAATGTTTGTCCACCTCAATATGTTTTGTTCTATCATGTATTGGATTATGGGCTATACAAATTGCAGATTTATTATCACAATATAACCTCATATATTCATCCCACTTTATCCTTAAGTCTTCCAATATAATCTTTAGCCATAAAAGTTTACATATTTTTTGAACCAATCATATGACTTTATCTACAATCTAAAACACTACCAATCTTCCTTTACACGAAGAGTTTCCCGTTGCTCTCTCTCTTCTTCTCCTAAAATGCCAATCTCCTCTCTTCATCTGTTTTCTCTCTTTGATTTAGAGTTCTAGGGTTTCTAAACACAAAACAACCCCTTAAGTAATTTCTACACCAATTAAATAAAGGTAAAAGACCCTTTTGCCCCTAGGCAAAAATATAAAAATAAAGAAATAACATAACAATTATGTTCTAATAACATATACACTCAAGAACATTAATTTCCAAACAAAAACCCAAAGTCTTAAAACTACTTTATTTTTAAAACCCTTATTTTCCTAGATCTTATAGGATGACTTGGGTCGAAGGTGGATATTGGACGACTCAGATTGAAGGTTGAGATGCGACAGCTTGGGCTGAAGGTCAAGGTGTGCTAGGCTAAGCCGAAGGTTGAGACAGATTGAGCTAGAACAAAGGTGAGGATGAGCCGACTCGGAAGAAAGATCGAGACGAGTAAGGTTAGGTGGAAGGTCAACATCGTCCGACTCGGACCAAAGTTCAAGATAGGTTGGAATGGAGCGAAGGTTGAGACGAGATGACCTGGGTCGAAGGTCGAGATAAGTTCGGGCTAAGCCAAAGGTCGAGACGATCTTTGATGAATCAATATTTTCTCGACTTCACTAGGCTTATTGTACTGCATTTAATTAAGGAATTGTGCTTGAATGTCTATTATTTTCCTAGTTTTGCTAATTGTGCTCAATTTGACCAGTAATTCTTATTTTAATTAATTTGAATTATCTGAGGCTAATTATTTTCATTATAATTGTAGGGGAATTTTTGGAATATTATTTTGGGACATCAAGAGGAGTCCACATCATTTGCCACATCATTTGCCACATCATTTTCGTCCTTCCACATCACCATTGTAGTTTAAATTAAATTGTAATTTTTTTTAGTTTTTTTGGCTAGATTTAGGTTTTGGGCCATTTTTGGCCATTTAGGGTTAGGCCCATTTTAGAATTCTGACCTAAATAAGTGTGCCAAAGGGGAGCAAACCCTCTCACTCTCCCACACTCTCTCATTTTCATTCTCTAAGTTCTGGACAACAAGGGAGAGAGCTCTCTTCTTAGGTTTTCATTTTAATTTTGTTTTTACCTCTCATATTGAATTCGAATTTCGTTTTAATTTCATTCTACATTTTCATTTTCCATTTTTAATTTCATTTTCCCCAAATACGTTTTCCCCCAATTGCGTTTTGGATTCTGTTACATTTTCTGCTTGCAATACGTCCATTGAATTTCGTTTTCCAGGCTGCTTTGCGTTTCTAAATTGCATTTCGTTTTCTGGTTTGAGTTGAGTTTCATTTTCAGTTTGCTGGTGCATTTTTGGGTTTAATTTTGTTGTGTTCTGTTGATGTTTCCAGTTTCGTGTTAATGGGAGCTTAATTTTCTGGGTTGGTGTTAGTGAGGTTGCAAGTTTTCCATGAGATTATTGTGCTTCTGATTCTGTTCTTAATTGCCCACACATATGCAATCTATTCTGTGCAATTGGTCCTCGCTTAGTGGTCTAATTTGAGCATGATAATCTTTACTTAGTTGATTGATGTGTTTGTGCAGAAGTGAGTGAATCCATGTGTGTGCACTTGCTTAATGTGCATTTTATGAAAACTGCTTTAGACTTCGCTTAGTCGTTTAATTTGTGTTAGATTAAGGTAATCAAGGATAATTTTTGCTAATCAAGGATTGGAAACAATTTCAATTAAACTAATGCCGACTTGTTTTTAATCTCTATGTGTTTCATTTGCGTTCATTGTTTAGTTAATTTCAATTCACAATTGTCCACAACCCCCCACTACGTGTTTAACTTATTTCCTGAACCAGATTTGGTCCTTGAGAGATGACCTAGGGGTCATTCTCCTAGTATATTGTACTTTAATTGCACATTAATTTGATTCGGGTATGGCCTCGATCAGTCTTGTTGGGTCGAAGGTCGAGGTGGACTGACCTAGGCTGAAGGTCGATACAGGTTGGACTAGGCCAAAGGTTGATACTAGACGACATAGGCTGAAGGTCGAGACGAGACGACTAAGGTCGAAGGTTAGTGTGGGTGTAGTTGGACGAAAGGTGGGGTTAGTCCGAGACGAGACGAAGTTCAAGTCGGACAGGACTGAGTTGAAGGTCGAGAAGGGCCATAGTCGGCCTTTCCTAAAAGGTGCTACCCTAAATCAAGCCGACTATATTATCTGAGAGATACATGAAGATATCTATGGATACCACTCTAGGCAAGAACCATGGCAGCACGAGTCCTACGAGCAAGTTATTTTTGGCTCACCATGGAAGCAGATTGTTCCGAATACGTAAAGAAGTGTATCCCTTGCCAGAAGCATGACAATGTTATCCACAATAAACAGGAAGAGTCGCACCACGTCTTCTCCCAACGGTGTTTTTTCGAAATGGGAGATGGATATCATTGGTCCTTTCAAGTAAAGTTTTTTCTACTCAACATTGACTACTTCACCAAGTGGGTCGAGGCGGAGCCCCTAGCAATGATCAAGTCTCAATAGGTGCAACATATTTGTTTAGAAGAACATTGTATGCTGTTAAGGGGTGTCATATATTATCATCACTGTTGAGATTGTTGATAATGGAAGCACTGGTTTAGCTAAACCTTAATCTCACAGTGCTCTAGTTTTTTATGATGACAACACATTATTAATAACACATGTATTGTTATGTGTTACATGTTCAATTCTTTACTGTGAGTGATATCTTAAAGAACATGTTTGTGTTGATTATCATATATGTATGCATATTCACTGATTTTATACATGATACATCATTTGTGATTGCATTACATATGTTTAAGAAAAGAAAACCACATGCACTTTGTTGAACTTATATTGTGTGGCAAATCTGTAAGTTTTAAGTCGACTTCATTATGAAGTAAGTCGATTAAAACTCGTGACTTTTCCAGATTTTCAAAAGCAGTGCTGTGAGTAATTTTGCATTGAAAAGATTTTCAAAACTCTTTTGAAGTGTCTAAGTCGACTACACGCGCAGTGAATTCGACTTAGTTTTTTTTTTTTGAAATTTTGTTAATGCTTTTGTGTTGTAACGACTATATTTCAACTCTATGTTAAAGCATTAAATGCAAGTCAACTGAATTAAATGCGTAATCAATTTGGTTGTTATGACTGCTGCTATTTGACTTAATTGTTATAACTGTCTAATGACAGTCGACTTCATTAGTGGTACAGTCGACTATAGGAGCTTCTGATTTATAGAAAACTATAAATAGACGTGATTCTATTGATCACAGAGACTTTGGACTTTGATATTCTAACACTTTCATTTGATATTTCAGCTTGTGATCTCTGTGTAAAAACTCCAAGAACTCATCAACAAGACGGGGGATATCTTTCTTGGAAGAGCTTCTTAAGGAGGAAGTGAATTGCGTATACTGGTTGATCAAAATCTACACAGTTGGTGTTCATCATATTGATGAAAGTTTTTATCAATCTTTGGAAAGATTGTTGCTGTCCTGTTGGGATTACAGGAGGTGAACTCGTGGAGTTCTGGACACTTTGAGGACTGTTCAAAGTGGGTGAAGATTGCAGAAGAGGGGATATCTTGCTGCAGATCTTTGTGTTGATTGCCTATACTTTTAGTTAGAGGGTTAGAGAGATTCTCTATATTTTTGACATGGAGGTCTCTATAGAAATCTTGTTGTAAAAACCTTGACTAATATAGTGCATTGGCTTCCTGGTTGTGGAAGGACACTGAATGTAGGCATTGAGGCCAAACTGGTATAAAAACTCTATGTTTGATTTCTCTATCCCTATAATTTTACTTTAAGTCGACTTTACAATTTACACAGTCACCTTTATATTTCCGCTGCACTTAAAATTCTGATTACTTGCGATTCAAGAAACTTTGTAAAGGTTTATATTTTGTGAAAAAGATTTTAAAAAGACTTTGATCTTTAAACCTCACCAATTCACTCCTGTCTTGGTGTTGAAACGAAGCCATCCTGTTTTCAACAATTGGCACCAGAGGTGGTTTTCATAAAATATTTGAAAAACTAGTCGACTTCTGTTTTCTTTGAATCGACTATATTCCTGGTAATGGCTTCCAGTTTTCAAACATTTGGTGAAGGTGCATCTACAAACAGACCACCACTGCTTGCGGGTGAAAAATATCCTTTTTAGAAAATAAGGATGTAAATCTTTCTTAAAACTGTTTTGAAAAAATTTTCTGAGTGGTCTCAAAAAGGGAATAGGAAAGCACGATATGATGTCAAAGCTAGAAATATTATTGCCTCTGCAGCAATTGATGAATTTTTCAAGATATCTCAATGCAAATCTGCCAAGGAAATGTGGGATGTCTTGGAAGTTACTCATGAGGGCACTGATGAAGTAAAGAGAGCCAAAAAGAATTCTTTGATTCATGAGTATGAACTTTTCAAAATGAAGGCTGGTGAAACAATCTATGAAGTCCAAAAAAGGTTCACTCATATAGTCAACCATCTCGTGGCTCTTGGTAAAGTATTTGACAAAGAAGATATCAATATCAAGATACTTAAAAGTCTGAACAGAAGCTGGCAACCTAAAGTCACAACAATCTCTGAATCCAAGGATCTGACTAGCATGAACATGGCTACATTGTTTGGAAAATTAAGAGAGCATGGGCTAGAACTTGGAAGATTGAAGGATGAAGAAGATATTAAAGAGAAAAAGTCCATAGCATTGAAAGCAACAAGCAAGAAAGCCTCAAAGATTACATAATCAGAGGATAATTCAGATGTTGAGATGGACAACAATGAACTGATGTCCATGGTGGTAAGAAAGTTTAATCGACTTATGAAAAATAATACTCAACTTACTAACCATGCAGGTAATAGCAAAGCCAAAAAAGCTTTCAGGTCAAATGCGATTCAATGTTATGAATGCGAGAAAGAAGGACACATCAAACCAGATTGTCCAGACCTAAAGCCGAAGCAGAAAGCCAATAGAAAGTTTCCTCAGGACAAAAATAGAAAGCAGAATGGAGCTTACATTGCTTGGGAAAACAATGATTCTGATTCATCAAGTGATGAAGATGTTGATTGTGAAGAGGAATCAAACATCTGCTACATGGCTGGAACATCATTGGCTGGTTATGACAGTGACACAAAATTTGAGCAAGAACCAATCGAAGTGAAATACGACCTACTGTTGGATGCTTTTAAAGAGATTCATGCTGATGCAATTCGAATGTAGTATAAGGTTAATTGACTTAACTCTAAAAGAAGAGATTATGAATATAGGATTAATAATCTTGTCACTAATAATGAGTGTCGCAACCGGAAAATCGCGACGGGACGACGACGATCCAAAAAAGGAAAACGTGTTTTGAAAAAAGAGATGGAGTCGCCACCATAGTTTATTCTGGAAAACTACGGAAAAAACCATAAAATGTTAAGGCACGGTCTACGAATACCAGATTTTGGATTCGGGAGTCGGTTACATGTAGGGAAGGTATTAGCACCCTACAACGCCTGCCCGAAGGCAGTACCTTTAATTAAATACGCGAATTTGATGTGGTATGCAAAATGTTTAATTTCCCCTAAAAAGTAAAAATCTAAAGAAAACAAAATATTTTTTTTGTGTTTTTGTGCCCGACAAGGATTGACCTTGCTCCTACGTATTCTCAGTCAGACTGAGAAATCAGGGTTACGTAGTTCTAGCAAACCATTTGGAAAATTTGTTTGAGAAATTGTTTGGAAAATTTGTTTGAGAAATTGTTTCGAAAATTTGTTTGGAGAATTGTTTGGAAAATTTGGATTTTTGGGAAAGTGAACCTGACAATGACTGGCCTTGCTCCTACGTATC
The DNA here is from genome assembly GCA_027742785.1 of Vigna reflexopilosa. NCBI lineage: Eukaryota > Viridiplantae > Streptophyta > Magnoliopsida > Fabales > Fabaceae > Vigna > Vigna reflexopilosa. Next base: position 8,149,809 of record CM050929.1, on the reverse strand, counting down.
TCCACTTTTGATGGAGAATCAAGGATCACGTAGTTCTGGCAAATGTGAAATTGATTTGAAAAAAAAAACAAAAGTTGATATTTTTTTGGCATTTTTTTGGCATTTTAACGGCACCTAATCTGTTTGATAAGAATTAGTTAAAAACACATCGAGTAGACTTCCAGGAAAGAGAGGTGCGTCACAATGGACAACTTAAGTACCAAGTCTTTCCTTAGTCAAAGTGTTCCTCAACTAGTTTTTAACAAATTTCTCATTTTCAGATTCAAAATAACAACATAGTTTTACATCAATAATAACACGTAAATTTAATGCTTGAACAGTCATATAACCAACACATAGACATACACAATAATTCAAAACATGAATAGTAATACAATAGTATTAACTTAAAAACATGGAAAGGTTAGCTCCCCTTACCTCTTCTCCAGACTTAGGTTTCTACTCAAAGGTTGTTCTCCCGAAAATCCTTCAGAACCTCTACTCTTCTAAAATTTTCTTCCCAACTCTTTTCTTCTCTATTTTTTTTTTCACTTGATTCTTACTCCCTTTTGTGCAGAATAAGCTCCCCTCCCATGGCTATTTATAGTCAAAAATTTTTACTATTCAAATTATTTTTTAATATTATTTATTATTTTAATATTATTTTATTAATATTTTAATTACCACTTGCAAAACCACTTGCAAACCTTATCCTTCCTTAACTCAGAGATTCTTATCCTCTTATTATTATTATATATTTTTTTTTATTTTTTTTTCGTTTTTTACTATTCACTTTTTACTATTCACTTTTTACTATTCACTTTTTACTATTCATTGTTTTTTTCTTTTTTTTTTCTTTCTTTTTTTTTTTTTACAAAAAAGACTAAATCAAATACAAAATAGTAAAACAAAAATTTAAAATAATAAAATAAATGAAATAAGATAAGACACAAAGCAAAAAAAATAAAAGAGATCTATAATTTAGTCAATCCGGACGAAATTGGGTGTTGACAGCTGCCCCTCTTTACTTAGAATTACTGGATAATACGAAAATTTGGTATTTTCGTATTATCTGAGTAAAGCTAAGTAAAGATAGAGACACTAATTTCGTCTGGGTTCCAAAAGAGCAAGAAGAAACATAAAAACAAATCCCAAAAATCAAAGAAGAGTGCCATGAAGTAACAGTGAGTCCGACAATTGCTTAGCAGAGGGCCAAACTCACAGAACAGAAACTTAAAATCCGACCATTGCCAAGCAAAGGGCCGATAGCAAAAATTAAAACCTTGGTTGAATGATGTGAGGTGTACTAACCTCGTGGAGGGTGTACCAACCCTATGGATGAAGGTTTTGAGGTGTAACAACCTCTTGGAGGGTGTAACAACCCTATGGATAAGTGAATGAGGTGTAATAACCTCGTGGAGGGTGTAACAACCCTATGGATGAAGATTTTGAGGTTTACAAACCTCGTGGAGGGTGTACCAACCCTATGGATGAATGATGTGATGTTGCTGGGTTCGACCATTGTCTTACAGAGGGCCGAAATCCCAAAGAAAAACTGAATTCGACCATTGCCTTGTAGCGGGCCGATATCGCAGAACAAAACTAAAATTCGACCATTGCCAAGCAGAGGGCTGATAGCAAAACTAAAACCTGGATTTGACCATTGCCTAGCATAGGGCCAAACTCACAGAACAGAAATTTAAATCCGACCATTGCCAAGCAGAGGGCCGAAAGCACATAACAGAAACTTAAAATCCGACCATTGCCAAGCAGAGGGCCGAAAGCAAAAATTAAAACCTGGATTTGACCATTGCCTAGCAGAGGGCCAAATCGCAGAACAGAAACTTAAAATCCGACCATTGCCAAGCAGAGGGCCGAAAGCAAAAATTAAAACCTGGATTTGACCATTGCCTAGCAGAGGGCCAAACTCAGAACAGAAACTTAAAATCCGACCATTGCCAAGCAGAGGGCCGAAAGCAAAACTAAAACCTGGATTTGACCATTGCCTAGCAGAGGGCCAAACTCACAGAACAGAAATTTAAATCCGACCATTGCCAAGCAGAGGGCCGAAAGCAAAAATTAAAACCTGGATTTGACCATTGCCTAGCAGAGGGCCAAACTCACAGAACAGAAATTTAAATCCAACCATTGCCAAGCAGAGGGCCGAAAGCAAAAATTAAAACCTGGATTTGACCATTGGCTAGCAGAGGGCCAAACTCACAGAACAGAAATTTAAATCCGACCATTGCCAAGCAGAGGGCCGAAACAGGAAGAAAAACTTGAGCTTCGCTTTGATTGCCAGATGAAACTTGGCTTGGGGGGCAGGCGAGCTGGGATTGGTTGGCCAGTGTAGAAACTGGGCTTATGGGCCAGGTGGAACTGGGCTTTGGGGGCCAGTGTAGAAACTGGGCTTGGGAGCCAGGCGAGCTGGGCTTTGGGGGCCACTGTAGAAACTGGGCTTATGGGCCATGTGGAACTAGGCTTTGGGTGCCATTGTAGAAACTGGGCTTTGGGGGCCAATGTAGAAACTGGGTTTTGGTGGGCCAAGCAAGTTGGGCTTGGTGGGCCAGGTGAGCTGGGCATGGTTGGCCAGTGTAGAAACTGGGCTTATGGGCCAGGCGGAACTGGGCTTTGGGAGCCAGTGTGGAAACTGGGCTTTGGGGGCCAACACACCAATGACAAAAAAATTAAAATTGATTTGTTTTTGATTTTGTATTTTTTTTTTGTTTATTTATTTTTTGTTTGTTTTTTGTTTTCTTTTTTTTTGGATGAACAAGAGAAAAAAGTAAAAAGATTTTAATATTGGGTTCGATCATTGCCTTGCAGAGGACCTAAACACCAATGGTAAAATTTTAAAATTGGGCACGACCATTGCCTAGCAGAGGGTCGAGACACCAATTAAAATTGATTTGTTTTTGATTTTGTATTTTTTTGAAATTTTTTTGTGAAATCGTATTATTTTTTTTTAATTTTCGATTTTATTTATTTTTTTATTTTTTTATTGTTTTTTTTTATTTTTTTATTTTTATTTTTTTTTTGACCGACACTATTGAAAGCCTCCGGTAGATGTGACCGGAACTGTAGCTACAGTGAAATTTTTTTTGCTATATAAGGAGGGTCGAACTGCGTTGAGCGACGTCGCGATTCTTGAGCGAGAGTGTGAGAGCTTCTGAGAGAGCGAGATCGGAGTGAGTGAGATCTGAGCGAGCGAGATCTGAGCGAGCGAGATCTGAGCGATCGAGATCTGAGCGAGAGTGAGATCCTCCTCCGAGACCTCTCTGTGGTCCTTCTTGTAGGCCGGTTCCGATTCTCTTTCCACGTTTGTAAGTTTCTCTCCTTCTCTCAACCCTTCTTTTTGTTCGAGCTTTCCTTTTATATTTTTTTTTCTCCTTTGTGTTCTCTATTTTTTTCTTTTTCGTTATGTATATATACATATGAACACACTGTCTTAAAAATATGGGGTATATAGGCTGGAAAACCGTTGTTTATCTCCCTTCGTTTGAAGGTATGGCAGAGACATTCGGGTAGAACAACGCCACGTACCCCAATTAAAACAAACTAAAACAAAAAATTGACTCTTTGGACTTAGATCTATATAGGATCCTTTGCGAGGACCGTGAAACGTACCTATTTATGGACATTGAGACTTCAAAGACTGGTCAATGGAAATTGAACTAAAAAGAAAAAACGAAATGAAAAACTAAATCTTTTTTTTTTTTTTTTATTTCTACTCTTTGTTTTTGTTCCTTTGTTTTGTTTGTTTATTTTTTTTTGTTTTGTTAGAACAAATATGGATATCGGTTATAAACGATGGAGGTCCACTCCTGAACAAGTTCAGATCTTATTGAACATTTATAATCATGGAATCGTCAATCCCAATCGAGAACAAGTTCGGGAGATTGCTGAACGACTCCGTGAGTACGGAGAAATAGGAGAATATAGCGTTTATTGTTGGTTTCAGAACCATGGAAACCGATTAAAGCATAGACGCTTGTCTCAAGACGTTTCCAGTACGTCTGAACCTTCTTTCTCCCTCCTCCCATCGTTTATGTATGGTAAGTATTTATATATGTGCATTTTATTGTTTTTTTTTTTCATTCATCATTTCATTTTTTTTTGTTATTTATTTTGTTTTGACTACTATATATTTGTTTTGTATAACTGGAGATCCATTATGGAGAATTCCACAGACTCCACAGCTCCTGGATCTCTTCCCCATCCCCCCTATTCCTGAAGCAGAAAAGAGAGTCCCGTATTTCATACCATTTCGCATCAATGCTCCATCCACGGATCTCTCTCTCAGGCTGCCGTCTCCTTGAGGGGACCTTATCTGTATCATCATCATCATTATTTATGTTTTGTTATTTTTTATTATTTATTTTTTTTTTTTATTTTATTTTATTTTATTTTATTATTTTTTTTTGGTTGGACTGTAAACTTAACGGCCACTTGTGGCCGACACCTAAACTCCTTATTTTTTATTTATTTTTTTTATTTTTTATTTCTTTTTTTTATCTTTGGACTGTAAACTTAATGGCCAGTTCTGGCCAACACTTAAACATCTTATTTATTTATTTTTTTTTTATTTTTGGACTGTATTATTAACGGCCGCTTGTGGCCGACACTGAACATCTTAATTTTTATGTATTTATTATTTGTTTTTTTTTAATTTTATTATTATTATTTATGTACTGTAATCTTTATTTGCTTTCTTTTTTGTAATTTTATATCTGCATTGGTAATAAACAAATTAGTTTCGTTATTCTTATATCTCTTTTTTTTGTTGTTGAAATTTTCGTTAATGCTTTTATTATATTTTTTTTTATTTTTATTTTATTTTTTTGCAATGAATTCCAATTTTTTTGTTGCTATATCTGTAATTCAAATTAAGAATGAAATAATGACCAAGCTAAAAATATATTCCAAAGTGTTAAAATCAAGACGTCAAAACACTAACATGATTAACACGAAACTTGAATGCATATCGTTTTCTTTTCGTTTTTTTTTTTTTTTGGTTTTTTGATAGATTGATGCACGCATGAAAAACATTTACCTTGTCTTGTGTTCCCTTTTGGCTTAAGTCAATTGTCCTACTTGGAATCATCAAACTGGTCTTTATTTTCAATTTTTTTTTAAAAGGTGTGGAATGTCATACATCTCAAGGTCTCATGTCTGATATAATTACATTTTAACTTTTTCCTTTGTGACATCAGTACATACATACTCGAATTCAAAGGCAAGTGAAAAATGTGAGATGTTTAGAAAGGCTAGGAGAAGGCTAGGACAACCTCATACACTCCTTGACAGAGATATAATATGTGAATGTCAGAGTGGAACATGAGATACCCAAATAGTGCCCCGACTCGGGGTTAGGGAAAACAGGCATGGTGTATGGATTAGGGCGAAAGAAATCAAGCGAGATTCGCAAAGTTGCCCCAGTCTCGAGATTATGGATTAATGGATTGCAAGGAGAAGAATTCATGTGAGTTTCACAAAGTTGCCCCAGTTTTTTCTTTTGGTAAGGGGTTCTGTTTGGAAGTAGTGGACATGGACATGAAAGGGATTAGCTAAAAGGATGACCCCCAAATTTTTATTTTTTTTTTACATGCTTCTGGTTAGATGGGCGGGGTGATCTCCTCTTCTTGAGACATTACCTTTTTCTTTCTTTTTTTTTTCTCCTCCTTTGTTTTTTCTTTACTTTCCCTTTTGGGTCGTTTGCTTCGTTGCCCCTATTGTGAACATCTTTGTTTTTCATTTTCATTTTCATATTTTTCAGAAACTTTGTTCTTGATTTTGGATGCCCTTGATGTACCCTTTAGGTTGACATTGATATGCTAATGACTCTTGTCGAGGGTGACGAAAGCAATTATAATTTATGGCTGAAAAGGGGTGCAATTGGATAAACTTCTTTTGTCGTTTGGAAGAAAAAAATGGCCACACGTCATTCTGAAGCTTGCTTGCCTTACTTTCTCGCGACCTTAAACCTGAAACAAAACTATGTAGTGATTGACATATCGACTTCATTTTTTTTTTTGGTTGACATATCGACTTCATTTTTTTTCGATCAACCGATCATTGGGCATGTGCACCCTGATGAAAACTTCCCCAGTATTATATTCCTAACAATCCTTGTTTTGAAGGGAAATGAAAAGGTTAAAGGTTCAAGTAGTATGAATGCATGTGCTTTTGTAGGAAAAGAACACTAGTTACCCCCGAAACCTTGGATCAAGAGAAAACTCAACTTTGATATTTTTTCTAAACATGTTTTGCTTTTTCTTTTCGACATTATTGACAACGAATTCAACATGTGTCTTTTCTTTTTAGCTTTTTTCTTTTTGTTTCTCACGACATCCACCAGGACCGAGCTTGCCGACCGAATATACCCGTGATGCTTTTATTGACATTCGTTCAAATATTTTCATTTTCATTTTCCTGTATTTACCTAACAGCTCAGCGCGAAATGCAATATTTCAGAAAGTATACGAACAAAAATTAAAAGTGAGAATATGCGGTATTTATTGAATAACACAGAGACAATGTCATATCTGCATTATTTAAGTTTGTGAAAAAGCATAAATGACGATAAAACACAAACAAACACGATTTGATTATCACGCTGAGCATAAAAACTAAAAACGTCAACCCGTAAGTTATTAAGCCTAAATCCCCGGGTGAGGCTATATGATTAATTAAAGCTATTACATTTTATTCAAATTAAGCATCATAGGTAAGTCCAGAGTCTCCCAATTGTTGAGTCGTGCATCTGGGAGCAGGCTCACACTTGAGCCTTCAGATCCATCTTTGTCCTCCATGGCTGCTTCTTTACCAGTGTTGACCCATCCAGCATTGCGAAAGCTCTCCTTGAGGTTACAGATACGAATCTTTCCCACCTTGGGCTCCCGCCTTTCCGCCCGAGCCGGACTGCGCTCTCTCCTTTCTTCAATCAGCCTTTTCTCATCCTCGTAGCATACTTGCATCAAACTTCTGTCAAGCAAGTCTTGCAGAAAATCTTCGAATTCAACACACTCCTCAATAGAGTGCCCAACAGTTGAATGGAACGCACATGTTATACCCACATCGTAATCACCTTTCACTAGACCTACTTTCAACAAAGCCTCGAATATAAACCTTCTAGAGCTCCGGATCTTGCTCACATCTCTTATCAACTCATGTTTTTCAGCTTCAATGGCGTTCGTCGAGGTGCTCCCATGCCCGGATAGTGGATTAACCTCGATGCTAGGTTTATCTTCTTGAAACTTCAGCCACCCAGAATCGATTAGAGTCTGCACTTTATGTTTGAAGGATAAACACCTCTCAGTGGAGTGACCAACGCCTCCTCTATGATAACTACACTTGGCATCTGCATCATAACCCTTAGGGTATGGAGGCTGCATAGGCTTCATCGGGCAAATGGCGACCAGGCCCTTTTTGACAAGGTTAGGTAACAATTCAGTGTAAGTTATAGGGATCGGGGTGAAACTAATAAATTGGCTCCTTCTTGGGTTGATGTTTTGACCCACATTCAGATTGGGACCTGCATTTGCTCCACCCCTCCAAGTATCAGTTGGGATGTACTGTGGTTGATAATACCCTTGTTGTTGTTGAGGCCTAGTTTGTTGAGCAAACGAGGCGTTAGCAGCATAGGGTGGTGGGCTTAAGTATGGTCGGTAATTGGGTGTGGGGGCTTGACCTCTCCACACAGGCATTACCGACGCTGCATGTACATCCCCTTCTTTCTTCTTCCCCAGATTGAAACTGGGATTTTTGTGGCTTGTAGCTGCAGGTGGGCCATATGCTATCTTCCCGTTTTTCAACCCGATTTCTATCCTCTCGCCGATTATGATGATGTCAGCAAAATTGATAGATACATTCCCAACCATATGCTCATAAAAGGGTGGTTGGAGTGTATTTACGAACATCGCCACCATCTCTTTGTCAAACAACGGCGGCTCAACTTGCGCAGCCAACTCTCTCCATCGCTGGGCATATTCTTTGAAGGTTTCAATGTCCTTCTTTGTCATATTCTGCAGCTGCAAACGGTCGGGTGCGACATGTGTGTTGTACATGTACTGTTTCACAAAGGCGTCAGCCAGATCCGCCCAACAATGAATTCGAGATGGCTCTAGGTGGGTATACCAGTTCAACGCTACCCCAGCCAAGCTTTCCTGGAAGACGTGGATGAGTAGCTGCTCTTCATGAGCATACACAGCCATCTTTCTGCAGTACATGGTCACATGGCTCTTAGGGCAAGTGTTACCCTTATATTTCTCAAACTCAGGCGCCTTGAACTTAGGCGGTATTTTCACACCCGGAACCAAACTTAGCCTTGCGATATCTCCAAACCCATAGCTTTCAACCCCCTCAACAGCCCTCAATCTCGCCTCCAGACTCTCCAGCCTACCCTTAGTTCCAATGAGGCTACTAAACCCCCCAACCACCGTGGCGTGTGGTGCAGCTCCGGCTGAAGAATCCTCCTTAGCAACCACATGTGGTACTGGGGTCACCCGTATTCCTTCAGTTGTGTTTGTCTCATTCATTCCCGTTTCCCCCATGGGAGCCGACATTGAGACAAGTCCCTGAGTGCCGATTGGCGGTATATTAACAGTCGTGGGAAATGAGAATGTGGCATGCCCTACCTCTGAGTATTCTCCTACGGGAGGAGTATAACCTGGGGGCAACTCATACAGTGGGAAAGGAACCGATTGGCTCGCAACATTGATCATTGGGGGATAAAGGTGGGCATTCCCCTCAACGTGTGCAGACGAAGACTCTCCAGTAGTCTTCATGGATTCAAGAGCTGCCAAGATCTGGCTGACCTGGTCTTTCAACTGGCCAACGTCTGCTTTAAGAGATTCTTGTGACTCCTCCCAGCTTTCCATGGCTCGTGAATTGGCTCGAGTCCTATATGGATGTCGTGGAAATTTGGCCGTTGTTTTTTTCTCACTCGTACTGTTTTATTATTTTAATTGATTAGATGAAAATGAAACATGCTAAACACAAGAAAAGATGATGCATGCTAACACAAATGCATGTATAGTATGAAGATGCAATTATTATTAAAAAAAAAAGCGTGGGGGTTATAAGAATACACATGTCTCCCTTTGTGCCCTAACGAATGTTCAACGCTTAAGATTTAAGGTCAAGTATATGCAATCTCACAAGGATGGTTCCCTGAACCTAAAGATCAATGGTCACTAGAGCTATGGCCCCCTTCATAGCATCTCCACAACAGTCGAGTAATCAACTAGATGCGGAGAGACAAATGAAAAGAACAGTCTCTAGCTGAGGTTCTCACGATAGCCAGACAGGAAGAATATCCCAAATGACACCGCTACACAACCTCTCTATTTCTATGTTGCACTCAGACCCGGGTATAGGGCCCCACTCATGATATGCATAAAGTGTGTGTGTGAAGGGAGAATGCAATGCACCCAAACCCTCACGTGCAAAACAACCAGAAAAAATTCTCAGACAGATATAAACATGTTTTATTCCCCAAGGGTTCAATATATGACAAGTAAAACAATTCGCGTGCAATTATTTCGAAAATCAAAGATAGACAAAGAAAAGAGGAAAAACATAATGAAAAACCATATTGAATTCGCGCATCTAATCAAATGGCCTGACTCTCTAGCGTCCCCAGTGGAGTCGCCATCTGTCGCAACCGGAAAATCGCGACGGGACGACGACGATCCAAAAAAGGAAAACGTGTTTTGAAAAAAGAGATGGAGTCGCCACCATAGTTTATTCTGGAAAACTACGGAAAAAACCATAAAATGTTAAGGCACGGTCTACGAATACCAGATTTTGGATTCGGGAGTCGGTTACATGTAGGGAAGGTATTAGCACCCTACAACGCCTGCCCGAAGGCAGTACCTTTAATTAAATACGCGAATTTGATGTGGTATGCAAAATGTTTAATTTCCCCTAAAAAGTAAAAATCTAAAGAAAACAAAATATTTTTTTTGTGTTTTTGTGCCCGACAAGGATTGACCTTGCTCCTACGTATTCTCAGTCAGACTGAGAAATCAGGGTTACGTAGTTCTAGCAAACCATTTGGAAAATTTGTTTGAGAAATTGTTTGGAAAATTTGTTTGAGAAATTGTTTCGAAAATTTGTTTGGAGAATTGTTTGGAAAATTTGGATTTTTGGGAAAGTGAACCTGACAAGGACTGGCCTTGCTCCTACGTATCTCCACTTTTGATGGAGAATCAAGGATCACGTAGTTCTGGCAAATGTGAAATTGATTTGAAAAAAAAAACAAAAGTTGATATTTTTTTGGCATTTTTTTGGCATTTTAACGGCACCTAATCTGTTTGATAAGAATTAGTTAAAAACACATCGAGTAGACTTCCAGGAAAGAGAGGTGCGTCACAATGGACAACTTAAGTACCAAGTCTTTCCTTAGTCAAAGTGTTCCTCAACTAGTTTTTAACAAATTTCTCATTTTCAGATTCAAAATAACAACATAGTTTTACATCAATAATAACACGTAAATTTAATGCTTGAACAGTCATATAACCAACACATAGACATACACAATAATTCAAAACATGAATAGTAATACAATAGTATTAACTTAAAAACATGGAAAGGTTAGCTCCCCTTACCTCTTCTCCAGACTTAGGTTTCTACTTAGAGGTTGTTCTCCCGAAAATCCTTCAGAACCTCTACTCTTCTAAAATTTTCTTCCCAACTCTTTTCTTCTCTATTTTTTTTTCACTTGATTCTTACTCCCTTTTGTGCAGAATAAGCTCCCCTCCCATGGCTATTTATAGTCAAAAATTTTTACTATTCAAATTATTTTTTAATATTATTTATTATTTTAATATTATTTTATTAATATTTTAATTACCACTTGCAAAACCACTTGCAAACCTTATCCTTCCTTAACTCAGAGATTCTTATCCTCTTATTATTATTATATATTTTTTTTATTTTTTTTTCGTTTTTTACTATTCACTTTTTACTATTCACTTTTTACTATTCATTGTTTTTTTCTTTTTTTTTTCTTTCTTTTTTTTTTTTTTTACAAAAAAGACTAAATCAAATACAAAATAGTAAAACAAAAATTTAAAATAATAAAATAAATGAAATAAGATAAGACACAAAGCAAAAAAAATAAAAGAGATCTATAATTTAGTCAATCCGGACCAAATTGGGTGTTGACAATGAGAAATTGCAAAAGGAATTAGATGAAGCTTTATTGTCTACTAAAAATGTTAAAACTGAGACTATTACAGTAGAAAAGAAATGTGAAAAATGTCCTACTCATGTTGAACAAATAGATTACTTGACTAGCACGCTAGCCAAATTCACAAAGGATAAAGATAACTTGAATGTTGTTTTAAAGTCTTCAGGTAGAGCAATTTATAGACAAGGAATTGGTTATAAAGCTCAATCTAATAGAACCAATACAAAGAAATTTTCTGATTTAAGCAAACCTGTCAAGCATGCTTGTTTTTATTGCAATAGTATTGGCCATACAACTAGAAACTGTTATTATAGAAAATTTGGAGTTCCTAAAGGTTTATATGTGTGGATACCTAAGGAACATCTGACTACAATTGACAATCAAGGACATAAATTCAAATGGGTACCTGCATAAAAAACTTGAACTGTTTTGCAGGATTTGAAACAGGTGCAGTGAGGACTCAAGGATGAACTAAAATGGCTATATCAACCATCTTCACTATCTACAACTGGTAACAAGTATTATCTTACTGCATCATGCATAAATAAATTGATGGATTGATATGTGATTGTATGTATGATTGTCTGATTGATTGTTTGAATGATCCTGTGAAAATCAATTTTTTACGAATTATTGTCGACTTGATTATGAGAATAGTCGAATGTATGTCTCTGTATGTCTAACTCTGTTTTGAAAACTTTCTGTCATACATTAGTCAACTTTGGTCTTATTCAAATCGACTTAGTGTCTCTGTTTTTGGGCTTTAAAAATTTAAAAATTTAAAATGGGTCTTTTTGTGTCTTGGTCATTCGCGCCTTTTAGAGTGTGTTGTTTCTCTGTTAACCCTAAAACTAAAGAGGAAAGCTTCCAAGAGTTACATCTCAATGGCATCTTCTAGTAGAAATCCTGGTGGAAACAAAGGGAAGCAAATTGTTGTAGCAAGAAATTCTGATCCTTCTGGTTGGATTAGCGATGAGGAAACAAGATAAAGGTTTCTAAACGACTCTGTCAAGGTCATTGCTCATCCAAATTGTATCAACCTTAGTAAATTCAAAAGAGAGGGTTTTAATTTTTCTAGCTGGCAGGAAATGCAAGAGCTGTCAACCTTTGTCGAAATGAAAGGGAACTGGTATCCTGAATTAGTGAAAGTCTTCTACCAAAATCTGAAATTTGTGGATGGTGACATAAAATCTAGAGTAAAAGGTGGAGATTTTTTTATCGATGACTTTATGTGGATGCTATTTACTGGACTTGAAGCAAAAGGTGTATATTCACACTTGTCCAACTCCGAATTCAATCTGAGTCTGAGGAAAAATGATCTTTACTGAAGCTGGATGAGATTTCCTAAAGATTAATCATCAAAAGGACGATATGAACATGAAGGACTAAAAATGGAAGAGAAAATCATTGCTTACATTCTCTCATGGGTCATATTACCTAGAAGACTAGTTCATAACAGAATGACCACTGAAGATGTGTTCTTGCTGCATGATATCATGAATAAAATTCCAACTAACTGGATAGAAGTGATCAAGAATCATATGAAGAAAACTGTGTTCAAAAATTCCTACTACCTACCATATGTTGTCTTTATAAGCAGGGTTCTTGTAATACAAGGAGTAAGGGTCAATGGGGAGAAGAAATATTCATGTGACAACATAAATGTGATAAACCAAGATAGATTAATGAGCCTTGGTATGAAGAAAACTACAAATGGACGGTGCTTTAAAGATGAAGTTAGAACAATGTTTACTCCCGAAACTAAGTTTGAAAAATTTGCTGCTGAACAATTCAGAGATCTAAATGAAAAAGTTGACAATCTAAGAGGAAATCAACAACTAGAAGAAAACAACTACTCAGGAGAGGACTACTTGGAAACCTCTGATTCAGATTAAGGGTTACCAGAAGAACTTGTCTGTCTTGATTATGTCCTTTGTGTGTTTAGGAAGACGTGTTTGCGTTTTATTTTGTTTTTGTTTCTTTTGGTAATGGCTTAGACTGCCATTCATTTTGTCTGTCTCTTGTTCGTGTTTAATCAATTGTAATATCTTTAGGAACATTAATGAAATCAATTGGTTTTTGGTTTAAAATTTCCTGATTGAATATGCTTGAATGCATCTTAATAATAGACTGAGTGATTAGTGAAGTTGATTATGCACATGTTCACTATTACATTAATTCTTTTGCATACTCACTTCTTAACTGTATAATTTCTTGCTTTACTGTGATTCTAAATTGCTTGATCTTCAAAAGATCGTGAAAGGTTTTGCAAGAAACATTGCTTCTAAAATTACTCCTGGAATCACAATTCAATGAAAAACAATGAAATCGACTGGATATATGGATCAATCGGCTACCACTTACAGGGGTTATAAATTCCATTTATTGGAATTTGGTTATTCAGTTGTTTATTTTTTTATATTGGTTATACTCAATATATCTCTGTTTTTGTTTGATTGATATATCTGAGAGAATATATTGTAAGATTGTTGATAATTGTATCTTTGCTTGATTGAATTGTTTGAAATTATAACTCTGATACAATTTTGATACAAACTGTTGTATGCTTTGATATTTGTGAAACTGCATTGTGCATCTGGATTTGATTTTAAATATGCATAAAGATAAGGGGAGCATTACATGATTGCATAGATGTTTCACATGCCTACACTTTAAGGGGAGATTTTTCTTTCTCATGTGAATATCTGTGATAGGGGAGCATCTTTGAATGTTTGATTTGTTTACATTGATGCATCTCTGGTATTTCATTTTATCAGCATATCAATATTTAAAAGCAAACCTTTTTTTCTAATGCACAAAAGGGGAGAAAAGTTTGATTGATTATTTGCTTGATATTTGATTGCTTATTAAGAGTAATTTTTTTGAAATATGTTGAAATTATCTTTTGTTTGGGAAAAATCACTTAATCACTTGTTCTTACTGAATGCTTATATTAGCTCTATTATTGGTGATCACTTGATTGTTTTTAATGTGTTGTTTGTGTACAAACATGGTTGCTTATTAATCATGGTTGTGCATCATCAAAAAAGGGGGAGATTGTTGATAAGGGAAGCACTAGTTTAGCTAAACCTTAATTTCACAGTGCTCTGGTTTTTGATGATGACAACACATTATTAATAACACATGTATTGTTATGTGTTACATGTTCAATTCTTAATTGTGAATGATATCTTAAAGAACATGTTTGTGTTGATTCTCATATATGTATGCATATTCACTGATTTTATACTTGATACATCATTTGTGATTGCATTACATATGTTTAAGAAAAGAAAACCACATGCACTTTGTTGAACTTATATTGTGTGGCAAATCTGCAAGTTTTAAGTCGACTTCATTATGAAGTAAGTCGATTAAAACTCATGACTTTGCACAGATTTTCAAAAGTAGTGTTGTGAGTAATTTTGCATTGAAAAGATTTTCAAAACTGTTTTGAAGTATCTAAGTCGACTGCACGCGCAGTGAATTCGACTTAGTTATTTGTTTTGAAATTCTATTAATGCTTTTATGCTGTAATGACTATATTTCACATTAAATGCAAGTCAACTTAATTAAATGTGTAATCAATTTGGTTGTTATGAGTGCTGCTATTTGACTTAACTATTATAACTATTTGATGACAGTCGACTTCATTAGTGGTATAGTCTACTACAGGAGCATTTGATTTATAAAAAACTATAAATAGACGTGATTCTGTTGATCATAGAGACTTTGGACTTTGATATTCTAACACTTTCATTTGATATTTAAGCTTGTGATCTCTGTGTAAAAGCTCCAAGAACTCATCAAGAAGACAATTTCTTGGAACAACTTCTTAAGGAGGAAGTGAATTGCGCATACTGGTTGATCAAAATCTGCACAGTTGGTGTTCATCATATTGATCAAGGTTTCTATCAATCTTTGGAAAGATTGTTGCTGTCCTGTTGGGATTACAGGAGGTGAACTTGTGGAGTTCTGGACACTTTGAGGATTGTTCAAAGTGGGTGAAGATTGCAGAAGAGGGGATATCTTGTTGCAGATCTTTGGTTTACTGCCTATACTTTTAGTTAGAGGGTTAGAGATATTGTCTATACTTTTGTTGTGGAGGTCTCTATAGAAATCTTATTGTAAAAACCTTGACTAATATAGTGCATTGGCTTCTTGGTTGTGTAAGGACACTGGATGTAGGGATTGAGGCCGAACCAGTATAAAAACTCTGTGTTTGCTTTCTCTATCCCTACATTTTTACTTTAAGGCGACTTTACAATTTACACAGTCAACTTTATATTTTCGCTGCACTTAAAATTCTTATTACTTGCGATTCAAAAAACTTTGTAAAGGTTTATATTTTGTGAAAAAGATTTTAAAAAAACTTTGATTTTTAAACCTCACAAATTCACCCCCCCTCTTGGTGTTAAAACGAAGCCATCCTATTTCCAACAATCACTAACAATAGAAGACAATTCATAGGCAAATGATTGACTGAGTTTTATACCAACCTTTGTATCAAACATATAACAAGCTTAATAGAACATTCCCAATCTAATGCGAAAGCCAAGGCCGCCAACAAGGTTGTCTTAGTAGAGTTAAAGAAGAGACTAGTTTTGGGCTAAGGATAGATGGCCAAAGGACCTGTTAGAAGTATTTTGGGTTTATAGATGCACTCCTCAATCTTTCACCAAAGAAACACCTTTTAGTCTAGTATATGACACTAATGCCATGATCCTAGTAGAAATTCGAAAACTATCTCCTTGGTGAGAGAAGTATGACGAAGACCGTAATGAAACCTACCTCAACACCACCCTAGACCTACTGGTTGAAAATACGAGAGAACACCAAAATAAGTGAGGTGGCTACAATAAGAAGGTGGCTAAGAAGTACAACTCTAAGCTGCAACCAAGGGCCTTTAAAAAGGGTGATTTAGTGTGATGTTTAGCTAGCAATGCTAGGAAGAGTGACGACAAGTTCTGAGTACTAGAAGATATCGACAAAGGTGCTTACAAGTTGGAACATTTGTCAGGACAACCGATACCTCATACTTAGAATAACCCATTTGAAGTTTTACTTAAGCTAGTAGCTTGTAAGTAGCTGAATGTTTGTAACCCATAGTGAACTCTTTCCTTACCTAGTCTTTTTCACTAAGGAAATTTTGGCCGGGAAGGTTTTACGAGATACTAAATGAATAAAATGAGGGGTTACTTTTGTGTACATAGCTATTATGTTATAACCAGTAAAATTTTGCGTTTACAGCAAGTGATTTCATTGTCACTTACCTAAGTGGTCCTGCTTGAACCTTTCATGCAATTTTTTGACACATTCCTAAGGGATCTTGATTAAATCTTTCATGCAATTCCTTGCCGCCTATCTATGTGGTCCTAATTGAACCCTTCATGTAATTTTCTCTTGTCTACCTATATGGTTTTGATTGAACTTTTCATGTAGTTTCCTACCACCTGGTTGGACGATTCTGGTTGAACTTTTCAAACAGTTTCCTACCACTTACTTAAGAACTCTTAGTCAAACCTTTCAAGAAATTCTCTAAGTTGAAAACCTTTTAAGTTATTCAAAAATAAAACTTCATAATAATAAAGAATATTCTACTCAACCCTACGTATGCTGGAACAACCACTCAAAATATGCTGGAACAACCACTCAAAATTCAGACGAAAAATTACAGGTTACGAAAATAAAATAGAAAACAATTGTAAAAAAACTAACTTACACTAGCCCGTAGGCATCCAAAACCAATACAAATTTTGGCCTTAATATATTCGGCCATAACAAAATAGCAAAATTTTTTAAAGAGCTAAAAAGTTTTCAATTTGATATAAAAGTTTTCAATTTTAATTTTAAATGTTGTTTCACTCATTTGGAAAAATTATATATATAGGGGCACATGATGTTTAGTTTATTCATTCCTTGATTAATTTTAAAAGCAAGCTGTATTTACTAATATTAATGTGAATAATTATTGAGTTACGCTGGAAATCTGCTTAGTCATTGAATTTTTTTTGACAGTTTTATTAAACGGTGAATCCAATTTATACTTTTGTAAGAAACTTTTTGCAGAATGGAACGATGAATTTAGAAAAAATGATTGTCCTATTGAATGCTTCCTTCAAAATGAAACAAGCCACAAACGGAAGAAAGAAAAACAAGGAAAATTATGATTAATCATTGGTGGTGATTTGGTTGCATATAGAATTATTATTAACGATCAAAAACAGAAGCCACGAGAATCCTAAGTTACATTTGTACCATAACAATGACAAGAATTTTGGCCATGACATATTAAGAACCCTATCTCACTATTTACTACGGTTAACAAAAGTGTGTTGAAAAATGATTGGTTGGTCCATTCTCAATCAAGTGTTTCTTATTTCAATCTTATCTCGAACCTAAAGTAAAGTTTCTTTCTATCAATCAATGCATAAAACTATATATTTTAATGATTGAACTTGCCATTTCTTTTCAAATCGTCATCACAAACGTTGTTTATTGTGTGTAATATGTTCAAAGGTGAAATGAAATGTAGACCATACAAAAATGACACAAAATGATGTTGTTTATAATAAGGACAATTCTTTATTTAGAATAAAAACAAATGTTTTTTTTTTGACAAGTCTTCGAGGTAGAATGAGACATCTTCATTGTTGGATCTTTGATTCTAAGTGGTAAGCAAAGAAAAATCCACATAAAAAAAAATTCTCTTATGTATTAAAAGTGAGAGGATAATGTCATAATAGTAAACAATATTAAGTAAAAGGTAAGGTAGAGTATGTATCATAAATAAAGATACCCATATTAAAATTTTATTTTTAATATATATATAACAAAAAGTAAAATGAATATAAATTAAAATAGAAGGTACAATTACAATTTAAAAAAAAGTCTTATTATTTTTATCTTATCAAATTTCTATGTAGTGATACGAGGTCTTCCTACAATGCTTCCTCTAACAGATGAGATTTGAGAGTGTTTAAAGGTGTGTAATGTAAGAATCAAGTAGGCTTAGGCTCCCTCCAACGGGAACTATTTCTCTAAGCTTAGTCTTTCTCAACCACATCCTTTCGGCTAACATGGTCTAGGCTCAAATCTTGTTCTTGGACTCACTCATCTCTTCTAGCCGTATAAACTTAGTGGTTTGCTATGACAACTTATCTGAAGCCCCTGAAAAAACACTAGAAAGGGGGGGGGGGGTGAATAGTGTTATAGGAAAATTTTACGCAAAGGAGATAATATAACAATTTTCTGGAGGACTGAAAAGTTATGTAATGTTGTTAAACTTTTGACTTTAAAGATTAGTTTAAACAATGAGTTCTTTTTTAGCAAGGCTTTTCAATTATTAAAAAAAATGTTTATTGCAACATTTAATAAGACTAGTTCATTAATAAAAAGTTGTTTGGTAACAAGAGCTTTTATATCAATTTCAAATAACGTGCAACTGTAGGATTTGTAAGAGAAGCGTTTAAAGAGAATAGAGCAATAAACACACCATTATTTTTATACTGATTCACTTCATTGAGCTATACCAGTCTCCTCTAATACTTTAGAGAGTTCCACTATAATATTCAACAAGATTACAACTAAGTATTCTCACCACTCCTAGTATCCCTAGTCACTCTAAGTAACCACCGTTACTCTGTCTAAAACCTAGTTTCACCACTCCTAGTTGCGTAGTATTCTTCACCACTCCTAGTATCCTTAGACAATCCAGATATCTTCTCGATATGTTGTCTAGTTGAGTTTAACCCACTCCTGGTTTCCACTAGACAAACTTGTCTAGCTTTAACTTCACTAAGTTAAATGTCACTGAGTTTCACACACTCCTGGTTTCCACTAGACACACCTGTCTAGCAACCGTTTAACTTCAAAAAGTTAAACATCAAGTTTTTTAATTCTCTTCAAGGTTTACAATCAAAAGATTGGTCACAAGTTCTTAGACAATAACTTTCACAAAGGGGATATATGTTCAATACAATTCAATCTAACAGACTCATTGAATATTTTCTCTTTTCTCTCTTCTCACAAAAGTAAGCTTATATGACAATGAAGGTTGAGAGTTTTTCTTTTCTTGAGCTTTTGTCTCTTAGATATTCCCATGTGCTTGTTGAGCTTTCATCTTGACGTTGTTTGCTTGAGCCTTTTTCTTCTATATGTTATTCTCTTGATTCTCTTTTTGAATGATCTTCTATTTAAAGTCTTCTAAAAAAGATATCCATTAGATAGAGCTTTGCGTTGATCTTTAAGTTTTCCTAGTCTTGTCATATGTAGCAACCGTTGGTTAAAGTCAACTTATCAGAGCATACACGCTTTTTCAGTACTTTGACAAAAGTAGGCAGTACAATATTCCTGGTACGACTTCTGATGAGGAGAATATTCCGTGAATGTCTTCTTTGTTTTTAACGTCCACTTCTGATTTATATAGGATGGAGTAAGTTGATGCGTGTAATAGGAAATCTACATAAAGTAAAGTAGATATGCATGCGAAAAATATGTCCTTTCTCATATCACTTTATTTGTTTTTTAAATGTTGAGCATTTAATGGTTATTTAGAACAACAAAGTCTTTTTTACATTTTCTATTGTTCAGGTAGGAGTTAGTCATTTAAGATTTTTATCAAGATACCAAGCAGTTGTTGAAAACTTAAAAATGAGAGCGTTTAACAAGCAGTTGTGTGATGTTGTTTGTTAAACTTCAAAACACATGAGAGCGTTTAAATAATTTAGTCTTATAAACGATCTAGTCTTAACATCGTTCATACTTATAGGCGATGTCATACACAAATTATGTACAAAAGATCCCAAGCTTAGCATTGTGATCATGTAGTGTAGGAACTACCTTATGATTCAGGTTCTTGATCTTTAAAGAAACTGTACAAAACTTGTCGATGAAGGTTCATAAAGATTCTCCCTTCTCTTGCCTAATACTAAGAAGTTTTAGGAAGGTGATGATGGTGTCGACTAGTAGCAAACTGCACCATGAAAGGCATTATAGGGGGGTAGGCGGGTGAACCAGTCTAGAGGCAAGTCCTTTCAAGGTCATTGTGAAGGCCTTGCATATGACAACATTGTTAGTCAAGTAGAGACTAACTTAGGTGATGTACATGACAACGTGTTTATTCGAATCAGTATTGTTGACACAATGATCGAGGGTGAGGGTTTTCCACTATTTAGGAAGTAGGGTATTTGTGATGTCATCGACGAAGGGGTGTCAGTGAGCTCCTTCTACCGCCAAGGAGTCGTTGGTTGCTCCTTCAGTCATATATCCACTTTCTCTCTCATTTTCATTGACCATTTGTTGGTGAGATGGGATCTTATGCACTGAGATAGTGTTCTGAGGAGTTTCCTTCTCCTTTCCCTTATCTCCAGCCTCCACGTTCCTCTTCAGCCTAACATTCTCATGCCTTAAAAAATCCACCTTTTAACCGCTCATTTTCTTAAACTTAACAAACTCTTGTATTTTTGCCTCAGCTTCTAAGATTGCGGCTATGTTGGCCAAAAAGGGTCCTACTTCTTTGGTTCCAACCATCTACTTCTTGTAAACATCGTAAACGTTTTTCTTTACAAAATATAAGTTAATCCCACGGTGGGCGCCAATTATTGTTACAGAGTCAAATATATCTTGCAAAGAGTTCGACAAACACTTTTAATGTTCCAAGCCTTCAATTTTAGGAGTATTCGTTCTCTTTAAGTGTATTTGTTCTCTCAGTTAAATAAGGATTGTGCCTACAAAAAATAGTCTAATGCTTAAGTTATCCTTTTACATCAGAAGATAATCAATATAATAATAAATGAACGTAATTAATGTACATTATAAAATATACTATTTATATTTGTTGTTTATGGATCTTTACTTGGACGAATTTCGACTATATAACTTAATTACTTACTAATATTAAATTATTGTAATTAATTGTAGATCTTTTATTAATTTTTAGATTAACGTGATTTATAATGTAATTGATATAATCTTATCTAACCAAATAGGTAATGATCAAATTCATGTTCACTTAATAAATGGATATAACTGAAAAGATGTAGGTCAAATACACGTCTACCTTATTAAATGGATAGGTATTCCATGGATTAGATTTATATTGTGAAGAGAAAGAATAGATGGATGTATATGGTAAATTATATAAAAGTAAACAACGGATAATGTTAAATTTTGATCTGGCAGGGATAATAAATTTTGAATTTGAACTAAATGATGAACTTTGATAATGTGTTAAACGTATGAACAGATCAATAAATATTTACATTATATGTGCTCTTAAATCGAGGTGAAGCAAATAAGGCAAGTAACCTGTTCTAATTAAATTAAGAGAGATTCGATTCATTTAACTATCGATGGGACCAACTTGTCTGCCACCATCCATTTAGGGATTTTGTTTTTTTCAAAATAAACCAAAATTAGAGAAGAAAATTACTAAATAGCACTCTTTTATGAGTGAATTATGTTTTTTTTTCTCTAAATTAAATTATATATCTTTTTTTCTATATTTTATAAAAGTAATCTTAAAAATATCTGTTCAATAAGTAATAATATACTTGTAGTATTTTTTATGTAATTAATGAAATTCAATAATAAATTATAACATAAATTTTACATATTATTTTTATAAAATATAAAGAAAAGTAGATATATAATTTAATTTTCAGATAAAATATAATGTTTAAAAATAATTTATATTGAAAAACATATTTATTTCTAAATTTATTTGCTGAAATAAATCAAATTATTGGACAAACATAAAAGCATGAAATATTCATTCAACCACAGATAATTAATAGATATTGTCCTTTCTTTTAATAATCCTTAATGTATAAGTAGCTTTTAAAGAATTATAAATCTATCAATTTAGTAGGGATGCCAAAATGACAAATTAACTGGAAAAAAGTTTTCAGTAAGTGTTTAAGAAACTCTTAAATGTATAATTTTGTATAATATTGAAATCTTATCTTTTCTAACACCTCAGTATATATATGTCAAGTACGAGATTAGAGATAAAACCTAATTCAATTTCACAAAATTGATCTGCAAGATAAAATTTATATCTATTTATAAATGATGAATTGATTTTATTTTTAATCGACGTGTAATTTCAAAAACACTCAAATGATTGACAAAAAGCTTGATGAGTTATGATGAACGGGACACACAAAAGCAAGGACACACTATAATTTTGGGACCATATGTTCTTAGATAACAATTTGGCTGCTTCCGACCATTTTGTCACATTTTTCAACCCTCTCTTTCCCTCGTCAGTTTCAATAATACAGCCAAGACCAAAACTACGTAATAAAATTGAACTCTCTTCAGTTTCTGATGAACCTTTTGCACATGATAAACAAAGCAAGAGAATAATATAGCAGAAGTTTCAACATGGCCTCTCAACCTTTACCTCTCTCACCTTCTATAGTACCAAGTGACAATGCTCATCAAAATGATGAGTTACTCTTCTTGAGTGACCCCAAATTCGCACGCCATGGTGAGATCTTGTTCCTGGTTTTTGTTCTTCTTTTCAGCTTCTTTCTTTCTATTATTGCTTTCTTGATGTACATGAAGAGAGTTCGTAGTCACCTAAAACAGAATGAAGGGTCCAAATTGGAAGTTTAGGCAGACAGTTCATCTGAGGGAGATACTGCAATTTTCAACACATGCCTAGAAGAAGATGAGAGTTATACACAACTCCACTTTTTGTGTATATCAGTATTGAGGCATATATGGGATCGTTTGTATGGGATATAAGTATTAATGGCTAATATTTTGTATAGGAATCTTTTGGAAGAAAAGAAGTCATTTATTAGATATTTTATGTGTGTACTTGGTTTAGATTTAAAATAAAATTTGTTTTGATATTTTAAATGCAAAATCTAATAGTTACATTTTATTATATATTGTTTTTTTTTAACGAATATCAGTATTTGAGGGACAACAACTTAAGAGATACTAGACGAAAAGAACTCAGTGAAGTTAGATTGAAGGATGAGAACATTATCGAACTTTGACACTGACAAGTATATAGGAAATCAAAAGTTCACATTAGTTTTGAAGACATTTCCAAGTTTGAGAATTATGAAGTTAATCCAATATTTATCTTTATACGTGAATAATTATATATTAATTAAGAATATGAAAAATATGAGAACGAAACATGTTGCATTGTGGAAAGCATGAATATCACTTGCTACACCCAATAGACATGACCTTTTTTAGAGCCAATAGGTGAATTCAAATTTGAATTTTCTCTTCTTTTTTTCTCAATATTTTACCAAATTAAAGGCCTATAAATAAAGTTGTTAAAAACACTTTTGAATTAGTAATGAAATGTTATAGGGATTGCACCACTAATTGTTTTTATTTTACTTTACATTAGTTTTTCCTTTGGTTACTCTAGGTTTTCTTCCTTACGAGTTGACAATACTTCTCTTGAATATCTCAACATCACCAAACCAAAATTTAAATTTTTTTCCTCTCCTTAAAAGCTTATGCTCATCCACATACTTCACTCCATTATTTGAAAATGCTAGCTCAATCGGTTACCATCAATAAAAGTATTTACGTTAGTAGAAAAACGATAATTGCTATTTATATGTTTGTCTAGATGAAAGCAATTATCTCTTTTATTTACATTTTTGGAATCGAATAAATTTAGGTATCAATTTTTAATTATTTTGTTAGTTTTATCTTATATTTGTTCTGTACATAAAGTATATCTCTACTTTTGACATCATAATTATTACATAAATTTTTTATCTGAAAGTTTTCTTCACCTTAAATATCAAGTTAAAGTTTGTCATAATCTCCACTATCCATATTTATGATTATGTCAAATACTTCTAAAATGAATACAATGTATATAAAATGTTATAATGCATATCTCACATAAATAAAATACAAAAACATTTTTATAAAATTCTTTTTATGGACACAACCTAGAACTTGAACCCCAAACATAGAAAAACATAAGAAAAAACTTAGGTCTTAGGAAATAGAAAAATATCTAGGCTAAAACACCCAAACGCATGATTAAACGATGTCTTGTCTAAAAGCGTCCAAGGGAGATTGAGTTAAACGCTCAATACTTATAATACCCAAAATAGGTATTTGGCTTCTCTAAAAAACAAAAAGGTCGAGACAATGTCTTCGAAAAATATACATTAAAAGACTTAATTACTAAAACCATACATACATTCATAAGGAAAACTCGTCATAATATGTCATAAACCCTTTCTCCATGCATACACAAATCTTTTCCCAACAACAACCATAAATAATCATATCCATAATTATGCACACATGCATGAATTAACCAATCAAGATAATCAAATTTACATGACATACAACAAAATAACACACATAGGTAAGTTTTCTCATATATTGGTCAATACTAGGGCTTTATCTACAACCCCAAAACACTATCAATCTTCCCTTTGCTCTAAGGGTTTCTGTTGCTCTTTCTCTTTTCTCCCAAATCTCTCTCTCTCTCTCTCTCTCTCTCTCTCTCTCTCTCTTTCTCTCTCTCCTTTTCTTCAATCTTTGATTTAAAGTTTCTAGGGTTTCTAAAACACAAACGCCACCCTTTTCTCTATATATTAATATTTATAAAACAACCAACTCTATCTATAACATCTCTTCACTTATAATAATATATTTTAAAAACCAAATCTTTTTAAATATCTTTTCTCCTTCTATCTCATGTCCATAATCTATCTTTCATTTCATTTTATTTTATTTTATTTACACACTTTTACTTCCTACACCCCCTTTATTTAATTTCTTCACCAATTAAATAAAGGTAAAAAACCATTTTACTCCTAAACAAAAATACAAATAAAACAAAGGTTTCCTTTAACTTCCTTTCTCCCTAGAATTGAACTCACACCCATTCAATCCTAAACCATCCATTAACAAGCCAACACATCACTTTGATAACGCACACACATCAACCACCCAATTATCAACATATCAATCATGTGTTATAGTTTATTAAAAATAACATCAAAGAATTAACATAATTATGTTTTAAAAAGATATTCACACACCACACCTTATTAGACATATCAACTCTTAAAAGATAACACACTCAAGTCTTAACAAAACTTTATTCCTTAAACCCCTATTTTCCCTAGGTTTTACAATTGACATGTGGGACGTTGTGGAGAATGACAACTACATACACATAGATTAAAAAGGAGAGGCACTCTTAAGAAGCAAGTGGACTGACGAGTAGAAACAACCTTACCTATTAAATTTCGAAGCTCGCAACCTTCTAATGTGTGCCCTCTTCGAAGAAAAGTACAGAAAGGTTTACGCTTAACAAAGAGCTAAAGAAATGTGGGACACCGTGGTCGTCACCTATGAAGGATCGAATGAAGTCAAAAGAAATAAGCTGAGTCTACTGACCAAACAATATGAGTTGTTTGCGATGCTTGAAAATGAAAACATCTAGAGCATGTTGAGCATAGTCCAGACCATCCTAAATGAGCTCAAATCCCTAGGAAAATCATATGACAACTTTGATCATATTGATAAAATCTTACGCAGGCTTCCCAAGCAATGGATACCATAGGTCACAACTCTTAGAAGGTCAAAGAATCTTGATGGGATGAGTCTAGAAGAGTTGGTCAGATTTTTAAAAGTACACGAGCTCGAACTCCTACAATATGGTTCCATAAAAAAGGAAAAGAGTATCGCACTTAAAGTCTTCATGAGGATGCCTACCAAAGCTCTCAAGACTAATGAATCCTCCGAGGAGTCTGACAATAAATAAAACTCCATGAACGAGAACAATGAAGAGGAACTCTCATTCATTTCGAAAAAGCTTCAATTGATGTGGAGGAAAAAAAGAGGCATAGTGTTCAAGAGTAGACACTTTGGATCTGGCTCAAAGAACAATCCAAAAGACAAACGTCTAGAAGACACAACTGTATGTTATGAGTGTAACAAACATGGACATTTCGGATCAGAATGTCCCGAGATTTAAAAGATGATAAAGAAGTCAACTTGGCCCAAATACGACAAGAAAAAGATGTTAATGAGCACTTGGAAAGACTTGGACACATCTGACGAGGATGAAGATGTTAAAGTATGCTTTGTGGCAGGAAATGTTGAGTGTATCGTATGACAGTTCGGTCAGCCATAGGCCGAGCGGTCGACCATCCAATAAAAAAGTGATTGGTGAAGTTGATCGGTCGAACCAAACCAATTTAGCTATTAAAGGTAATTAGGTTAACCCTAATTTAGGTTATGGGTATATGGGTCGTAGCTAGGCCGACCATAATCAGAAACCATTACGAAAGTCTATAAATATAGGTATGATATTCAGGTAGTTGGTTACTTTTACTACACATTTATTGCTAAATTGCCCAAACAAATATTGATTTGAGCGTTAGAGTGTCTTCTACAGGTAACACATGATGGGACCGAGCAAAGGAAGGAAAGTCAAGAACTAAACTGTGGCCTAAGCTTGGAAGTAGAAGATAAATCGTGTGAGAAGACTTAACCTCGACCCCATAAACCAAAATAATGAGAATACATCAAATGACTTTGATGACGAGGTAAATTTTTCTGACCTACACTCAGTAAAAAATGCATACTATGAATTGTTATCGTATTCATCCAAACTGTCTACGACATATAAAGATTTTGTAAACAAGAAAAAGACATCCTTGCACAAAGAAATAATTTAAAGGAAGAAGTAACTTCATCTAGGGATAATGTAAAGGTATTACAACAAAATGTTAATAACCTTAAGGAAGAGTTTAATACCTCTGAATATGAAAAGGAAAAAACTAGGTTGCAAAATAAAAGACTTGTCAATGATATAACTGTAGCCAAAAATGTCAAATAAATAGAATCCCTTAGGTATGAAAATGACACCTTTACTAAAATATTAAGTAGAACGTTTGAATGAAACTCAAGGTTAGATCACTTACTAAAAGAAAGTAGGCATCCTTTTTATAAACGAGGTATAGGGTATAAAAGAATTAAAACTAGCCCCAACAATAAAGCTAGACACACAAGGTTCACCAGGTTAAATACCATTACACTTTCTTCTAAAAAGAAGAAAATGTATGCATCTAACAAGTCAAGACCCAACTTGATATGGGTACCTAAGAGTCAAATAATTCCTCTTACATATATGCTTGATGACTGAAAGAAAAACCCTGTCATGGTACCTGGACAATGGCTTTTCATGTCACGTGACGGGAGAAAAGTGTATGTTCCTAAACCTAAGGAACAAGAAAGGAGGACTGGTCAAATTAGAGGAAACCTTTCCCCTTTCATTGATAATGTTTTGTTGGTAGATGGCCTTAAACATAATCTACTTAGCATAAGCAATTATGTCACGGTGGATACAATGTTGTTTTTGAAAAAGGATAATGTAGGGTTTTAGATAATAATAATTCATTAGTATTTATAGCCAACAAGCAAGATAATTTGCAAAAAATAAACCTAGATGAACTATAGTCTCAAAGTGTTTCATGTCTTGTATATAGGAAAGATGAGGCAGTAACATGGCATAATAATTGTGGAATTGCGAGCATGAGATTAATCTTGAAGTTGCAATGCCATGATCTCGTGAGAGGACTGCTAGAAGTATCATTCAATGGTCCAATCTTCTGTAGTGCATGCATGAAGGGCAAACAGGTCAATTAATCTTTCAAAAGTAAAAACATAGTTTCAACTAAACAACCTCTTGAATTGCTTCATATAGATTTATTTGGTCCAACAATAACCGCTTCTATAAGAGGTAAAGCTATGGATTGGTAGTAGTAGATGATTTTTCTAGGTGGACTGGGGTACTATTTCTAACTCATAAGGACAAGGCTTTTAACGCTTTTTGAAAACTCTGTAAAAGGATAGAAATTGAAAAGAATTTGAAAATCATGTCTATCCTAAATAACCATGGAGGAGAATTTGAAAATGAGATTTTCAAAAAAATTTGTGAAAACTGTAGCATTAAACATAACTTTTCAAGTCTACGGACTTCACAGCAAAATGGAGTCGTTGATAGGAAAAATAGATCTCTACAAGAGATGATCAAAACGATGTTAAATGCTTTTAACTCTCATAAGCACTTATGGGCAGAAGGAGTTAACACTGCATGCTATATTCAAAGCAGAGTTTACATTACGCCAATTCTAAGAAGAACGACTCATGAATTATGGAAGGAAAAAAAGGCCAAATATTTCCTATTTTCATCCTTTTGGTTGTCAATATTTTATATTAAATACTAAAGATAATTTGGGGAAATTTGAAACCTAAAGTAATGAAGGATCATACTTGGTTACTCAAAAATATCAAGAGCATTTAGGGTTTACAAATCTAGAACCTTGAAAGTTGAGGAAGCCATCCATGTTAAATTTAACCATGAGCCTGACCTAAAAAAGTCATAACTAGACAACACTTTCTCTAAATTATAGGTAGATGATCATTTGTCCAAAGAGGCAAATGCATCTGAAGCAACCAAAGAACAAGAAGAGAATTAACAGGAAGAGCCACTCAACAATACTTCTGAAGAAAGAAGAGAACCAACCAGTGTACATCATCTGATCACCAAGGATCACCCTTCAAAAAAGAAAATTATAGTAAATCTAGAAGAGTATGTGAGAACAAGGCATATCATAAGCATCCTACCACAACTCTCATATCTCAAATTGAGCCACTGAATGTCAATGAGGCTCTAGAAGATAACTCTTGGGTTTAAGGAATGAAAGAAGAACTAGATCAATTAAAGAAAAAATATATATGGGAACTCGTCTAGCTACCTTAAGGAAAGCATGTAGTCGAAGCTAAATGGGTCTATCGTAGCAAACTAGATCAAGATGAAAAAGTCATTAGAAACAAAGCAAGACTTATTGCCAAAAGATGTGCACCATTAGGTATCACTTTGTTTTAGTGGAGATGGGTCAGATTAGAAAGGCACATTAGAATCATTTGAAGAAAAGGAAAAGGCAAGTGAGAGAGAAAGGAAGAGAAGAAGTCATTCCTGCATAACATAAAACCTACACTAGTGTTTTCTTCACTGTGAAGTCGTTCATCGTTGGATCAGGATAATTTTTGGACAGGATTTCAAACATATGGTTCTTCATTCTGACTGTTCGGATCATCAATTGAAGGTCTAATTTGAGAGAAAATATCCTTGCATCAGCAGCTCTGTTTTGGAGAATTTCATAAAATCTGCACTGGTGTTTTTGTCGTTGTGAAGTCGTTCACCGTTGGATTGGGCTACTTTTTGAAAATTAGGTTGCAGACGTATGGTTCTTCATTCTGACCGTTCAGATCGTCAATCAGGGTTCTAATTTGGGAGAAAATACCATTGCATCAGCAGCTCTATTTTGGAGAAGTTGTAGAATGTGATGAGAATCAGAGAATGAGTTTAAGGGTTTTGTTTAGGGTCAGGATTGACTTGTGGTTGAGATTGAAGTATGGGTGAGTGTTGGGTTGTACCAGAATGTATGGTTGATGAACATATGAGTGAGGGATAGGTCTACTTGTGGTACCTAGTAAATCTTGTTTTTATCTAGTGATAGGTATTGATTATTTGGGAATTGAACCTTCCTTGTGTGAGGGTGATGGTGATTTCCTTGTCCTTGTGTGTCAGGAAGGCATGTTCCTTAGCTAGATTGCAGGACTACTCAAACATATCAGTAGGGGATGCTACAGATTGGGCTGTAGGAGCTGCTACAATTGGTGAGGTAGGGTACAAGAGTATGACTGATTCTTTCCACTATGGTGTTATACTATTGTAGGAGGCTCATGGTGGTAATCATGATGAGGTTAATTATGATGGAGGTACACCTGTTGATGAGTATTGTAATGATGAAGCATCAGGGGAATACTATGTTGGTAGTAATAGTATCAGGAGGAATAGTTGGCATAGGTGCCACTTTGAGGATAAACTGTTAGGCTAGGTGTGTGATGTTAGTAATAATCAAGGGTTAGAGATCAATGATCAAGGATTGAGGTTTGAGCATCGGGGATCGAGGGTCGAATAATTCATTATGATCGAGGGTCGTATAAACTTTTTCAGATGTGCTGTGATGAGTTTTTGGGAAGAAAAGTTTTCAAAATATGCTTAAGTGTTAAGCTTAATCGATTACCCTGTTTGTGTATTCAAATAAGTATGTTATGCTTTTAAAAACTGATTTCATGCTAGTCTAACTGTTTCAACGGTCATACTTTTAAATGTGTTTGACTAACATTTAATGTAAGATCGATTACATTAATTGAGCATTCAATCAGGAGCTGAACTTGTTGTAATACTGTTAGATCAGTTTTATGTCACCGATTACATTACTTAAGTAAAAGATTGTTTTGCGTTAGAATTGATAAAAACTATATATTGATGCATTGCTTATATGACAGGAGACTTTTTGATGAATTGAACTTTTATATCTGATATTTTTTTCTCTGAGAAAGTGTTTACATGTTGATCATAAGCTCCAAGAATCAAGAACGCGAAGAATTTAAAGAGTCTTGAGGCATTCTTGAGAGACATTTGAGTGGACTATATTGGTTGGTCATATTAGCAATATTGAAGGTGTAACTGGTTTTGATCAAAAGAAGACTTGCAATCTGTGACTTGTTATTTCCCTGGACGTGCGACGTCAGGAAGAAGGGCGAGGAGCTCTTGACTTTGAGAGGGGATATCTCAAAGGGTTTCTGCAAAACCAACAAGGTGGTTTTGTGTTAAAAGGTGTATTCTGTTCTATATTTGATTGAGAGTTTATGAGGTGTTTACATTTGGTGTTTCTCTGTAAAGCCCTTGTTGTAATACTCTAATCATTATAGTGAATTACTCTCAAATCAAAGGTTGATTGGGAGAGTGACTGGATGTAGGCATTGAGGCTGAACCAATATAAAAACTATGTTTGATGTTCTCTCCTTTATCTCTTTACATTTGCATTTATTGTTTCATTACACTCACATTTGCTTGCTGGACAAGAAGGATTTCAAGAACATTATATTTTGCGAAAAAGATTTGAAAAGTGCAAGTTTTTATAAAACACCAATTCAACCCCCCCCCCTCTCTTGGTATTGAGAAACAAAGTCCACCAATTCTATCACCATTGAAATATAATCAAACGGCCAATAACTCTACTACAAAGATAGATCAACAGTGGCCCATCCAAGTGCAATTGAGCACCCAAAACCTAATGCTATATAAGAGGACACCCAAGCTTTACAAATTCTCTTTCAACTTTCATATAGCTTTTTATTGGGTCACACTACTATAGGTATGTAACTCTGCTTCAATAAATGTTTTGAGAATAACTTTCTCAAAACTTTTGTAATTTTAATTTCTCTAATAATTTTAGTGTTTTTAAGTGTTCTAGTTATTTTTTGGGAATCTTTTATAGAAGTATGTTTGACAATTGTTCCATAAATTGCAATTTATTTCTCCAATACAAGAGAATTTCCTCCAAGACCATGGCCAACCAAACATTCACAAGCTTGCTCACCAATGACAAACAATTTTCCTCTCTTCAATTTCCTCCTAGGGCACCAACTAGCAATAAAAACAAGTCCATTGTGAATGAAGGTGGCGACATCTTATTTCAAGCAAGAAATGTGTTGAAAACACATGATAATCCTTCTCTGCTGTATCTTGGGACAGAACATGTTCATGGTACTCCAAACGATGATGTCGAGGATTTGGACCGTGACTCGAACTCCAATTGGAGGCTCAAATGAAAAGGTAAATATGTTCTATCTCTTTATATAAATAGCAATTACAATTGTTCTACTTCCTATTTTTTTTTTAATTATTATGAAGTTTTTTTAGTTTGAGTATTATTACCCATATTGAGTACAAACATTGGATTAGGATGAACTCAGTTTAAGATTTCGAAAGTTTCAAAACTATTGCACACAAACATTTGATATCTTAGAACTCAATCTTTTAAGATTTTGAGTATGAATAGTGGGGATATTAAAAAAAAATTAAAAAATAAAATAATAAACTTGATTTTTACCGATAAATTATTAAGTGTAAATCTTAAAGAGAAAAAAAAATCAAATATTAAAGATAATTGATTTATTCCAACCTTAAATGTATTAAGATATTATTTGTGTCAATTATCACATCCAAATAATTTTTAATTTTACAACTTAGAATTGTAATATGATTTTATTGCTAAAAGCATTTAAACATATTAAAAAAATGTATATTTAAAATGCATTTAGCCTTTAATGTTAAGTAACGAGAGACTATTGAGTGTATACAAACAATTTTTTTAATATAAATTTAAAAAGAATGAAAAATAATAATTAAATTTACTTTTTTCATTATTTAAAAATATAAATTTTTTCTTTTAAAACTTCTTTTTTATTTTTGTGAATGATATAATATATCGATCGGTCATAAGTTTATTTCGTTAACATTAATTATTAAAATTAATTATCATATTTGAATAATTTATCTTTATCTTCGAACATAAATTAGGTATCAATACGAGTATGTTTAATAATTTAATATTTCATAAGAATTGAACTAATAACAATTTAAATACACTTTTAAAATAAAGTTG
Source organism: Vigna reflexopilosa (assembly GCA_027742785.1). Taxonomy (NCBI): domain Eukaryota; kingdom Viridiplantae; phylum Streptophyta; class Magnoliopsida; order Fabales; family Fabaceae; genus Vigna; species Vigna reflexopilosa. The sequence goes on along the minus strand of CM050929.1, from coordinate 8,117,091 downwards.
ATAAAATTCTAAATTTCGAAATAAATCATAATCATACTATTTTAATGTACTTACAATCGAATTAGTAACATTTTTTTTTGATAAAATTTAGTTATCGATAAAGTTGCAAAGTAAATTTCAGTTTTTTTAAACTCTTAGAAAAAATAATTTTAATATAATAAACTATTAGAAGTATGTAATCAATATAAATAAATAAATGTTTAAGTATAGTGCATTGCCATACTAAAATAGTAGAAAATTAATAAATATATTAACATTGTGTGAGTGATATTTAATCAAAACACGTTTTGCATAGAAAGCAGGCTAACAGGGTGTATTCTGCGAGATATCGACTCCGCAAGCAAGCCAGAGCACAAAATTTGAAAAACCAAGCTGAGGCACTTGAAGTGAGTATTCTTCTATATATAATTAATTATTTTTTATTAGCATTAAATTTCTGAATAGTTTGCTCTTCTTTCTACATTATCCTTAATGTTTCAGTTTATTCACTTCTCTAATTATCATTTAATTAGATCTGATCTAATTAATTAATGTTAGAAGAAAAAATAATAATTACGTAATTTATGATATCGGTATTTTTCAACCATATTAAGAGAGAGAGGAATCAATAAAAAAATTATTTAAAGAATTCTAATCAGTAATTTAACAAAATTAAGGTTTTAATAGATGCACTATATGTTAAGTAAGAACTTATTATATGAATTTTCCTGTTATAAATGAAGTTCTTTTTTATTTTTCTTCCTATAAATTAAATCTCTAATTTTAGTACAATGAAAGCCAAAATTGTCATTTCTCTACTAACATATAAGTGTTAAATAAAATTTCTTTTGTTGAAACATAATTATTAGCATATTTGCGTAGATTTTTCTATAAATTGATTGAACCCACTATGGTTACCAAGCAGAGCATGTGTATGGATTCTCTACAGTAGTGCATTTGTTCTACCAAAATATACACCTTTTATGACCAATCATAAAAATATTTTATTTTATATTCTCAATTTTTATAACCATTGAAATATAATCAAACGGCCAATAACTCTCTACAAAGATAGATCAACAGTGGCCCATCCAAGTGGAATTGAACACCCAAAACCTAATGCTATATAAAAGGACACCCAAACTTTACAAATTCTCTTTCAACTTTCATATTGCTTTCTATTGGATCTCACTAATATAGGTATGTAACTCTGCTTCAATAAATGTTTTGAGAATAACTTTCTCAAAACATTTGCAATTTTAATTTCTTTAACAATTTTAGTGTTTTTAAGTGTTCTAGTTATTGTTTGGGATTCTTTTATAGAACTATGTTTGACAATTGTTCCATAAATTGCAATTTGTTTCTCCAATACAAGACCATTTCCTTCAAGATCATGGCCAACCAAACATTCACAAACTTGCTCACCAATGACAAGCAATTTGCCTCTCTTCAATTGCCTCCTAGGGCACCAACTAACAACAAAAACAAGTCCATTGTGAATGAAGGTGGCGACATCTTATTTCAAGCAAGAAATGTGTTGAAAACACATGAGAATCCTTCTCTGATGTATCTTGGGACAGAACATGTTCATGGTACTTCAAACGATGATGTCGAGGATTTGGACCGTGACTCGGACTCCAAATTAGAGGCTCAAATGAAAAGGTAAATATAATTTTCTATCTCTTTATGTAAATAGAAATTACAATTGTTCTACTACCTTTTTTTTATTATTATTATGAAGTTTTTTGAGTTTTAGTATTATTACCCATATTGAATACAAACATTGGATTAGGATGAACTCGATTTAAGATTTGGAGAGTATCAAAACTATTGTACATAGGAATTTGATATCTTAGAATTCAATCTTTTAAGATTTTGAGTATAAATAGTAGGGATATTGGAAAATAAAAATAAAAAGAATAAAATAATAAACTTGATTTTTACAAATAAATTATTGAATTAATTAGTTTGTTCTAACCTTAAATTTATTGAGATATTATTTGTGTCAATTATGCATCCAAATAATTCTTTATTTTACAACTTAGAATTCTAATATGATTTTATTGCTAAAAGCATTTAGACATATTAAAAAAATATATATTTAAAATGTATTTAGTCGTTAAGTGATGAGAGATTATTAAATGTATACAAACAAATTATTCAATATAAATTTAAAAAGAATGAAAAATAATAATTAAATTTACTTTTTCATTTTAAAAAAAAAAACAAGAGTTCACTTTTAAAACTTTTTTCTATTTTTGTAAATGATATGATATATCGACCGATTTTAAGTCCGTTAACATTAAATATTGAAATTAATTATCATATTTGAGTAATCTCACTATACGCTTAAACATCAATTAAGTAGTTAAGATGAGTATGTTTAATAATCTCATATTACATAAGAATTAAATTAATAATAATTTAAATACACTTTTAACTAGCGTATTTAAAATAAAGTTGATAAAATTTTAAATTTTGAAATAAATCATAATCACATTATTTTAATGTACGTACAATCGAAATTGATAAAATTTAGTTATCGATAAAGTTGCAAAGTAATTTTCAGTTGTTTTAAATTCTTATGTATAGGTAGAAAAAATAATTTTAATATAATAAACTATTAAAAGTATTTAATAATTATAAATAAATAAATGTTTAATTATAGTGCATTGCCATACTAAAATAGTAGAAACTTAATAAATATATTAACATTGTGTGAGTGATATTTAATCAAAACACGTTTTGTATAGAAAGCAGGCTAACAGGGTGTATTCTGCGAGATATCGACTCCGCAAGCAAGCCAGAGCACAAAATTTGAAAAACCAAGCTGAGGCACTTGAAGTGAGTATTCTTCTATATATAATTAATTATTTTTTATTAGCATTAAATTTCTGAATAGTTTGCTCTTCTTTCTACATTATCCTTAATGTTTCAGTTTATTCATTTCTCTAATTCTCATTTAATTAGGTCTGATCTAATTAATTAATGTTAGAAGAAAAAAATAATAATTACGTAATTTATGATATCGGTATTTTTCAACCATACTAAGAGAGAGAGAGAGAGGAATCAATTATATCATTAATGTGGACATTTATTATTTTTCACTAAAATATTAACTAATAGAAAAAGATTATATGAAAAACAAATATTTTTCTAGAAATAATAAATTTATAGGAGTTAGGAAAGTAAAAGCTTCGTCCAGGCCTAGCTTGTTGTTTATAAATTATTCATATGGTTAACTATATAAAACAAACATTTTATATATTAATTCTCCTTATATAATTTTAGGTTTTCTATACGTATTAGAGCACTTTAAGTACGTCATTCTTTTATTTACTTTTAGTAAAAAATAATTTCTTACATGAATTTGAATGAAAAGAACTTCTTAAAAGTTAATTAAGAGTAATTTTTTTTATCAGCAATAACTTAATTAATTTAATTAAGTTAATTAAGTGTATTGTTTATCACATAATGATTATTAGGGAGAACTTACATAAAAAATTTACATGTGTTATTTATGACATAGGCTGAAGTTTCAATGTTTCAATCTCAACTGTTATACTGGAAAAGTCTCCATGACGGACTAGCCGAAGAGAATACTGTGATGAGAGCACAATGCGACACTGCTAGTAAGCTTATTGCTGAAAAGGAAGGTAAATAGAATAACGTGTATGAAAGTAGTTACTTATAATTAAAAAATTTAGAGCATTAGTATAAAATTAATAATGAGGTGAAACTTATACTTCTATCATATAATAAAACTGCTTTTGTTAATGTCAAAATTGTTATATAAGTTATAATATATATATATATATATATATATATATATATATGTTTTACAAATGTAGGTTTATATTTAAAATATTTCTTTAATACATGTGTTAATTTTAAAATCATTTGAATTGAGTTATAATTGCTTGAATTTTTTTACATGAAACATGTTTCTTTTATCATTAGTTATAACGCATTTCATATAATATTCACTTTATGTTAACGGAAATAACGAAAGAAATAAAGATATTGATAATAAAATGCATCTCAAGTAACGAATTTATGTTAAAGGAAATAGTCTCTTAGATAATACTCTCACAATATTATAAATTTCATAAGATTAATATTGTGTTAAGGATAAAAAATTGGAGTAATGTTAGATTCGAAGACGTTCCTAGTGCATCTCAAAGTGGAGTATGTAAAAATGTTTGTATGTTTCTTTATGTTTAACCATGGATGTATATAGGATTCTCTCTACCAATACTAGGAAAATTTTTAAAAGTAGGTAGTTTACTTCACAAATTACAAAAATAGGATAGTTGACTTAAAACTTACATTCTAAAGATAAATTGTGTGGAGTCATGATGACTTTCAAATTAAAATCGTCCTGTGTGATAATAATTTCTTCATAAAATTTTAAAAAGGTGAAGTTGTTAGGACATATAACTTCTTTGTAAACATGTTAAACGAAAGTTCTCTTTGCTACTCAACAATATTGTCGAGTTCTCTTTGCTACTCCACAATATTATCAACTTCTCAACTCTAGTCGACAATCTTGCCCAATTCTTCACTCGTTCATTTTTCACTCAACTATACATTGATGAGAAAAGGACCAAAAACAATAACAACTTAACAAAGAGTAGCGGAAATTCAATCCCCCTTCTTGCGAGAATCTGTGAGGAGCACCAAAAACAAATAGAGCAAAAACAGAATCCAAAGCACAAAGAGACACCAACAATTTTCAACGTAGAAAATCCCTCAATGCCAAAGTAAAAACCACGAGTCGTCTAGACCAAAGAAAAATCCATTATGATCAATAATAGGGTACAAAGGAGTCTCCAATAAAAATACCAAATAATGTTTTCAATAAGCCAACTTAACTAAGCACAGATGCTTACAAATGAGAACAAAGAAGATGAAACTTCTTCAAAACATAGTTGTTGATGCAAGGCTGTTTTCTCCTAAACTACACCTACTATTAACATCCGAACGGTTAGAATGAAGAACCATAGGTCTGGAATCCACTGTACAAAAGTCAGCCCGATCCAAGGGTGAACAACTTCACAACGACGAAAACACCAGTGCAGATTTTGTGTTATGTGGGAAAGACTTTCTCTCTTCCTTTCTCTCTCACTTGGCTTTTTCCTCTCTTCAAATGACTCTAATGTGCCCTACTAATCTGACCCATCTCCACTAAATCCAAGTGATACATAATGATCAACATTATTTGGATCTATTCTCCACATAGGAATGAAGCCCAATAGCCCAACATACATTACAACTTTCATTCAACATATTTACAAAGAACTTGTCATCAATCATGATGACTTCACTCTTTTAGTTTTTGAAAAAGTCATTTTGACACATGATGACTTGTCAGAATTCTTGACAACTTACCCTTAATCTATAAATTTTAAGTCAATTACCCCATTTTGTTAATTTACAGGATAAACTATCTATTTTTGGATAGTTTCTATCTTTTTCACATATTTGGTTGCATATGTTTCCTTCTACTAAGACCTTTTAATGCACATAAGTTAGATTTTCAATCTCATGCATGTTTCTTCTTAGCCTATAGCTCAAATAATAAAAGTTACACCTCTCTTCATCCCAATGGTAAGATTCACATATCTCGCAATGTCAACTTTAAGGAAAAATAATTTTCATATAAATATCACATGAATTTGTTTAAACTGCACTAATCTGCATCTACTTCTGTTTCTGATATGCTTGGTAATATGCATCCCTTATTAATTGTTCCAACTAAATCGTCTGATGAGCCTTTACCCATTACTTTTACCAATTATCACCACCTTCCTCTTTTGATCTCTTTATCAACACTCATATATCCCTATCCTTAACCCCTATAACCAACACAAATTCTTCATCTCCTTCCCCGCCTGTTGAAAGTATACATGTGAATCAACGTCCAATGAAAACACGATCAAATTCCGGTATTCTTAAACCTAAAATCTAGACTACCACTGTAACTGATACTATTCCTTAAATTATCAAATAAGCCTTACAAAGTTCAAAATGGAAACAATCTATGCAACTTGAATATGATGATTTATGTAAAAATCACACTTGGACTCTTGTTTTTCCGATTTTGATCATCCACCCTAAGTTCAAGGGGTGTGCTAAAGAAAAGTCTATAAAACTGTTTTTTTTTTGTTTCTTTGTGTTTAACTCATGCATGCATGAATAGGTTTCTCTCTCCTATATATTTTGACTTTGTTGTACCTTTATGATCATCTATCAATACCACTTTTACTTTAATAGTATTATTTACTTTAGAATTTAATTAGAATAAATTCATAAGAAAAATGTTGTAAGCTTTATTAAATTAAAATTTTTCATATATGACATGATAATTTAATTTTAAAATAGCTACTTTAAAAAAATATAGTTTCGATAATTTAGGAATAAGTAACTTTACAAAAGTATGTACGTTGTTAGTTATATTATGAAAGTTAAAGGTCATGTTATTAGTGGTTTGTAAATGGGTAATTGGATAAAAATAAGATTGTCAAAGTGAGCCAACCTTCCTCGACTGGTTAGCTCATTGTAAGTCGGGCTAAAAATGAGTCAGCTTAAAAAACTACCAAGAATTAGCAAGCTAGTGACTTTACTCACTCAAGAGTCTTTTATTCTTTGAATTTATTTTATATACTTATTAATGTACAATCAAAGTAAATAAAACCAATTAATTATTTTATAACAATAGTACAAACAAAGTATTCACTTTTTTACCAAACATTATTATAAAGATAATAGTTAAAAACTAAAGTTTCAACCTGAATAACTTGATAAACAAGTAAATTAAACATCCTAACTATTCAAATATTATTGAAACACATTCTAATATTTAATAGGATCAAATTGTCAACCTACATGATTAGAAGTAGTAAATAGTATAATAAAAGTATCTTATGAACAAATGGTAAAAAAAAAGGATTGATGTTTATGGGTTACATATCAATCTGACTTAAGTAAGTCAAGACTAATTTGACCCACATTTAAAAAAGTTAAATTTTTCAATCCAATCTGACTCGAAAGCGTGGTGAGTTGGATTAACTCACAAGTTAGAACCTATTTTAACATCTAAAAGTATTCTATATGTTTGATATATTACCAATAAATTCTATAGTAATTCCCATTTTTTTCTTTTGCTTTGAATATTTTAAATTATTATGTGCATATGGGGATGATATACGAAAGTGGTTCAATTAAGATTTGTTCATATATTTTTTTCATTCTTATTAACTACTAACTATAAATGATTGGTACTCCAGCTTTGAATTGGGCTCTGCGGCAAGAGATAGAGAGGTTGACCAAGAGTTGTTGATTTATGGGAAACCATTCTGTGGAGGAAATTCCAATGAAGAAAGAAGACATCTTAAGTAAGATGAAACAATGCCATTGTTATGCAACAAGTTTCTCTTCCTATGGATTATGACACAATGGATAACATTTATGGCAATTTATATGAATAAAACCTTCTTTTGGAACAATCTTCTTTATTCCCAATAAATATCAAATATCTAAACTCAATCAATTGTCATTCTAATAAGTGGCTACATTATTATTTTGAAAATTACACCTAACTCTTTGTTGTGGGTAAAACCTTTGATGTGGAACTTCTTATTTATCGACAATAAATAATATATTAATAGGGAATACATGGAGTGTTTCAATCCTTTTAAAATATAAGCACAACAACTTCACATGGTATATTCCTTAAAAATAATTTTATAATGTTAAAAATAAATATATAACATTTATATTTTCTTTTTGATTTTATATATTTTGTTTGGTAGCTAGGTATGCATAAATGCTTCAATTTCAAGTTCATTAAGATTTAAGTATAATATACAATATATACCTTAGACTTATGTATTTTAACTTTCAGTTGAACTTTATATAAATGGGTCAGGATTAAGTGTCCGAAACATCTTAATATGCAATGCAATTAGTTCTTAAATATCTTATTATATTCCTAATATATAAATTACATTATTAGGTCAAGACGTGGGAGATAATCTTGACGTGTAAACAATACAAAGACTTGTATCGTAAAATTAATTTAAACAATAACTTTATAACTCATATCATATAATTATTTTAAATAATACGTTTATGAATTTGAAAATATGGTTTCAGTTTTCTAATTGATTTGACAAGATGCTATTTTTTCATTCACTTGGTTATAAGTTTCCAACTCTTAAGGATTAGACTAATAAATTACACAAGGACTTATTCTTTGTTTCTTTTTCAAATGAGGGCCACATTGATAACTTTAGTTTATAATGCCAAGTTTATAATAAGGAGTCCTCAAATATTGGTTTACATAGTATTCATTGAGAAGCAAAAAATTCCTTGATAGTCGAAAAGACTTGTTCTCATGGTGAATCTTATATGAACTTTCTCGACTTTCGCATTAGTTGGATTATGGATTATTTCCTTATAAGTCAACATAAATTCAAAAAGCTTGCTTCCTTCAACTCCAAATATTCATTTCTTAGAGTTTAGTCTCCTGTTGTATCACCATGATGTAGAGAAGACTCCCCTTAAATTATTGACATGTTGCCAATATGAGTTTGACTTAAGCATCATGTTGCCTACATATACTTTTATGTTGTAGTCAATCGTATTTTTGAAGATCTTGTTCATTAGTCTTTAGTAGTTGGAAGTTTTGTTATAAATGTCAGTTTTTCTGTCATAGAGATGGATTTGAATGTGATTGCATTCAAAATAAGCATATAAGAAGCTTATCCTATTATGTATTGTGACACTTTCCATATGTCAATAAATATTGATACGGTATAAATCTTTTGAGCAGACTTTTGTTGACATCCATGTGATGCAAATTTTCCATTTACCATTACCCTTCTTGACTAAGACTTCATTAGCTAACCATGTTGTATAATGGTCTTCCCATATAAACCTAGGTTTGTCTACTTCTTTTGTTGTAACCCTCCCTTTTTGTTTTAACTTCCTATTTTTCTAAAATATTGATCGAGCTTCTTTGTATATCAAGAGCTTGTAGCTTATTATTTTTGGGTTTATGTAAGGCACATTGGTCATTATGCATCCAAATAGGCTGACATTCTTAAAGAGAATGTTGATGAGTGTTTTTTTTAATCCTCGTACGATAAGTGAAGTGTCCTAATTTGGTGCCTTGACCAAGTTTCCTTGGCTGAAAGGAAGTTATTTCCTTTTTTGGTTCTACATGTATGTTGTCATTAACATGAGTATCCAAATTCTTTATGGAAACCATCTTCTCTTTTTTGGTCTTGTTAGCAAATGATGGTGTTTAATAGGTAATTTAGGGCATCGTGTTCATACTTTTAATTTAATATTCTTTGATTAATATGCATAATTACTCTATTCTAATCTCAATGAGAATGTCACAATAAGGTAAGGGATGGATACAATTATGCCCAAGGCATTCAAGAAAAACTTAACGAGTATGACATTATATCAAGAATTAACATTAATAATGAGATGTCACACTTTGATAATGAGGTAATTGGAACTTCCTTCCTATTGCCCATATGTAACTTTATTTTCTATCTTGAACGATTGCTTCAAGCATATTTTCTTTATAGTGAGAATGTTCATCTAAAGGTTTCTTTGGATGTTGTTGGTGTCTTTCCTCAACCAACCGTTTAAATAAGAGATCAAGCCCCTTAAAATGCTACTTAGTTAAAGATAATGATGACATTTTTGCTAAGTCTTCAACTATATCCTTTTTTGTGTCTATGGTGTGATGATGGAGAGATGGAAGAAGTTGTTGATGATGGTCCACCCCTTTGTTGTTGTTTCATAAAAAGAGGAAGAGTTTATGAAGATCTTTTAAGAGTTTATTGATTCCACATATATGTTGTCCTTAACATGAGCATGCATTGTCTACAAGACGATATCTTTTGTAATCACATATATAATGTAAAACACAAGTATTTCTTCTAATAAATGATACAATACATTAAGGTATTGGTTTGTTTGATAAGTGAAGTCCTCATTAGATGATAGACACGCAATATTAAGCTTAACATTACACTTAACAAAATATTCTTTAAACTTATTTTGTGTTGCAAAAGATATTTTTGTCTTTAGTTTACCAAGAGGATTCTCTAAAGTGCATTTCAACATGAATATCAACAATAATTACTTTTCACCAAAAATTATCTTAACAAAAGCTTTTTTCAACTCTGATCCAATTATTTATCTATGATTTTACTCTGATTTGAACAAAATGTTATGTGACATAGGGTTGATAAGTCCTCTAGGTTATTGGAATGTTACTCAAAGATAAGTTTAGAATTTAATGTTGCATGAAGCACATTTACCACACATCTACACTTTATCTTGGTCAATAGACATGGTCATCTCTCTTTTGAATCTCTCAACGGCCTGAAATGGATTTTCAACATCTCTTTCTTCTATTTTCTTTATAATTTTATCCTTTCAAGTAGAAGATGGAAGAAAATGAATTACAAAGTATTTAAGTATTGCTAAAATAAACTTAAATCCTTTTGGGCTCATAAAATCTTTGTAAGAACATGGTTTTGTTCATTTAGCAACATAGAAGAGTGTTGATCCTTTGTATACATTGAAAGACATCGATCTTCTCTTTAGTAATCTTTAGTAAGAAAGCCTTGTGATCTTTTAGATCACAATTTTTTACAAAGTTTGCTTAGCTAAAAATGACTAGTGTAACAAATAGTAATCATTATTAGCCAAGCGTGATTGAATTCCAAATAATACTCCAAGTTATTTAGCTAAGAATGGTTGCGTTCAAAAAAATGCCCGAGTTATTAGTCAAAAGTGATTGAGTTCCAAATAATATTTGGTTGTCTTTAGCCAGGAATCGTTGAAGTTCAAATCGTAAAACTTAATTAGTTGATTAAGAATTGAACTTAGTTTGTGCTATCAAACAAACCAATATAAAATTTCATGTGCAAATCTTATTACAACAAAAGAAGAGTTTTACAAACTACGTTTTAGAATTCTTTTGAGAAATCATCTATCATATAAAATTTTTATGTAAATATGCATAATCAAACATGACATTTCAAAAATTTCTAAAAGTTTAAATGCACAATTCAACAACCCTGACTTCTTGCGTATTTGGCCTATTTTTAACAACTCCTTTTTTGTATAATCGTAGTTTTTATGTTATGGATGATGTCAATTAGGATATATGTTTAGTATTGGAGCATTTCTAGGTGTACGAATCACTTCAATCATGAGAGCCTTTTATAGAATGTGTGATCGATTAACATTAACAGTGTGTAATGGATAGATTGCAAACCACACAGTTCCTATACTTTAAGTACAAGGTGTGGTTGATGACTGTGTTATTTCTCATAATCCTTCTTCTCATAAGGTGTTGTTTCAACTTAAACTTTGATGTAAAAGTCCTTAAGTCTTCAAGTTACATAAACTTGGTAGCTCTACTAAAATAATGTTCAGATTCTTACATAAAACTATATATGAAAGGTTTAGGTTTGAGAGTTGTGGTAAGGTGAGCAAAGCTACCTCTAGGTTTAGGTTCCTTATTTTGTTGAATTGGACCATAAATACGAACAAATACCTTTTTTCTTATCATATGTTCATTAATACAATGGAAGTTAGGTGATGAGGTTAATTTGTGGCAAAATTTCACTATTAATGTGTTAACAATGGATCAAAATTGAGTATGTGACTAGACATGTGAACTAGCTTAATCATGCCCCTTTGAGAAAAATGGGAAAAACTCGGTATGAAACAACATTAGTTATGTTGTAAAGGCTAACTTAAGGGTTGTACACATCCATATGATCATCAAAATTAATGGTTCCAATGTAACAGTTGGTGGTGACATTTTTATACTTTGATGAAAGAGTAATGTCCTTGATCTTATCCACAAAAAGGTATTAATGAGATCCTTCTAGTCTTGAAGTATGACCAAAACTATTGTATAGGGATCCAATTCTCTTATTACTATTAGCTCTGACTATGTATGTGTAATTAGAGGGAGAAGGAGTCAGGGAGTTAACCATCTAACCATTTCACAAATATAAATTATACAAAAGGATTGAGATGTTAAGATTTGAGATCATCTCAACCTACAAATAGTAATAAAAAGAAAAATAGAAACTCATTAACTTACTACTATTTCTATTTTATTTTTATTTCTAGAAAAATTTGAAAATTTTCTAGTCACTTTAAAAAATTTAAGGAAATATTAATTATTACTTTGTCAATTATACTCACTTGTTATTAACATTTAATTTATATTTAATTTATATGTATATATAGACACATTATGAAAAAAAATAGAAAATAGAACATTATATAAATATTTTATTTAAATTAAGAAACTTAATTGCAGTTTTTTAAAATTAAACAGTACAAAAAAAAAGAAACGGAGAGAAATTAATGATTAATAAATTAAATTATTTTTTTAATTGCGTCAATTAAATTATTTAATTAATTACATGGACAAAATATTTAATAATTTAAATTATTTAATTCATTAAATAGTGTAATTCATTAAATTCATTAATTTAATGCATTAATTTAGTTAAATAAGATAAATAAATTACATTAATTAAATTATTTAAATTAATTAGGCTAATCAATTTTATAAAGTTAATTGAATTAATTAAGGTGATTAAATTAATTATATTAATTAAATTTACGAAATTGAAATAATTCAATGCATTTAATTCGTTAATTAATTAAATACTCTAACGGAAGGGGACAAACACACTAATTAACAACCTCAGTAAGAAACAAACGGGTGAGTCAATAGGCACATTCTGAATTACCAGAAATTTCCGATATGTAAAACTAATTTAAGATGCCACGGTGTTTATCAAAAATAATAAAAAAAAACTCCATCTAATTTTTATTATTTATAATTCCTAAATTTTCATACTACTTCAGCCATAATTATTTTTCTTATTAATTTTTTTTTCTGATTTTTCCTTATTTTAATTATTTTCTTTATCTAATATCTATGTTTTTTATTTTCTAACTGTCTAGAAATATCTCTCCCTCTCTATTTTAATTTTCTTTTCATTTTCTAAACCTATTCTGTCGGTAAGTCAATGAAGTGTGAATGAAGGTTTAAACCATTTCGTAAACTAATTTTATTTGTCATTATAATATCTTATATTTTATTTGTTTTTTTATGTGTTTCGGTTGAAAAGGACTAGGGTGGGTCGTCCATTTTTATTCTGTTCTAAATCTGGATCGTTCAAGCTTCTTTCAGAATGTAATATGTATTGATAGGTTATTAATTTACAAAAGACACTCCGATTCTTAAATAAGATATGTTTTTACTTTGATATTAATTCTATATTTATAAAAAGTATAACAATCAAAATCATAAATAACCGTTTCACTGTTAATTAGTCTTTAAGTTGATTGATTTTTAATGTAATGCTAACCGGTATATTTTACATAGTATACTGGGAATATTTAGAAATTTCATATATTTTACTTAGGAAAAAAATTATTTCAGCTGGTACAACTTTTAATTTGTGTTTCGTGGTTTGGATAAATTTTTATTAGGTTATCATGATCTTTAGATGTGTTTCAACTTCTTTCTTTATCATAAGAATATTTTGTTTGGTAAACGGAAAACTTTGACTTAAGGGGAATTGAACTACACTTTAAAAAAGTACTTCAATTCAAATTATAATTATAAAGAAAACATATATTATTAAGGGTCATCATCCGTTAGAAATAATAAAGATCTGTCGGTGAATATTTATTTTCGACAAAATTTTGATGAATCAAAATTTACATCAAAATTTATCACTAATAACATTGTTAATAAAATTTATCTAAAAAAAATAAAATTTGTTGGTAACTATAACAAATATGTGAAATAATTGAAAATTGTCATTCCTAGAATATTAATGACGAATATTTTGTCAATAAATTCGTAGGATATTAACAATAAATATATTCATTAGTTAATTCATCAAAAATTATAGATAGATATTTTCATTGGTAAATGCAATGCATGTTTCTAGAACAGTAAGTTATGTTTTCTACACTCACATATACCTACCAATATTTAACCTCAACACACATGCAATAAAAGTACTTTATTCTCTACATCCAAACAAACTAATATTTCTACATAGACATTCAATACGAGTCTTATATATAATACTACAACATAATATTAATCAGTAGAAAATAAGTTATTGAAGTAATAATATATCGATAAGTAATGTTAGACTTGTCAAACATATTATAGGATTTGGTCCTAACTCATAGATGATAAAAATCATTTATTAAAAAGGTAAAATATCATAAAGTTTTATTAACTACGGTCAACCATGAACTTTCTTTTAACATGTTGACTATATTATTCATAATAATAAATTTTTAATAATATTCAAAAAATTCTGATTAAGTTAATATAGTTGTCTAATTAATGTTGTAACTTAATTATATCCACTAATAATATATTCTTGAATCAAATTATACAATTATAATAATATCTAGTTTTTTTTTTTTACTTTTATAAAACTGTGTGTATTATTTTTCAATTTTTATAGACAAAAATGTTTATGTTATATTTTTATAAAACTAATAACTTATTTAATATTTTTTATGAATAATTCCTTTAGAAAAAAACTATTTCTTTTTAAATTACACACTTATTATATTTTAAAGGTCAAAACTTAAAATAAGTTAAAAGCTTATTTATATATAATCTCTTTTAAATAGTTTATCAAAATAAATTCATAAAAACTTAAAAAAAAAACGAAAGAATTGAAAGAAAATGTGCTTTTACAATTATATCCCAATACAAGTAATTTCTAGACTTATAAAAACTGACTTATTTTGAATATTTTTTTCTTTCAAAATTATCTTATTTTTAAGTTTAAACAAACTCAACATATATTATATTTTCAACTTTTCAAAATAATGAAATTTATGTACTTAAAATTTGATTACAATTAAAAAATTATTTTGAATAACTTTTTATAAAAATAATATTTATATATTTATATTTAAAGAAAAAATATAGGTTTAAACCCTTAGATGATCTTCATATTTCTTAAGGAATCTCAAGTGGATCCTCTTGTTGAAAACGGCCTCAATTGGGTCCTAAATTTTGTAAAATCGTAACAATTAAGCCATTTTGGTTAAGTGGTCAGAAATGACGTCAAAGTCTACTGATGTGGTGATGCTGATCTGGATGATTTTATTACGTGAAAAATTTAAATCATGACTTGTAATTTCCTACCCAAATTAGGGTTCTGATGTAGAGGGGATTCATCTTCTTCATTGCGCCACCTCAAAACCTTGCACTACCGTCATCTCCATCGGACCACTGTGTCTCCATCATGTTTGTTTCAATCACCACCACAAGTAGCATATTTCACACGTCTCACACCCATCAGCTTCATCACATAACAACGTGGCCATTCAGTCACCGTGACGAAACCCTAATCGCAGAAATTGCGAGTTCCACCACTGCACCATGATCGCACCTTCATGAAGACCTGAAAACCAGAAAAATTAGATTGCGAAAAGCCCTAAATCGCAACCAAGATGCGAAGCAGAGAAGCGCCACCATAGAAGTTTTCAAGTCTCTTACCCTTCTTTCTTCCCTCATTTCTCACTCACAGAAAATATTTTTTTTAAAAGAAAAGAGGAAAATCAAACAAAAAAAAGAAAAAATGAGTGACAATAACATGAACGAACAATTCACGCTACTTTATCTCTTTATCCTCTTTTTGTCTCTTAGTGTAAGCATAACTTTTCTTCACTGTCATTGTTACAAGTTTGGATTTTTTTCGATTGTTTTTGTTGAGATCGTTGATAGGGGGAGTACAGTATTAGCTGAACCCAGTTGAACCCAAAATCTCTGTGATATCTATTTTTGATGATGACAACACATTGTTAATAAAAACACATGTGTATGTTTACTGTGAGATTTGTACAAGCATTGTTTTGGACATATTGTGATGATTATTGCATGCTACTGTGTTTGAAATGTGATTATATCTGTGTATGCATAATATGTATTTTGCAAATGAAAAACCACATGCACCAAGCATATATGCATGACTTAATCGATTACAATGGTGTGTTAATCAATTAAGGTCATCAGACAACTTAAGCTTTAAACTGTGGCATAACAACAAGTTTTAAATCAATTACGTTAGTGTTTAAATTGATTAAAACTCGTGTGTTTGCACAAATATTTTTCAAAGTGTGCTGTGATGGATTTTGAGAAGAAAAATTTTCAAAATATGCTAAGTGTTACAACTTAATTAATTACATGGATCATGTATTCAATTAAGTTAGTTAAAGATTTGAAAATTGTTTCATTGTTTGACATAACTGTCACAACGGTCATATTTTTAAATATGTTAACCAAACATTTATTGCAAACCGATTACATTAATTGAGCATTCAATTAATTGCTTTGACTGATGTTAATTTGTTATAACTGTGAAATGAAATCAATTAGATTAATAGCGTAATCGATTAAAACGCGTCTGATTTGACTTATACTATAAATAGAGGTATGATTTGAATTTTGTAAGAAAATTGGGATTTATACTTTTATATCTATTTTAGATTAAAGCTTTGAGGTTTTACAAAAGATAGAAATGCTCCAAGAAACAAGAATTGTCGTGGTGTTCAAGTCTTGAAGGTTTCTTGAGAATCAAGATTGTTTGATTCATAAAGTTTGATCGTTTTGCACAAACAGAGGTGCATATTGCTTTATTAGGAGCTCTTGCAAACGCTTAGTGTTGCTATTTCCCTGTGGTGTATACAAGAAGAAGAACATGGTTCTTGACTTTGAGGGGCATCTCAAAGGTTTGATTTTAGGAGAGGATTGTTCTTGTTGCTAGTCGTTTTTGTATTTGCCTATATTAGATTAATGAGTTAGAGAGGTGATTTACATTTTGACGTGAGGTCGTTGTAAAACCCTTGTTGTAAAAAATCAGATCTTTATAGTGCATTGGCTTCCAATCTCGGGTTGAGTGGAAGGACACTAGATATAGGCAGATTGGCCGAACCAGTATAAAAATCAGAGTTTGAATTTTCTTCTCCCTATCTCTCTGCATTTAATCGATTGCATACTATTTGTATTCGAATACACATATTGTTACATTGCATACATTTTTACTTGCGATTCAAGAAAAGTTTAAAGACTTACAATTTTGCAAAAATGATTTAAAAAGCGATTATTTTTATACAACACCAATTCACCCCCCTTTTGGTGTGAGAAAAAAGTACATATTTTATTTGTACCATCTATCATTAATTTGATTGTTGTATTGGTCGTTTCACTTTCTAGATGCCTATATAAGTTAACGATGGAGATTGAGCGTGAGCCAAAAAGTATAGGGCGATTATTTAGTTTCCAAGTATGCAATTATATACATAGTTCGCATTTGATTGCTCATTCAGAATTATACAGCTCATTGTCAATAAAGATGCAAACTTCCATTTTCGTATGATCACTCCATGACTTTGATTTGTAGTGAAAGATAAGGAGGTTCGTTTTGTTCAAGAAGAAGAAGAGGAGCCATAGACAACTAAAAGACACTTGAATGTGGTGTTTATTGGCCATGTGGGGTAAGTTGAATAATTCCACATGATTCTTCTGTACGAGTTACCAGGTTTTCGTTATGTGATCTGATCAACCTTAAACATTTGACAACCATTCGCTTGCTTAGGAGTATCAGGCATTGTCTCTACCTTGTGAGTTATAGAATTAAATGGCCATTTAGATATTGACCTTGAACCAGAGGGCATTTATTGCCTCTGTTTTCTGGTTATCAACTTCTTTGGTGTTTTTACTATTCATGGTTTCAATTCTACTTGTATGCATGTGGTTATTGATCTATGATTCATTAGAGTTGGACTAACTTTGGAGAATAAATTTTTATGCTTTCTAGTTAGGTACACTTTTGATTATAAGCTGCTTTTAGTAGAAAAGTGGCTAACATGAACACATACTAAATTTCCAAGATGACAAATGTTAAAATAAAATGACTCAATTTCTCACACCAAGAAGGGGGGTAAATTGGTGAAACGTAAAAACAAAGTCTTTTAAAATCTTTTTTGCAAAAGGGAATGTCTTTAAAGCTTTTTTGAAACGCAAGGTAAAAGACTTTCTAATGTAGTGGAAACTTAATCCAATGAGTACAGAGTAAAGTCGATTAAAAGTAAAAAAGTAGGGATTAGAAAATTCAAACAGTGCTTTTTATACTAGTTCAACCAACCTGCCTACATCAAGTGTCCTTCCAACCACGGAAAGCAAATGCACTATAATGATCAAATTTTTTACAACAATGCTTTTATAGAGACCTCATGTCAAAAATATAAAACACATCTCTAACCCTCTAATCAAAATATAGACAGTACAATAACTAGACCAGTAGCAAAAATCCCCTCTCCTACTGTCTAAACCCTAGGAGACACCTCTCAAAGTCAAGAACGTCGCACGCTCTTCTTCCTGTAGTCACAACAGGGAACACAACCCAATCTTCAGCAGATTGTAGACTCTGATCTCGTAGTTACACCTAAATGTGCAAAATTGATCAACCCTTTGAATACACAACAAACTTGCTCTTCAAGAAATCACATGGAGATGATCACCATAGTCACTTCTTGGTTCTTGGAGCTCTTTTCCTCTTTCTGTAAGATAACACTTTCTGAAAAGATATCACAAAAACTGTTAGATTCCCAAAAGTTTCTACAGAAATCAAATTCGCATCAATTTATAGTTTAACACATCTCTGACGCATTTTAATCGACTAAGCTACTAATGTAGTCGGATATAACAATTATGTCATAGCAGTTAGCAACAGTCAAAGCAATTAATTGAATTAACAATTAATGTAGTCGAATAACATTTAATGCTTGGTCAACATATTAAAAATATGACTGTTAGACAATTATATCAAGCATTAACAAAATTTAAAAATAGTAACAGACTTAGTCGAATGCAACACGCATATAATCGACTATGTAACAATATAAATCATAGTTTTGAAAAACTTTCTCTTTGAAAAATCTCACAGCACATTTTTAAAAAGGTTTGTGCAAAGACACTAGTTTTAATCGACTCAGCCCATAATGAAATCGACTTAAAATTATTGTTTTTCCACACAATTAAAATTCAACATTAGTGCTTGTGGTTTTTCTCATCCAGAACATGTGTCATGCATTCTTGTATAAAATCACATATATAACACAGTGAAATGCAATGAACAACACAACAACAACACAATCATGTTCTCATATAAGCATATAACATGTAAGCATAGAACATGAAACGCATAATACACATGTGTTATTAATTATGCATTGTCATCATCAAAAACTCAAATATTACTAAGATTGTGGGTTCAGTTAAACCAGTGCTCCCCCTATCAACAATTTCAACAATCTCCCCCTTTTTTTATGATACATAATCATGATTAATAATCAACCATGTTGCACAACTCAATACAGATTATCAATCAATTACCAATCAACATAATTTTCCCCCTTTGGGCATTAGCAAAAAAGGTAAGCACAATGGTATTGATATACAGATAATCAAGCATACAGAGATGCATCAGATAATCATCAAAAACAAATAATGATGCTCCCTCTGTCAAAGATATTCACATGATTTAATATATACTCTCCCCCTTAAATGTAGGCATGTAAATCATCTCAATGTTTATGCAATGCTCCCCCTGTCATTATGCATGTTTTAATCTCAAAACACAGATGCACAATACAATATTCATAGTTTATATAAGAGCATATATCAACATATGTCAATATTGTATTAGATCAGAAACAATACAAAATATCAATGCAACAATGAAACAATATCATTCATCAAAAGCAATATAATCTCTTAATCCTCTCAAGTCAACTATAGCAAAGAGATATATGAAGAGTAAACAGTTAATAGCACATATATCAATAGTTAAAGATATCAGATATCCAAATATTGGAATCTTTAACCCCTGTTGATATACAGTCAATTTTCCCTCAGTCATAATCGACTTCATTGCTTTCCTATATGTTGATTTGCCAGTTTTATCCATCCAGTAAGCAATGTTCCTGCAAAACCTTTCAAGATCTTTCTAGATCAAGCATTTTAGAATCAATATGATACAAGAATTAACACAGGTATAATATAAGTATGCAATTGTATGAATGTAACAGTAATCATCAGTTCATTCGCATACAAGCATAGCATAATCGATTTTAATCTATGATTAGTTCATATTTGCAATACAGATCGATTTCAACAACTTATGATTTCATTAATATCAACCATAGAGTACAATCAGATAAAGCCAAGACAAACTAAAAGCAAGCACAACTTATGATTTCATTACTTATGATTTCCTAGTAACCCTATTCTGATTCAGATGTCTCCATAGAATCCTCATCAGATGAGCTGCTTTCCCTTTGTTGTTGAGCATCGTCAAATTTTCTTTCAAGCTTATTAACTTTTTCAATCAGAATTCTGAACTGGTTAGTTGCAAATCTCTCAAAGTTAGTTTTAGGGAAGAAGTTTGTGCGTTCTTCATTTACAACTGGTGTACTTCCTGAACTATTGACTGAGTCTTCTTCACCTTTGAAGCACCAACCTTTTATTGTCTTTACCAATCCAAGAGACGCAATAGTATTTCTGTTTATCAGGTTTGTGCAATTGCAAGAACACTTTTGCTCGCCACTAATATCCACTCCTTGAAGCACAAGTATTCGACTTACAAAAATAGCATAAGGAAGATAATGAGATTGCCTGAGTGCAGCATTTTTCATATGATCTTTTAATACTTCCACCCAGTTGGTGGGAACATCATTTTTTATTGCATATAACAAATAAACATCTTCGGTAGCAATCTTCTAGGTAGGATTACCCATGCAAGAAGGTAAGTTGTAATCTTTTCTTCCATGTTCAATCCTTCATGCACATAGAGTCTTTCAATAGTATATCTTCCCGGAAATCTCAGCTAGATCTATAGATATCTCTCTTTTTCAGCCACATGGTTTGTCTCAAAATTTGGTACATGAGAGAAGATGCCTTTTGCTTTCAGTCCCGCAATTTTTTGCCATACATCATTGTTAATGTAAATATTAACACATTTCACTCTATATTGAATGACATCATTTGTTATCCTCAAGTTGTTTTAAAACACCCTTACCAGGTCAAGGTACCAGTCACCCTTCATTTCAACAAATGTAGAGAGTTCCTAAGTTTCAAGCCATCCTAGAAACTGAAAGCCCTCTCTTTCAAACATACTTAGGTTTAGATACTTGGGTGGAACAACAATCTTGACTCTTCCATCTAGAAATCTTTCTCTAGTCTCATCATCACTGATCCAACCTAACGGATCAGGACCTCTTTTAGTTGCTACTTCTTTTCATCTGCTTCCCTCTTATGGACGATTTGAAGACGCCATGTGATACAAATTTCTTGGACACTCTTCTTCAGTCTAGGGTTACAGGATTATGAGGAAAGAACACGCTAAATGCTAATACAGTGAAATAAATTACACATTCATGAGGGCACGAACCTCATCCATTCAATTTGGCCCATTAAAATTTTTCAAATACGAAAGTTCATAACAAAGATTTTTTTAATCGGTTTAATTAAGTCCAAAGTCTATTACATGTATCAACAATGATTAAGAAACAGAGCCATACATACTTCAAACATATTCGACTTTATACTTAATATAATCGGTTAAAACTCGAGCGAGTTGTTTTTCACAGAATAGAATCACTCAATCAATAATTAAAAAAACATACATTCATCAATCAATCATACAAACAATTATTATGCATGATGCAATGAAAATATTGCAGTTACCATTTTCAGAATCTCAAGAATTTTTTATTTCATCATGGTAGTTCATCCTTGAGTTGAATACTGCTTCAGCAACAACTACTACTCTGCAAAACAGTTAAACGTTTTTTACGCTGGTACCCATTTGATATTGGGTCTTGTCTTGCCAGTTGCAGAGAGTTGTTCCTTAGGGATCCACCTGTACTTTCCTTTTGGAACACCAATGTTTCTATAGTAACAATTTCTAACATTATGACCAATATTGTTACAATAAAAGCATGCATGAGTAACAAGTTTACTAAGATCAACAAATTTCTTTGATTTACACCTATTACTTTGAGCCTTATAACCAATTCCTTGTATGTAGACAACTCTACCATAAGCTCTTAGAGCAGCATCTACGTTTTCTTTTCCCTGTGTGAATTTTGCTAGAGTGCTAATTAAGTAATCAATTTTTTCAATGTGAACAGGACATTTTTCACATTCTTTTTCAACTATCTTTTTTTTTTCAGTTTCGAATATCTTAGCAGTCTCCAAGGAATTTTTTAACTCCTTTTTCAATTTTTATTTTCCTCTACCAGATTATTGATCTATATCCATAATCCTTTCTGTCAGAGGTAAGTTGATTTACCTTATATTGGAGTCGTATAGCCTCTGCGTGTATCTCCTGAAACGCATCTAGCAGCATGTCATACTTTACTTTTATCGGCTCATTTTCAAATTCCTTTCATCATTGTCATAATCAGTCCATGCAGAGCCAGCCATGAAGCAAATATTTGACTCTTCTTCAATGTTGCAGTCCTCATCGCTTGAAGAATCAGAATCACTATTTTCCCAGGCAATGTATGCACTATTTTGCTTCCTTCCTTTGTCTGGTGGAAATTTTTTGCTTCCTTGTTGTTTGATCATCTAGTCTGGACAATCTGGTTTGATGTGTCCTTATCTTCCACACTCGTATCATTGGACAACATTGGTTCTTGAACTTTTCTTTCCTTTTATAGGACCTACATAGTCAGTGGTGGAACTTTTATTTTTCATAAATCGATTAAACTTCCTTACCACTATGTTCATTATCTCTTTCTCATGCAGTTCTGCTTCTAAGTCAGCTTCAGGTTCAAGATTCTTTGCAACTTTCTTGCTTGTGGCCTTTAGAGCAATTAATTTCTTTTCTTCAATTTTTTCTTCCTCCTTTAGCCTTCCAAGCTCCAATTCATGTTCTTTGGTTTTCCAAATAAGGTGGCCATGTTCATGCTGGTCAAGGACTTCCCACATCTCTTTGGCCGTCTTGCATTGTGATATCCTAAAAAATTCATCCATTGTTAGTGTTGATGCAATCACATTTCTAGCCTTAACATCATATTGAGCTCTGCGGTTATCATCTTGAGTCCACTCAGAAAAATTTTTCAAAACAACTTTTCCATTTAAAATATGAGTGAGCTCATATGGACCGTTTAGAGTTGCATCCCAAACTCCTTGAGAATTGAAAGCAATTTTCCAAGATAAGTCAATTTAAGAAAATAGTAATTGACTAGTGTTTCAAATATTTTATGAAAACCAAATCTGGTGCCAATTGTTAAAATAGAATGACTCAATTTCTCACACCAAGAGGGGGGGGGAGGGGTGAATTCGTGAAATGTAAAAACAAAGTCTTTTAAAATCTTTTAAAGGTGATGCCTTTAAAGCTTTCTTGAAACGCAAGGTAAAAGACTTTCTAATGCAGCGAAAACTTAATCGAATGAGTACAAAGTAAATTTGATTAAAAGTAAAAGAGTAGGGATTAGAAAATTCAAACACTGCTTTTTGTACTGGTTCGGCCAACCTGCCTACATCCAGTGTCCTTCAAACCACGGGAAGCAAATGCACTATCATGATCAAGGTTTTTACAACAAGGCTTCTATAGAGACCTCACGTCAAAAATATAAAACACTGCTCTAACCCTCTAATCAAAATATAGACAGTACAATAACTAGACCAGGAGCAAGAATCCCCTCTCCTGCTGTCTAAACCCTTTGAGACACCTTTCAAAGTCAAGAACGTCGCACGCTCTTCTTCCTGTAGTCACAACAGGGAACACAACCCAATCTTCAGCAGATTGTAGACTCTGATCTCGCAGTTACACCTAAATGTGCAGAATTGATCAACCCTTTGAATAGACAACAAACTTGCTCTTCAAGAATTCACAAGGAAATGATCACCACAGTCACTTCTTGGTTCTTGGAGCTCTTTTCCTCTTTTTGTAAGACAACACTTTTTAAAAACATATCACAAAAACTGTTAGATTCACAAAAGTACCTACAAAAATCAAATTCGCATCAATTTATAATATAACACATCTCTGACGCATTTTAATCAACTAAGCTACTAATGTAGTCGAATATAACAATTTTGTTATAGTAGTTAGCAGCAGTCAAAGCAATTAATTGAATTCGCAATTAATGCTGTCGAATAACATTTAGTGCTTGGTCAACATATTAAAAATATGATTGTTAGACAATTATATCAAGCATTAACAGAATATCAAAACAGTAACAGACTTAGTCGAATGCAACACACATATAATCGACTATGTAACAGTGTAAATCATAGTTTTGAAAAACTTTCTCTTTGAAAAATCTCACAACACACTTTGAAAAAGGTTTGTGCAAAAACACGAGTTTTAATCGACTCACCCCATAATGAAATCGACTTAAAACTGTTGTTGTGCCACACAATTAAAATTCAACATTAGTGTT
Organism: Vigna reflexopilosa; assembly: GCA_027742785.1. Classification (NCBI taxonomy): domain Eukaryota; kingdom Viridiplantae; phylum Streptophyta; class Magnoliopsida; order Fabales; family Fabaceae; genus Vigna; species Vigna reflexopilosa. Next base: position 8,092,545 of record CM050929.1, on the reverse strand, counting down.
TATGGTTTTTCTCATCCAGAAACATGTGTCATGCATTCTTGTATAAAATCAAATATATAACACAGTGAAATGTAATGAACAACACATCAACAACACAATCATGTTCTCATATAAGCATATAACATGTAAGCATAGAACATGAAACACATAATACACATCTGTTATTAATTATGCGTTGTCATCATCAAAAACTCAGATTTTATTGAGATTGTGGGTTCAGCTAAACCAGTGCTCCCCCTATCAAAAATCTCAACAATAAATACACATACAATCTTATCAATATAGTCCATGAGGAAAAACATTTCTATTGTTGTCATCATCAAAAACACACAAGGGTTTGAGTTTAGCTTTCACATAGCTCCCCTATCAACAATATGCATTATAATTGGGTTTATTAGGGGTATAACATGTCAATGATTGGATTTGGATGATTCAAGTGATGTATTATATGTGTTTGAGTATGTTTATATGGTTTTGTGAAGCTTGAATTCATGTATGATGTGTTAAGTATGTTTCTACATGATCAAGGGTTGATGTATGTATGTTCGAATGTTTGAATTATCTTAAGGATATGTTTTGATTCGGCAATAATCGATTATCACTAATGATAATCGATTATTTACGCAAATTGTTTTGAGTTTGGTTTGACGAATAATCGATTATCTATGATGATAATCGATAATCCCTTTTTGTGTGATGTTTCTGCGTAATTTTCACTAAGATAATCAATTTTAAGTGATAATCAATTATCACAATGCATTTTTGTGCAAAATGGCGAATTTGATGAAGAAGGAACGTGGTACAAGCTTGGGCAGTTGTGGAACGCGAGGATACTCAGAGAATGGGGTTAATGGTTATGTTTAGGGTCAAGTTTGACTTGTGGTTAAGATTGGAGCATGAGTGAGTGATGGGATGTACCTAAGTATGTGATTGATGAGCATATGAGTGAAGGATAAGTCTACTTGTTGACCTATTAAATCCTGGTTCTATCTGCAGATAAATGCTTCATTTTTGCCTTGTGTGCATTGGAAGGGTTGTTCGAGTATTGAGCCTTGCTTGTGTGGGGCTGAAAGTGTGGTTCTTCTCCTTGTGTGTTAGGATTACATGTTTCTTAGCTGGATAGAAGGACTACTCGAGCATATCTATAGGGGACGCTATAAAGGATCTGTAGAGGAGGCTACAGGTGTCCTGTAGGGGAGGCTACAAGTGGGCTGTAGGAGCGGCTACAGTCGGTGAGGAAGGATATAAGAGTGAGACAGACTCTTTCCACTATGGTGTTTATGGTACTGTGATGCTCATGGTGTTGTCATGACTGGGATAGCCATGATGGTGGTGTATCTATGATGATGATCTTGGTACTTGAGATGCTCCAAGTGATGATATGTTGATAACGGTGTTACTATAATGGTTATAATAGGTAGTTAACATAGGTGTTAATTGGTAGATAGACCAAGGGTCTAGGTGTGAGATGTTGGAGATAACATCAATGGGTAAAGATCGAGAATCGAGGATCGAGTAATTCATTATGATTGAATTGTTTATGTTAGAAGAATAGGAATTATATTATTATTACTATTATGTATGGGGTCTTTGATTATTATTGATATAATCAGTATGTTTATATCTTGTTATTATGATTGTTTTGTCAGTAGCTTACCTCATATGTGTTTGTGTGTTTGCGATGTTATACGTGAGTAGATAATATTGCAGATGTTCGAGAGGCATGATAGATTTGTGAGATGACGGGAAAAGATTTGGGTTTCTTTAAAAAGTTCTTTTGGTATACACTTTTGAAACAATGTAATTGTAGTTGTTTTATGTCCTTAGTCATTTTAATTACTTTTGGAATAATGTAATTGGATAAGGCTTTTAGAACTACTATGTTTTGAATAAATTATGCATGTTTAAAAGTTAAGGTTTTTAAAAAATATGTTTTCATGCTATAAGAAAGTTTTGAAATATATGGTTTTTGTAAACCCGTGGCATCCAAGAATTTGGGGCATTATACTACATCTTCAAAACACTTTTCGAGGTAAGTAATGAACATCGATAGTGTGAACCTCGACAACATGGTGCTAAATAGCGTGGACCTCAGTAGTGTGGACTTCGGCATCGTCAAGTTCGACAACATGGACCTCGATAATGTTGTCCTCGGCAGCGTGGACCTCGACAATTTAGACCTTAGTAGTGTGGACCTCGGCAGCGTGGACCTTGGCATCATGGAGCTCGACAACGTGGAGCTCAACCGCTTGGACATCGATAACTTAGACCTCGGTAGCCTAGAGCACAACAACATGGACCTCAATAGTTCAGCTATACTCGATAACTCGACATCATTATTTGCAACTCGGCTACCCGACATCAGAGCCCCAAAATCCTTTCTTGTTTTATGTTTTTACCGTGTCCCCTTTATGTTCTATTTATAGTTCACTCTGAATCGAATACAGTACAAATCTCTTCTTTTAGTTCCTTTGAATAATTCTCAATTTTCCAATTTTCTCTTTTCCCTTTTTCTTCTTTCCTTTTTCCATGACAGTTTGGTATCTCATGAACTATAATAATGATTTCAAAATTAAATTACCTACATGCTAAATGCTAAAACCCTATATCCCTAATCTCATTCTCTAAATAATGAACTTACATATCTTCCAGAACACTAACTCCATAAATTAAAGCTTTTCCACTTCGTTAATCTTCGAATGTTAGATCACGATTTTGTGGAACACGAACTCTACAACTTACATCTCTGTTCTTTGCTCTTCTTGTCTTCATTCGTTCTAATCTCACATTAATTTGAAATGTGTTTTGAAGAAGTAACCACATCAATCAAAACAAAAACCAATGACATTGCTCTTGAAAGACTAAATCCGGAACTTTCTAAAAGTAAAAAAAAATGATCAAATTTTCGAAAAAGAACTAAAGCCAAAAGCTCTTGATAGTTTAAAAACCAAAAACATATTTAACCCTTTTATATGTTATTCATTTGTCTTATCTCCACCTAGTGTGAACTTTTAGTTTACAATTAAACTCCTCTTAGAAGAAGATGTGTTTTCTATATAAGTTTTTGTGTCATAATATATGTTTTTTAAATTAAATTCTTTTTATGTGTTATAATTATAGAATTGATGTGAAATATTTTGTAAGTTTAAATTATTTTATCAACCTTTAATTATAAAACTATTTATAAATATATTCATGATTAATTATATAAATTTTAGATATTTCTAAAAATCATGATTAAGAATGACAAATAAATATTTAATTGTGAGTATTTTTTTAATCTATCCCAATTTTGATGGAAGTATCTATAGATATTGATCAAGTATATGTATGAATGTGAGTAACAACTTGAAAATTTATTATTTTGATATATAATTTTTTTATTCTTTCTTTCTTTGAAGTGTTCAACTTGTTCAATGTTAGTCAAGTTACAGACATATATAAGGTGTTTTATTCTTGTCACACTTTCAATTACACATTTTTTCTTTGTGTAATTTCATTCTAATCATGTATTGTTTTCATGAAATGAAAACTTTAATATCATTGAATTACATCATGTGTAAGACATACATTTGATCATTTGTAGAAGTTTTTAAAATATTTTTATTGTTGTTTTTTTTCATGTGAAAAATTTTGATTATCCAATTTTGAGTTGCCTGAATTTTTAATTTATAAGTGACTTGAAAAAGTTATTTTCTTTCCTTTATGATTTTTAGTTTTTTTTTTTATTTGAAGAACTTTTTTTACACTATATAAATTTTCATTCTCTTTGACAACGGTTTAATTCGGTCAATATACTTCAAGTTCACTCAAATTTTGAAGATATTTTCCGTCTCAACATTTGAAAAAAAATATATCGTTGTGTCTTGAAATTTTAGTTATTTGAAATTATTTTTTCTTTTTTAACTTTATTTAATACTTTGTTTAAATAGTCGTGGAAAATTTCTTTCTTGATATATTTGTCATTAACAAAAAAATATATAATTTCTTAAAATTTCATTTGATAATATTATATTTCTTCTGATTTTTATCATTTTAAAATTATTTTATTCATATTTAGATTATTAAGAGACAAATAGATATGTAAATATTAATATATTCATTACAGAACATATATGAGAATGAAATATAAATCTCATAATTAAGAAAAACGAAAACAAAAATAAATAATAATTTTTTTAGTTTGGAAAAAAAATTATAATCAAACTCTTACCTATCTATTATTACCATCCTTAATCATGATTTCCTAAGATGAAAGTTCTGGTAATGAGTTATCGTGGGAACTTTTATTATTTAAGCAAACATCTCTAAATTTAGAGAAGGGCTTGAAATAATGTCGACTTCAGCCTTCAAACTTAGAAATGTAATTTATAATTAAAATGTTAAACAATAAATTAAGAAAATAAATGCAGTTTTCCTTTATAATATAAATATTATTGATGATTTTTTCATACTTTGACAAAAAAAGAAAAAAAGACTTTAATATTGATATTATCAATATTATAAAAGATTTAAGAAAGAAAACTTCACCTAAAGATACACTTTTGTTTGAGCTTATTTTTTTAAATAACTTTTTCAATAAAACAAGGAAAAAATTTATTTTTTTTAATGTGTTTGTCAATTGTTAATATTTTTAATTTCTTAAGAAGCAAAAAAAAGTGATTTTTTTTTTAAAAAAAATTGGATATTTCATAAATACTTATTTCAAGTGTACCTAAATTTGTCCAAAGCATTTTCTCATTTCATTAATTTAAAGATTTGGAAAGTATTTATGTAAATGATATACTACAATATCCTTTAATACATTTAACTTTATAATAATCATGTGGCAACTCAAATTTATTAATTAATATAGCAGTATTGGACATTTTTAATAGTAATATATGAAAAAATAAACTCAGATTTTAAATTTGTTTGTGTTCACGAATGGTATTTCTCAACTCCATGTCACAAAATACTTTGTATAGATGATAATCATAAATGGAAATGTTAAAGGATAAAATTTCTTATGAGACAAACACTTTCATCCCTCAAAAACCTCAATTATCTTACTGAAAATTTTGTATTCAATCCTATTTCCATTCATTTTTCAAGTGTGATAGTTAAAAAATATAGAAAACACTCGTAATGATAACACATATCCGTCTGTGTATTCTTTGTTTATGGTAGTTTTCATGTGATTGATTCTTTATAAAAGTTTTTATGATAAAACATGTATGAGCCATTGTTTCAATTATTACCCGTTTTGATTTATGCACTAAACTAAACTAAAATAAAAACAAATATAAATGTTAATTATTATATATACATCATTAACCTATAACAATGTCGGACTTTTGTCCAACAAAAACACTTGTTAAAAAGCAGGACAATGATACTTTAATAATATTTTAACACTATTTACGTGTCATTTGGTGATTGATCTATAATAATGTTTATGATTATTTTTATTAATTATAGAATAATTTTAAACCAATTACAGAATAACACGTAAATGATGTTGAAATATTATCAAAGCATTATTATTCTAAAAAATACTACGAAAACACACAAGATGAGTCCTTCATTGAGTTTGCTTTCACTGAGTATATAGCAGTTTGTCTAAAAGTTAAACAATTAGTTCACATATTGTGAGGCTACACTAACATTTCGATGTATCATATGTCAACATACATATTGGTATTTATTTTAGATAAAATAATATTTCTTTTATAGTAAAAACAAATATATTAAATAAAAACAAATGGATACACACCTACCACACATGAAAATATTGCTTTACACTAAAGAAACATAAAAAAGTAGTAAACAAGTTTTACACTTTCTCAAGTAGTATAGCCAAAAACGTATATGCATAAATCATTGATCTAGCTTGGGATACTCAAAAAAACTGGACTTTTGTTTTCCTTTTTCCTTTTTCTTGGGTCTTTACCTCTGTGTAAATTTTCTGTTTTGGCATTTTATGACAGTTAAGGCAATGCTGGAATAGCTCATAAAAAGAAGACAGTATTGGAACTAAAATCATGATTTATCTAGCTAGTTCATGTATTTGACAGTACATACAGAAAGAGACAAAAAACAAACATAACTAAGTCAGATAAAATGTAAGAATTTGGTTATAAAAAACATAGTTTCTGACAAGTACCTCAAGATCTCACTGAGAATTTGTCTCATTCATATAGTCAGATCTAGAGTACTTGCCCTTTTCCCTTTTTCCTCACATCGATCTTTTGCTTCCTTTAACCTCCTGCTGAGATTGGAATAGGAGGATTGAGAGCACAACGACAGGGACAGGTTGCTATGAACTTCATGGTCCTCCAATTTTGTTCCTTCAGCATCCATCTTTGTGTTTAGTTTCAGTGACAGATCCAAATCAAGTGATGAATCTTGAGCCTTCCTTTTCAGTGTCTTCAATTCTGTTGTTGGATTTACAGGCATCAGGTTTTGTGCTCTCTGTTGAATAATATTTGATGGAGTGTGTTCAACGTGGCTAAATCTTGTGCATAGATTTTCATAAGCACCAAATGAGAAAAGCTCATATTTTGGTTCACGGGTTTTGCTTGTTGATTGTTCACCAGAAATGGATGAACCTGCCCGAGACATTCCATTAAACCAATCCAAAGGTCTGTGCACAAGTTTTTCGTAGCTATCAAAAGAAGCATCCCAGAATCCGTAACTGAAAAAGAACAAGAAAGAAGATTTGAATGAATCAAAACATGTTCGGTTTAGTTTATTTTAATGATGTTTTATTCGTTTCTGAGAGAATTGAAGAAAACCTTGGATAGTTATTGTTTGTGTAGCTGTAGGACGAACTTTTACTGGGATTGTATCCTTGAAGCATGGAAAGTTGGCTAAGATTATAAATATTTTTGTCTCCAATTTCAACAAGACTGGTATGATCGGAAAATACTGTCATATATATGCAACCAAATTGTATTCATTAGGGATACGTATAATCAGAAACCCTAATCAGAACTAATTAACATTGAAATGCTTATAAAGAAGAACATCATGTACCTTGATTTCGGTCATCCACCTTTTTGCTCCTAAACATCTAGCAAAAACAAATTGAAAGAAAAGAAATAAACCAAGCTAGAACAGTTTTAATAATTTATTTGCCAGAATCATGTAATAATTACCTGCAAATGACTCTTGACATGGGCAATACTCAAACCTTTCATGTTCATCAGTTGAAGAACCAGTTTAGGTGTTGCTCCTGCACACCAAGAAATGCAAAAATCAGTATCAGATGAAGCAGTAAAAAGTTGTTTTTTTTTTTACTGCATATAACTTAAGTGGAATTGAAGAGAAATACGGAAAACTGAAAGAAAAATAATGAAGGAACTGACTCTCTTGTCCTCCAAGTCGTTGAACAGCATGAACAAAGCGAAGATGAAGATCAGGTGTCCATCGAAGCCTTGGTAACTTGGATCTAACATAAGGTCTAATCTTTTTCTCACTCTCTTCCACTGTGCTGTTGCTTGAGCTTCCTCCATTGTTGGTTTGCTTCCTTTGATCTTCATTCGCATGGCTTTCACCCTCTTCCTCATCAATGTTAGAAGGGCTTGTCTTGGAACATTGGGAGACTCGGCTTTCTCCCATCTTCTTATACACCTTGGTTTTCCAACTTTATATGATACTATTTCCTTCAAGATCATAACACAAAAGAAACATACACTGTTCTCTGGATAAAAGGTCAATTGGAGAAATCACAACAACAAATTGGAGGTGAGAAATTTTTTTCATATGCTTTTCTTTTCCTGTTTCTCATCTTCCCCATACAAAAACGGCTAAAATATTGATCCTAGAAACATGAACTCGGCTAGCTACAAATATATATATATATATATATATATATATATATATATATATATATATAAGTTGCATAATCGATGATGACAATTCGTACACCTCTGGATATGTGATGATAAGGTTAAAAACCCTGCAGTGATCTTCAATGGAATTTAGAGCTCCTTGTTGAGCTAGGTTTCTCTCTCTTCCTTTCTCTTTCTTCAGTCAATGCCTGTGTGAGAAGAGTAAACCATAATATAGTTTCATATCTTACCATGTTGATGTATATGTGTTTTTAAATATGCATGGACATCAATGAGAGGAATATGTTTACATTTCAATGTGAATACAATCATTTTTTGTTCCCACTTGAATAAAGATATAAGTATTTTTTTTTTGTGAAATATAATTGCAATAAAAATTAACTGGTGGTATTTTTGGATTATGTGTAGCAGTGGACCATCTCTGACATACATAAATATTTTGTTTTCAGGAAATTAGAAACATGGGTTTGATTCTTGGGTTCATGTTTTGTTATTAACTCTGCCATGCCCATTTTATATTATTTGGTTTATTTTCATGCCAATTATATTAAAGAGAGTGGTGCACTGATTACACTTCATTAGTAGGGGTCACTGAATTTACTTAATTATAAAATTGTGTTAAAAAATATCTACCTCATATTTTCTTCTAAATTAAATTAAGTTTTCCTTTTGTCTATTTAGATACTTTTATTTATTTAAACAGTGTGATTATGATTTGTTTGTTTGCTTTTAGGTTTATAATTAGCTTAATAGTCTCCACAGTAACTGGCAATAAAATTAGAATAAAAAAAATTGTTAAAATCAATTTTTGCATCTATAATTTTAATTATGAATGTATAGTTTTTTATTTATATTCAATTGTAATTATATATTTGTTTTTTTAAAAATTAACAGTTTTAATCCATTATTAATATATTATCAAATTGATAATAAAAAACTGTTATATGTTTGACAAGGCTAGCTACTTGTTTATGTAATATATTAATAGTTAAGTTTAGCAATAACTTTTAATATATTACTATCACAGATATATTAACATTTTTACTAGCAAGTAAAGTATGTATTAATAATGAACTAAAATTTCCTTTTTTAAAATTGAAAATTCACATATGAAATTAAAACTATATAGGATCATATAGGCAAAAACTAATAAAATAAAAATAAAAAGTGAATTTAAGCCATAAAAGTAGTATACCTGTGTTCAAATATAACCACGATAATTTTTAAAAGTGCCCTCAATACTTAGTCACAGTTTTAAATTCATATTTCCAATGAAATTACTAAATAACTCCCTCATTTTTTAAAGATAATATTTTTATACTTTTATATTTAGCTTTAATTGTAGGGTAGACATTAAAAGGATATAACAGGAAACTTCATATAATTATTTACGCAATAACAAAATTATTGAATTTATTAATTTGTGTATAAATATTTTGAAATTAATGGAAATATTAATTAAATGATCTGCCATTTCTTTTCGACAATCGTGAAAGTTTTGTTTTTTGGTTCCCATGTGGCACATACTATCAATTAAAAGATAACATACTTGAATATATATATATATATATATATATATATATATATATATATAAACATGATGGTAAACATTAGCTACAAATTTAATTCATCACTTAAAATAAAAAGATATAATTTACCTGTTTTTCCACATCTCCCTCAAATGTTTCTATTAATTCTCTTAATAATTCATAGAAATTAAGAGCTAAAATAGTTAATGTTATATTTATTTGGTGAAAAATGTGAAACTTCATTATGTATATTTATGAACTGGTGCAAACATGAATGAATAGCTGGCAATTCAAAGTGAGAAACCAAGGAATTAATAGTTCATTTAGTGAAGAAGAAAAGACGGTGGTTTTTTGTTGATGCACGTGTATGTCTGTGCGTGTGATCGATGATACATGGGTTGGTGATTTTATCGAAAGTTGATGCTTCTGTGTCACTGTGACGCTGTGCTGGCTATGCACATCCTAGCTCACCAAAACGAAAACATCTAATGATCCTCATCACGTGCCTGTCAAAAAACATAACACATAATAATAATATTAATAGTATTTATTATCAGTTGTTTTCCTATATAGTCGAGAATCACGGGGTTTGTTCCTCTTCACTGCTTATTTCTTTTACTAATTTAATAGTTTAAATTTATTCTGTTATAGTAGTTTTACATAAAAATTATTTAATAAAAATTATTTTCTGAAACTCCGTTTTTTTTATGATAGAATTTCCCATTTGTTTTGCTTCTCTGCAAATGAGTTGTAAGCAGGAGGCAGGTCTCAAGAGATATGATTGTTTATTGTTTGCCATCGCTACGATTGGTACATTGGAACTTACGGGTAAGCATGTATATGAAGTTGTTTGTATTGGTATTATTTATAAATAGTGTTTTCATATTTTATATAGAAGACCATAGTATACAGCTTTTGTAAATTTATACGAACATTGTATAATTACATATATTATGATAATATTTGTACTTGTGATATGGTAAGTCTTCCACATCATTTCAGATTAAAATAAATGAATATTTTCTTTTAGAAAAACTCTCAAATGTTAGAAACCTTGAATGTGAGGATCAATGTAAAATTGGGATCGAGATGTAGGTTAAAGAATTCATATACATGTTAGGAAAATGAGTTCATCTTTGATAAAAGATTAAGTAAATAGATGGAATCTTTGATAAGTAAACTAGTAACAAACTATTATTTAAGTAAAAGTTTATTAAAATAATATAAATAGATGGAAATTTTAAGATCTATAATGTTTATTATAATATAATTTCAATTATAAAAACTAATTTGAGTGTTGTTTCCATATTCTCAATAATTTTGTATGATTTAAAAGTTGAAATCAAAAGATAATTTAAATATGTATTTCTCAATCATTCTCTTAAATAATATCATAAAGGAGTTTCAAGATTTGAAAAAGAATAATATTTTAAATGTTGGAAGTCTCATATTGACTAAAGATAAGGTCAATTTATAATATATAAGTGGGATACAAACCCCATCTTATAAACCGGTTTTGTGGAGTTGAGTTAAGTCTAAAAACCACTTTTTAATATGGTATTAGAGTTAGAGTCTATCCTAATAAGTTTATTTCAATCAATTTATTAATGTTAATTTATTTTTCACATGGTTGATGAAATATTCATTTATGAGAAAAAAATATCTCAACAATGACGAAAGGAGAAGATCTTAACAAGAATAAAAAATATTTAAATCATGAAAGCATATACTTAGTCCTTGTGATCTATTGCTAGAATACGATTGCAATATCAAAAAATAGTAAGATTCTTAAAATAACCATTCTCGAATTTATGGAATTCAAAATTTCAAACCTTATCTTTCTTTCTAAATCGTTTATTAGGTACGTATAAGTTAATTTATAAAAATAAAAAACCATATCCTATGGATAGAGTGTATACATATGTAACACAGCAAGACTTTTGATGAGGTAGGTAAAGACAACACTTTTTGATTCCTCACACGTGCATAACTGTGTGACTCTCCATGCATGCACGGAACGTGATTTGGATCAAGAAAAAGGTGCGGCCATGAGAAAGGAAATTTCCTTCACTTTCGACCAATCACGTGGTTCTTGTCAATGGTAGGTTCTCAAACTCTAGCATCATGTTTCTCTGTGTGCAAACTTCTTAAGAATAAAACATAAAAATGACTTTGTCCATATTTACAAAAGCTCTGTCATGCTCAACTTCTCATCATATATTTACATATTAAGGATGTTCACCAAATTCATGTTCATATTTATTTCAAATTCTAGGTTTAATCTATTCATACAAAAATGCATAGTGTTGCCAAAAGTCAATAGCATGACCAATAAACAAAAATATTATAATTTATTAATCTAAAAACAATATTTTAACTTTTAAAAAGTCTAACATGAACTTAGAAGAGTCTTTGGACTCCTTGTGAAGAAACTCATCCCATTTCATAAATACATCAAATGTTAACTTTATAAATATGTAATAATTCGAAAAAAATATGTCTTTTTACTCTTTCGAGTCCTTACATAATTGATATAACGTTACTAAAAAAAAGGCTTTTAACGTCTATTATTTCGGGTTTTTGACGTCGAATTTAGTCTCGATGTCACATTAGGTGACGTTAATTGGACGTCGAATCCTTCATCGGACGTCAATAGACGTCGGATCTCACCTATCAGACATCTAACCAACGTCTACATTGTGTTTTTTTTTTAATATTAATTTATATTTACAATAAAACCACGTCTGAAAAACAGAAATTGATCCCAGCACATCAAAATATTATATATTATATGCGTTTCAAGTTAACAAGATACTAAACAATCTAAAAAATAATCCAAAACTTAAACTATCAAAACTTAAACTTAAACTAAAGCTAATTAATTTTCAACAACATAAAGGTCTTCCTAAAGGCATGGACATGGGTCCTAAGTCCATCTCTGCAGAAGATAAGTTGCCCACTCTTATCTTATCTTTTTAATTCTCTCCTTTAATATATGAGATGTATTTTTTAAGCGCTGCAAAATGAAGAAAAATTCATTATGTTTGCATATGTTCAAAGCTGAATTTGATTTGTAATGTATTGAAGGTAAGCATCATTACCTCAGTCCAATCATCTGTAATGTCAGCTCGAATGATGGTTTTAATCCAAGACATGACATAGTAGCCATATTATCATGAATCTAGATGCTTGTTACACTAAAATAACAAATTAAATAGTCACACACGTAGATCATACAATAACATAGAAAATGAATAAGAACTATAAATGACTTACAACCTTTGGATACAAGATTTGAACTAGCTGACCTCGGGGTTTACCTATAACTCTATTTACATTGAAAACACAGGGTAATATTAATATAACTATATTAATCATAAAAATTTAAGGTCAACATGAATTTAAAACATAAAAAGAGAAACACTTACCCTTGAAGCATGTTTTTCAAGTCATTTTTCATCCTCATGTGCAGCGAACAAAACCATAGAATTTTGCATTGTTTGGGAATGAGGACCATCAATTGCCAATAAGACCTATCATGAATCATAAATAGTTAGTAAACTAATACCACATCACCTTAGCAGGTACACCATCATTACCTTCATCACCAGTGTTCCTGTCAATTTTCTTTTTAAACAGTCATAAACCACATATTGGACAATACTTTAGTGAAGCAAACTCTTTTATGTACAAAACACAATCATTAGGAGAAGCACGTATCTTTTGATATTCCAGACCCATTGGACGTAAAATTTGCTTTGTCTCGTAATTACGAATAAGTGGAGTGTTATTTTCTAGAAGCATCTCCTTCAACAACTCCAACAACTCTGTGAAACTTTTGTCCGTCCATGCATTCCTTGCTTTTAAACTAAACAAGTTCAAAGTTGCAGACAGACGTGTAAAGTTGGAGCATCCTGGATACAACTACTGCTCTGAATCATTTCTAAGAGATTCATACAAATTAGCTCTTCCAAAATTGTCTTCACCAACACCACGTATCATGTCCTCTAAATGATCACTCAATCATTCTTCCACATAATTCGTTCCTCATGACGTTGTAGGCTGGTCTAGTACTTCTCCATGACAAGTCCAAACAGTATAAGTTCTCATTATACCGAACGTGAATAGATAGTCACACATATTGCCTAAGTCTTGGAGTATTTAATTAAGACAACGAACACAAGGACAAAAATATGTCTCGTTCACAGAGTTTGTGGTTGTTCAACATATTGAAAAAACTATAAAAACTCCTTTTTCATATTCTTGATTGATGTCACGTTCATTCATCCAGCTTCGATCCATACTATGTTCGTAACAAACTTCATCAGTCTCAATTTCTTAACTCTCACAAGGCTAGGCCCTACCCATTCAGAAAAATTATTTTTCATAATTTGCTAAGACACATGCAAAGAAGTCTAACATGATAAATTTGATAAGATTTTGGCAGCATTTTGCGTTGGTCTCCAAAATACACGAAATGAGATTGGTCAGGGATGACCACAATCAAATATGCATCTAGAGAACAACACAAATAATCTAAATCAAAATTTTATCAAACTTATCCATAAACTCCAATGTATATGTTATAGCAAATTATGAAAAGTAATTTTCCCAAACTCTCTGATTGGACAATTCAAAATTTAATACAAAAGATTAAATGATTAATAGTTTGTGTTAAATCTCAAACAGGAACTAAGTTTCACTCAATGATTTCATACTTATAATATATTCAAAATGAAATCTATAATATATTGTGAAAATCCAATCGAAAAAGTTTACCTAACATGTTAATCATAATAACACAAGAAACTTAATCAAATAATGGAAAATCATATATCAAATAATCATATCTCCCAATAAAAAATAATATTTCAAAAACTAAAATTCATATATGTTATAACTAACAACCCAACCACATGCATACCCAAAACCCAATCACATGCATACACAAAAACTAACAACCAAAAAGCTAACCTTCTTAACGGGTTGAAAATGCAATGGAGGAGAATGGAGGAGTGGGAAAGCGTTTTGCAGGTTGCACCACCGTTCAAAACGCGCATAATATGAACGCACAAAGAATTGCACTAAAACGCAACAAAAATGCATTTTAATCAATTCAGATGGAAGATAATTAATCAAAGAGTATTAATGTAATCAAAGTAAAAACAATTTTAAATGGTGTAAATGGGAGAAAACGGTACCTCAAGAGCAATGACGGACAAGAGAAATCGTGAAGAAGAAGATCAATAGTGAATTCATGTAACTGTTGCTCATGTTCGCGAACCCCCCCAGCCAACGTCTAAATCATATTACACGTCGAACCCCCTTCCCAGTCGTCGTCTAAGGTTTTTAAAATTTTAATTTTGGCATTGTAATTGAGGCATTTACAGAGCCATTTGGCGTCCGGGGTTGGAGGGGCCGACGTCTAAATCCAATTTAGACGTCGAGGGCTCAGGTCGGACGTCTAAGCGCAATGAAACAGTACATTTTGGGATATTTCTGTAGACCATTTGGCGTCCAGGGCCGGGGGGCTGGGGGCCGACGTCTAAAGCCAATTTAGACGTTGGCTGCTGGGATCGGACGTCTAAACCTATGCAAAAAGTGACTTTTGGGTCTGCCAATTTAGGCTTGCCGAATCTAAGTATGTTGTAACACAGACTTACAAAGCCCGAAATAACAGACTTAAAAAGCCTGTTCTGCACTAGTGAATAGTCTTTGCTTTATCTACATTGTATGCATTACATGCGTATTGGAAAATGCACTTGATATCAAATGCTATATTCATGTGAAATCAATATATTTACTCTGATACTTGTAAAATACATCTGATATACTGTTTCAAATGAGTACATTGTGCTCTGATACACACTATGATATCAATCATATACTGCTCACATACTGTCATAATGTTATATCTCTTTATGATAGGAGGGCACCATATTCATAAATGGTTTGTAAGTGATTTTAATGTTCTTTAGCACATACATATTCCATGTTATTTGTTTTGCAATTTTTTCAAATGCCCAAAGGGGGAGAGTAACTGGAAAACATGTTTCTTGTTGGTCATCATCAAAAAAGGGGGAGATTATTGATAGGGGGAGCTATACCAACCCTTTATATCTTTGTTTTTTATCATGAACAAGAGAATGATTTTATAGTTTTTTGCACAACAAATGGCATAACAATTGTTTTATCTATATCTTGTTTGTGCTTGATATGAGAATTCATTTGTATTAAATGAATCATGTATTAAACAGATTAAGAATCGATTTAACATAGTATATAATATGTTATATTTCACCAATTCACTTTGTATGCTTAAAAGGGGCAAACTTCTCAGTAGTAATCGATTACATAAGTTATCTAATCGATTAAAATAGAAAGCAATGACATTATCTATTTCATAAGTGAGTAAATTTGTTTTGAATGGAAATTGGATTGAAAATTTGGTTAACTATAGCGTTAATCGATTACATAAGTTGTCTAATCGATTAAATCAGTTTACTTTGTTTATATGGTTAAATAATTAATTACATGCTTAGGATATTCTGTTAAAACAGAAGCAAAAGCTTCACAGATTACATAAAAACATTAATTGATTATAATGCGTCAGGATTCAAAAAATCCTATATATATGTGTCTTGAGTTATGTTTCAAAACAAGAATTTGCTATCACTTTCAGATACTAACATTTTCATTAATTTTTTATTATAGGGGCGTTCAAGAAGTGATCTTGGAGAATCAAGGTTGAATTGATTGACTTACTCATCAAGATTCTTTCAAGAAAGTGGGCTAAAGCTGTTCTAATTTGATCTGCACTAAAGGAGTGTGACTTGGAGATCAGATTCATCATAGACAATCTGTTTTTGTGTACCTATGCAGGTTTGCCAGGGGTTGAGAACCGTGAGTGTTATTGGTTGTTGTAAGAGAGTGAGGTTATTCATCTCTTGTATTGCTATATTGATTTTGAGTGTGGAGAGAAGTGTATTGAGAGGGGTATCTCTGTATTTTTGTAAACTCAATCAACTTTTAGTGGATTCCCTTCAACTAAGGTTGTTGAAGGAGGACTAGATCTAGGCTTGGGATTAGTCGAACCAGTATAGATTGTCTGTGAAGATCTTTCTTTACTTTTTCTCTTTTATTGTTGATTCATCACTTCTTGTTTATTGATTTCAAGAAAGCCAAAGATTTTGAAAAGACAAATTTTTAAGGCTTAATCCAATTTTACCGCCCTCTTGAGTTGAGATATAAGACATTTCTTTTCTTACGAAGAGAATTCGACCATGAATTCTAGAATATCCTATGACACAAACACAAACATAAATCTAGAAAGAAAAAAATCTCTTATTATTAAAGGGTTAGAGGTCTACCTCCTTTGAGTTGAGATTTACCGAAGGCCCATGTCAATGTCAATGTCAGTTACCGACGGATTTACCGAAGGTTTTTGGCCGTCGATAAAAAAAGCGGGAATTTTCCCCCATTATTTCACATACCGTCATTACCGACGGATTTACCGAAGGTCCATGTTCGTCGGTAATGTCAATGTCAGTTACCGACGGATTTACCGAAGGCTTTTGGCCGTCGGTAAAAAAAGCGGGAATTTTCCCGCCCATTATTTCACTTACCAACATTACCGACGGATTTACCGAAGGCCTAGGTCCGTCGGTAAAAGGAGCGGGAATTTTCCCGCCCAAATTCTGCCTCCAGTGTCAATATATATGGAAAACATACTCATTTCTCCTCATTTTTCTTTACCATCTCAGTTTCACACCACCACTTCTCATTTCTCCTTACCGTCTTGTGGTTTCAACTCTCTACCATTGCGGGTTCCTCTCCAGCATCGCAGGATAGTCTCCACCATCACGGGATGCTCTCAACTTTTCCGGCGAGCTCCATTTTTCCGGCAAGCTCAAGTTTTCCGGTGAGCTATTGTAGACTTCATTTGTGCGATTAGGAACATCACCGGTGCTAAACTTTTCCGGCAAGCTCAACTCTGCATGATAAAATGACACAACATCACCGGTCCTAAACCGGTTCTAAATTTTTCCGGCGAGCTCAACTCCCTATGATAAAATGACACAACTTCACCAGTCCTAAACTTTTCCGGCGAGCTCAACTCTCCATGGTTATTCGCGTGATACCATTTTGGTGGCGGAGTTTGTGGAAATGCAAAAAAAAAATTGACACAGCGGGGAAGGAAGAGGAAGAAGATGAACCAGTTCGCGACATTTACCGACGGATTTACCGAAGGCTTAGGACCTTCGGTAATTACCGACGGCCAAACTCCTTCGGTAATTACCGTCGGCCAGAATCCTTCGGTAATTACCGACGGCCTAAATCCTTCGGTAATTACTGAAGGCTTTATCGACGGCCAAAAGCCTTCGGTAATTACCGACGGACAAAATATCCGTCGGTAAAGTTTACCGACAACGTTTTTATCGACGGTATATAGGCCGTCGGTAAATCGTCGGTAAATGTTAATTACCGACGGATTTTTTACATTACCGACGAATTATGGCCGTCGGTAATATCAATCATTCCTATAGTTTAGCACCGGTGATGTTCCTTCAACTTGTTTACTTTCTTTGTGATTATAACAGTTTGTTGGTTTGTACTAGTGGAATGTTAGTTCTCAGTTGGGATTAACAACTAGAGTAGAATTTGTATGATCCGAACTAGTATAAAAATCACATGTGCAATTTTCTCTCTTCCTTTCTCTTTAATTTGTTAAAATTGTTCTTAATGAATTTATATTTTACAAGAAAATTATTAAAGGTATTATTTGCGATAAGAAACCAATTCACCACCTCTTGGTTTGTTGTACACGCTAACCATTCCGCTACACCGCTATAACATAAATAGCGTAGGTTTGAATAAATACTATTTATTGAAAAATTTAATAAATTATTTAAAAAAATTTCAAACCAATAGACATCTCTTGTTTGAAAAAGTTGTCTATTGAAAAATTAAATAAATTATTTAAAATAAATTGGACCAATAGATAACGCTTATTTGAAAAAGTGTTTTCTGTTGACAGCCATCAATAAACAACATTTTTCCAAATAAACGCTATCTATTGGTGGTAATAGACCGCGCTTTTTCAAATAAATGTTATCTATTGGTGTTTGTCAATAGACATCGCTTTTTTTAAAAGCATTGTTTATTAATAAGCAACATCTAAAAAACGTTGTCTATGAGAAAAAAAGCGTTGACTATGCATAATTTTGTATGAATGCAACTTAATATCTTAGGTTTATAGTACTTTAAAGAGTATTTGTAGTAATTGTAAAGGTTATATACATACATATATATATATATATATACTAATATATCTATATATATATATATAATGTTTTAAATATTGTTAGGCAATTTAATATATGAATTGATTTGCTTGGGAATTGTTTAGTTTGGTGATATGAATCGTTTTGGGATTTACAAGTAAATTGAATGGAGAGGAAAATGATAAAATGAAGTGAATTTGAAATAAAATAAAAAAATCTAATTTACTATGACTTGGTCTCCAAATATATATTATAAGCTACACTTATTATGACAAGTGATAAAAAATGTGTTATATGAAGCTAGACTTACTATGGTAGGTGATAAAAAAATGTGTCATAGTAAGTAGAACATATTATGACAAGTTTTTCAAAAGTTATTATAGTAAGATCAACTTATTATATCAGTCACTCGTTTACCTAACATAAATTTAACTTATAATGACTAGTTTTTGTGGTATCATAGAAAGAGTGAATTTTCTATGATTACTACAACTATGATACTATAATATCTATCATAAAAAATTTGTTTTACCATTCATAAAAAATCTTGTGTACATTAATGAGTTATATGTAGGCCTTCTTTCTCAAATTATCTTGTGTAATAACTTTGTTCAGTATAATTTTTTAGACAAAAATGATAAGGTGGGAGAGTCTTCACTTTCCAAAATTTATCAAGCATAATTGGTTGTTGCAATTTTCTATGAGCTAACCTAGCAATAAAACTATCTGAATCTTCGTCTTCTCATACCCAAAAATAATCTTTCTCCTGCTTAGAAATTTTAGTTCCCATTTGTTCCTTCAAAATAGCTAGTTGGTTACCGCTCTAAATTTCACTCCAAAGTATTATCACGTCAACTACCCATCTCATATTGTTGTTTGTTTATTAGTTGAATTTACATGTAATATTTAACATGGCCTGGTAAAACGTTGTTATACGGCCTAAAATTTGTAGATATAGCACTTTCGTTAACCATTTTACTTTAAATTTCTTATCATAATATCATTTTCTTAGCTCTCACTACTAAATTATACATGCATTTCCTCAAAGTTTTCTTTAATGCATAGTCAAAAGTCAAACAAAACAAGCTTATATACGTGTAAACAATATTTTAGTAGCCAACAACAATTTGTGTGTGAATTAGGTCTAAGAGAAATTTGAAGTGCAAGTTGAACACGTTAGGTCAACGCTGCACAGTCCTATTGTGTCCTTTTTCTTGATTTTAATATTTTTCAATTCTAATACGTCAATCTACATTAGAGTGCATGAGCCTACATATTCGGATCTAACTTCATTATTATCAATTGAGAATGAGCATGTCTGTCTTTTTATGCCAGGCTTATATGCTAAATTAATTGCTAATTATTTATATTATTTCACCAACATCAAATAATATACATTACTCAATCATGCATGCTTATTATATGCATTTATTATTCCTTACGTGCATTATTTTCCAAAGATGGATCGCAACCATCATGTCATGCAAAATAAAAAAAGAAACATAAATTAATAGTGATGTGTACCTAATTGAATATTATCTTATGGTATTGGTAAAATGTTTTATAAATATATCTTCAGGAGGAACTAATAAGCCAAGGGTGAGAATAAGATCAAAATAAATTATGTAAAAATTATTGAATTATTTTTATTTAAATGTATGGTAATATAATTTGATTTAGGAATAATATTGTTTGGTGAGAAATTTGGAATAAGAAGACTCACATTAAGATAATATTACAAGTTATAACTTACTTTTTTTTATTAGAGAAAAATATGTTTCTAGTTTTTAAGGTATTACGTAAAATTTGGAAATAGTCTTGGTCAAAACTTTTATATTGTTTGGTTTCTATATTTTTAAAAATTTGGTTTTGATTTTTATTTTTTAACTACGTTAAAGTTTATCTTATGACAAACGGCATATCACATTATTTTTTAAAAATTGTATCAGACTAGCCTATTAGACTCGACTTAATTGACTTTAATATAACTTAAGAGATTAATTTAAAAAATTATTTAAAATTTTAAAAATTATTTTTAATCTTTTTAATAAATAAATAATTGTGTTAATGTCACTTTAACATAAATAATGTTAGACACTAATAAGTCTACTTTAACGCAACATAAAATATTATTTAAAAAAAAAAGCTAAAAATCATAAAATTATTTTTAATTATTTTAGTAAATAATATTTATGTTAGTGTTGGATTAATATTGGCTTGGTCAACGCTAATACAATCCTATTAAAGTTTTCTTAAAATTTAAAGCTAATAGAGTTGGCTTAAGAAACTGTGATGACACAAAATATTTTTAGTTTTCTAAAAAAGTATAAGTATTTATGTTAGTATTAGACTAAGAAGACTAAATTGACGCTAACAACTAAAATAAATAATGTTAGTGTTGACCAAAGTTTATGTTAATCTTAATTTTTTTTAGTTTTTATATTTAAGTTAGTGTTTGATGAGTACTAATTTATGTTCTCATTTAGTCTTTGATCTTGGATTCATTATTATTTTTACTTTAAAATATTTTTTAATTAAAATTTGTTATAATTAGAATTATTGAGCTCATGATATAAAAAGATGATAAAAACAGTTTTTAGTTGCATAAATGTATTTTGAATATTTTGAGGTATGTTAATAAAATTGTAAGTAAAGGTAAGCTCGTGGTGGTAGAAAAATAAATTGATCAAAACTTCATTAAACCTTAAAGATAATGTGAAAAGTAAAAGTAATGAGTTTTACATTCTAACAAATTAGGACAATGTTAATCTCCGTAACATAATAAGCATATGAGTCAAATGGATTTTAATTTTAATTGAGAGTATACTTTAATTAAATTTATAAATTTTTATGTAATTGAATAGGTTTTTGTTAATAATTGAGTCTATATACTTTGATTACATGTAAACTTTTTAACAAAGATTAGTCGAGACTATACATTTTTAATTAGCTTTTTATTCGATGAAATGATTAAATAATAGGCATGATTAGGGATAATATTTTTCAATTGTTAATGTATATTAGTTAAATTTATTATGATTAATCTCAAAATTCTTGTTTTTAATTGAAAATGTACTTTAGTTAATAATGAGATTTACTGTGATTAATCTAAAAAAATCTTTTTTTTTAGTTGAGAATATATTTTAGTTAAAGAATAAACATAATTAGACATAATATTATTTAATTGAGAATGTGTTTTGTTAGGTGAGAATATAATTTGGTTAAAAATAGAAGCATCTAAAAATTAATTAATAATTTATATTAATTAATTTAAAATTTAATATGAAAATTAATTTTTTTCTTAAAAAATCAATGATGAATCCTATGGAAAAATAATAGAATCAACTTGTTTCTTTATTATTTGTCAGGTCCCATTTAATGCTCCATTTTAGTGGAGTACACGTGTCGCGCTCTCTGGATTTCCCATGTTAGTAGGAGACAAAACTGTCAGTGCAATTAATTCCTCGCCCTCGAAAACCGTGCGGCAGCAGAGGGAATGAGTGTTTCCAGAAAGTGGAAGACAGGTGGCAGGCTGAGAGTGGACCTAGCGGTTTTTAGTGGAGGCTGTATTTAAAGTTGAAATTTGAAAATGGTGTCACTTTCTGCATGCAAACTCTTCGTCTTCAACCTCTAGAAACTCCATTTTTCTCCTCCTTCTCTCTAGAACCTCCAACTTCTCTCTAGATTTCTAACCCCTTCTCTTCTCCGACCACCTTACTCCCTTTTAGATTAAATCTTCTCGGCGACGAGACCTTCCATTTGCACCGATCAGAATCTCTGTTGGAGCACTTTGGAATTTTTGAAGCCGTAGAAGTAGTTCCCTAGAAGCTAGCTGGAAATAGAGGTAAGGGAAGCTTATAAATTTAATTATGAAGATTTTTATATGCATGTTTGTATGAGCATATGATTGTTGATTGTATGATTTTGGCTGTTGAGAAATGTATGTTTGATTTTTGTATGAAATTAGTCTATAAGGTTATGTAACTTAGTGTAAATACTGAATCTGTAATCGAAGGGTCATTAGGACCGTTCGGTTTCCCCTAAAACGCTCGGTCTAGATTGTATTCCATTTGTAGGAGTCAGTTGAAGACCGATCGGTCTTGTACCATTGCATTGAAACTTAAATACCTTATTTAGTTAGTCAGTCAGAAATGATTTACATATTTAAGAGCGTTCAGTCTCATACTAAGCATTAGGTCATAGACTAAGTACTCGGTTATGTATTAATTGTATTTTCTTAGAATAGCATTCGGTTTTACACATATAACATTCATAGTTAAGTGTTCGGTCTTGAAGAGTGCTCGGCCTTGAGAAGTGCTCGGTCATATACTAGCCTTCGACTAATTTAGTGTTTGGTCTTAGACTAACACTTAACTTATGAAGCATTCGGTTTCAGGTCTCTATTACTTATTGGAAGAACGTTCGGTCATACACTGAGCGTTCGGTCTTACATATTGATAATGTTTGTTGAAAGTACTCGGTCTTACATAAATATTAATTATTTTAAAGAGTGCTCGGTCTTATACTGACACTTAATTTCCTCACGGAGTGTTTGGTCTTGTACTGGCACTCACTTTATTGAAGAGAACTTTTGTTATTCTAAAGCATTCGGCTCAAATTATAAAGTGTTCGGTATTTCTTAAAAGGTCAACTAGTTAGTGACCGTTCGTTCTTTCTCAGTTATTACTTATATTATTTGGCTTTCAAATAGCGTTCGGTGTTCTTCTTTATCCGACCATTCGGTCATCTGATGGAAACCCCTTATTATATTCGGTCTCTTATATGTTTTCGACCGTTCGGTCGTTTGTTGAATTCCTTTGATACTTGGTCTTTTTATCTTTGTTCGGTCAATTATTGAATTCATTATGAGTTTAAGAGTATTTCAGGGAGGAATATCTCATGAATTGGAAATTGATTTGGTAAAGTATGACTATGGTCAGACTCAGGTTCTGCTCTATCCTGATATTCCGTGAGTACACCTTCTCAGGTAGAGAAGGGTAATTCATGCATGGGAATGACAGGAGGTCCTTTAGCCTCAGGGTATTTCTATACCGTGGTGGTTCCACTAGACTAGCCTCGGGTGGCGGTCTGTTGAGTGTATCCCAGCCAGGTCCACCCAGGTGCAGAGAGCGGCGAGTTACATGGTTCATACAGTCCGGACAGTGTCTAGAGAGATTGGTTATGATGATGTTACCGTTCGGTTTTTGATTGATACACTTAGATTATGATAGAAATGTTTGGAATCGTGATGAATGTGGATTATTGAAATGTTTTAAAAGTATATGAAAATGATTAATTAAATTTTGCATAAGCTTACCCTTATTTTTCTGTCTTGTCCATGTGTCGTTCGGTCTTAACCGTTCGGTTGTTCTCTTCACTACAATGATCATCCTTTTGGGTGTGAGCAGAAGGGTGATTATAAAGATACCTTGGAAGATGCTCTGCAGACCGAGCCCCCTTTGGATGTTATGCCGGAGAGCTGTGCAGGACCGTCTAGTCCTTAGATTAGACTTTTACTTTTCGCTTAGTGTAGAGGACCGTTCGGTTAAGTATTTTGTAGAACCGTTCGGTCTAGATAACCCCATTTTTTAATACTGTTCGGTCATGAACTGTACCAAGATCGTTCGGTCTAGTTCTGTAAATTGTATCAGACTTCTATATTTTGTACAGTTTCAACTTTATATGTTTTATCTCTTGTTCTCTTCTCTTTACTTGTCCTTTCTCCACTGTTTTTTATTATTATTCATGATAACTCCTTAAATAAATTATAGCTCTTGTTATAGATTTATTGGGATGTTACATTATTGATTTTATCTTTTTTGCAATTTTGTTTCTTTAATTTATTATCCTTATCTTCTTTTATTATTATTATTATTTTATTTGACCAACTCTATTATATAGTTTTTATAAAAATTAAAAAAAATTAATTTTGTATTCGTTAATATACAACTTTTTGTCTTATCTTTATCCATATTAATATTTTTATCTACTTTCTTATCAGTATTGAAGTTCTTAAATAATTTAAAACTTACCGATGCTAATGCTAATAAGAATTGGCCTTCAAAAACCAACGTTAATAATTTAGCATCATGGTTTTGGAGCTGCACACACATGCGACATAAATATTATACTATTAACTAATTAAATTCGATTTTTATTTCTCAAGGTTAAATGTTTATTTTCTCGTATCGAATATAAATTATTAATAATACGTTGTAGGTACTTGAAAATGGAAATAATATCTATATTTCTTCCTTAATAATTGAGTAATTAAAACATTTGTATTTATTAGTTACTAATAATATCCTTTAAAGATATTTATTTAATATGATATATTACTTTATTATCACAGTTTTTCTTATTATTATTACTTATGTTCATCTTTGATATTATATTTAATTAAAAATAAATAATGTATACATATTTTATTAAAAATGGTTTACTTATATTTAATTGTTTTTCAATAATTTATTTTATACTCGATTGAGTCTAATTTTATTTAAAATCGTGTTAGGTTGATCGTTTCTGTTGGTTTTAAAATGAGAGCAGCAAGAAAATAGAGAATGATAGATTGAAACAGGAAGAGTATATAAAATGAATGAAAGATGATTCGTAACTCTTGTTTATTCAAATGTGAATTGCGTACATTTATAATACTTGCTCTAACAAATAAACTGACTTAAACTGACATAGATAAAACAGAATTACTTTCTCCTAAAGTTTAAGAATAGAAAAGACTTATTCAATCAAAAATAATAAAGATAAATTAAATAAAATATTCCTAAAGCATTTTCCTAACACTTCTCCTTGCTTTAGGAATTGCAAAAGTCCATGAAAGATCAATCTAGCTTCCAAAAAAAATATCTTAATCCTGAACTGTGAATTCCAACATAACTCTTCGCTTCACCGTTGATTTTATTAGCACCTTCAGGCTCCTTTTCTTCTTCGTCTTCATAGTCAAGAAGCTCCTCCTCATTCCAATAACGTATTAAACTGTTTCCTGGTTTGTCCATGGTCAAACATGATACGATCATGGCCCTAGCATTGTAGCTAGAAGGGGCAACAAATACATCACTTTAAACGGGCATGTCCTTAACCCTATCGACATTTCTAATGAAAGAATTTGTTTTGCCTCCATGGAAAACTACAACCACATTGAAAAGGATCAACATTAATGTTGCAGTCATTGCTGCAAAATAAAAGAACCTCTTTGCACCCAAAATATGATGAGGATGACTTAGCTTCTTGTGCCAAACTTCTGTCACATTTTTCTTGAATGAAAAAATAGTTTGCTCCTCCTCCAATGGTTTTAGAGCAAAGCTTTTACCTTTCATTTTCACCTTGAACATATCTTGACCAGTTGCATCTTTAATCAAGCAATTTTTGTCTTCAAAAATAACTCTAAATCCTCTTTCAATTAGTTGACCAACACTTAACAAATTTTGGTCAATTTCAGGAACGAAAAGAACGTCTGAAATAAGCTTTGTGCCTGCACAACTTGTAATTGCAATTGTCCCCTTGCCTTTGACTGAGAGATAATCACCATTACCTATTCTGACTTTGGTGACATCAGTTGGCCTCAAATCTCTGAAAAGAGCCTTGTTGAAGGTCATGTGGTTGGTACAACCGCTATCTATCAGCCAGCTTTCACTTGATTCACTGCTCAAGAAACAAGTAGCTACAAATACCAGGTCTTCCTCCTCCTTTTGATCAGCAACCTTAGCTTCTTCCTCTTGTTGTTGATTTTGGTTTTTGCATATGACAGCTTCATGCCCAAGTTGATTTCACTTGGTGCATTTAGCGTCAGGTCTTTGCCAGCATCTAAATGGAGGGTGGCCCATTTTGCAACAATGTTGACAAGGTGGGTAACTTTTCTTTCCACCCTTTCCTTTATCGTAATTATTTGTATTGCTCTAACTGCTGGTTGGATGATTCTTCTTGTAGTTTCTGGCTTGTTGGCTTTTGACTAGAAGAACACCTTCAACAGCATGATCTTCCCTCATCAAACTTCGTTGCTCTTGGGCTTGGAATGCATGTAGCACTTCTGCAAATGTGATTTTAGTCAAATCCCTTGTGTTCTCCAAAGAAGCAATAGATGCTTCATACTTTTCTAGGACCGTTACCAGAATTTTCTCAACAATTCTGGAATCAGGAAAATTGCTACCCAACAACCTTATCTTGTTAGCAATACTCAACAATTTGTCTGAGTATTCTTTGATTTTTTTTTTCAGACTCTTTCATCCTTTGTAATTCAAATTCCATCATTAAATTAAGCACTTGCATGCTTCTTATTCTTTCATCCCTAGCGTACTCTTCCTTTAGATAATCTCAAATTTCTTTGGCTGATTTAAGAGTCATAATTCTTGTGAAGATGGTTTGAGAAACACCAGCAAATAGACATGATTTGACCTTTGCTTTTCTAGTTTTTCTCTCCTTGTGAATTTTGATCTGGGCCATGGTAGGATTATCCGGCAGCGGAAGAACTTCATACTCTGCTTCTACAGCTTCCCAAAGATCTAGAGCCTCCAGGTAAGTTTCCATTTTGACAGCCCAAATATCGTAGCTTTCTCCATCAAAAACTGGAGGTGCAACTTGTGAGAAATTTGATTCAGCATCCATTTTCACATGTCCCGTAAGAAAAGGGCCCTCGATACCGATTGTTGGTTTTAAAATGAGAGCAGCAAGAAAACAGAGAATGAAAGATTGAAATAGGAAGAGTATATAAAATGAATGAAAGATGATTGGGAACTCTTGTTTATTCAAATGTGAATTGCGTATATTTATAATACTTGCTCTAACAAATAAATTGACTTAAACTGACTTAGATAAAACAGAATTACTTTATCCTAAAGTTTAGGAATAGAAAAGACTTATTCAATAAAAAATAATAAAGATAAATTAAATATAATATTCCTAAAGAATTTTCCTAACAATTTCGTTAAATTTGTGTTAACGTTTGTTTGTTTGGTGATATCATGTATATATATAACTTGTATTTATCTTTTAGTTTTTTTTGTTAAATTTTCTTTTGTTTCTTTTTTTTACTATTTTTTCATTCATCTCCTTCTACTTTCTTTCTACAGTAAGTCTCCATCTCCTTCCAACTTTTCCACCCTCATATCATCCCTCCATCTTCTTTCTCCTACGAGAGAAAATAAGACTCCATTATCATTCTAGTGGTTTGAGCACCTACCCTTCATTCCTTTCTAATGATATTGGTTCTCTATTTTAAGCAACCAACAAAGGTAGTTATCTTATTGATTTATAATTACTTTAACAAATCCATGGAATCTCCAAACCACCATCATAAACTAATTTGTATTCATCTCTTTCTACTTAATTGGAACTATGGATGGCAACAAGTAGGTCAGGTACGGATAGTGTGATACCCGAACCCGACCCGCATGCAAAAAACATACATGTTACCTACTCCTCTATTCGCCGGATACCCGCATAAAACAAACCCACGAATTTTTTTCAACCAACGGATACCCGTTTTCAACCTGCAAATATTCAAAAAAAATATATTTTATGATTTTTCTAAAAAGGTCCAAATTAAATTGAAAAAAAAAACATATAATTTTCAAAAACAGAATTAGATGCCCAAATCCTTTATTTTCAGATATGAAAATGGATCAAAAGCCCAAATCACCTTTTTTATTATTTTGTTTTTATGTTTGAAAATGGAAAGGCCCAGACCCTTTTTTTTAGGTTTTCAAAAGCAACAAACCCTAGGTTTCTTTTCTTTCTAAAATCAGAAAAGTTCTGCACGACAACTTCCATCTCTCACTCGTGTTGGTCTTTGGAGTACACTGTTGCGTTGTTGTATCACGTCCATAACCCATGGTCATTCCTTCTTCTTCAATTCTTTTCTCGTTTTAAACTCAAAACAATCTCTTCTGCACGTTGCCAGTAACACCAAATTCCACCAGATCTGTAAAAAAAATATAACAAAGCTAGAACCATCTTCACTTAAACAGATATGGAGATGACAGCCTACTCTTTCACCTCTAACCACTTCGTCCATGTCGCATAAA
The DNA here is from genome assembly GCA_027742785.1 of Vigna reflexopilosa. Lineage (NCBI taxonomy): Eukaryota > Viridiplantae > Streptophyta > Magnoliopsida > Fabales > Fabaceae > Vigna > Vigna reflexopilosa. Next base: position 8,063,860 of record CM050929.1, on the reverse strand, counting down.
CTAGCAATCAGAGTCACAAGGTCCAATCTCTCCTCATGCGTCAATAACCGTCAGCTGATCCTCCTCACGTAGGTCGTTCGTTGCATCGTGCCGTCGCACCATGTTCACGGTCCAAGGTCGCTCTTGCTTGGTCATCGTCGTTCCTGCTTCAATTTCGCGCGAAATGGAACGCACTTGTATTTGAATCGCAGATCCGTTGAGAGCAGCAAACATCAGCAGGCGGCGGATGCTCGACGACGTTGTGAAATGGGTCTTGCGATTAGAGGAAACCCTAGTTTTGTGACGATAGGGAGAGTGAATGAGAAAAAAATAGTGAGATTTAAGGTTTGCTTTTTCTTTGAAGGCGGATAAAGAAACAATAATGTGATACCCAAACCCGACTCATTAACAAGCGGGTATTAAAATACCCGCTATCCGCGGGTACATCTTACTCGCGGGTACTAAATACCCGAAGCAGATTTTACTCGCGGATATCCGCGGGTACGGGTTTTTTTTGCCAACCCTAATTGGAACCATAGTTGTTTGGGGTAGCTGTTTTTGGGATCATTGGAGGTGAAAGTAAGGTTAATTGGTTCTAATTTTATTTGGTTAGTTTGTACTATAACTGAATTAAGTTGTGAATTTTAGTGTTTAGGGTTTTTGGTTGTGACCATGGAGGCTAGATTTAGTGCAAAATCTTATCATTTTAGGGTTGTGGGAAAGAGGTATTCACAATGCTCCCTTCCCACCCTCAAAGTGGAATAACTCAAAATTTCAATAGCTACGTCCAAAACCTCTCTCTCAAGATTTACAAACATCACTCACTCTTCTTTGTTAGAGTTGCTACAATTGTTAGCGAATTTGTCGTAAGGTCTTCATTTTTTAATGCTTCCAAGATGCCAAATAAGAGAGACCTGTTAATTTAGCCCTCTTTACATGGTTTAGGTTTGACTCATATGGGTTAAGGCCAAAAAAACGATAGGAACAAAAAGTCTTCCATTGAAAAAGCCTATAGGGCTATAATATCTATAAAAGTTCTATGGGTCAGAGTTAGCCCACATGGGCCTTTTTTTAAAAAATTATTCATTTTGAATACAAGAAAAAATGAAAGAAAAAAATATAGCTTGGTGTATTGTGCAAAAATTTCATCTAGATTTGAATCAAAAATAAATAAGACATCTCAATTTGAAAGATAGTGTCACTCATGTTGTGGTGTTTTCTCGAAGCTTTGGAGATAGCTTGGTGTTTCCTCGAACCAGGTGAGTTCCAGAATGAGTGTTGGAAGTTGTGTGCATGGTTCATGTTCGTGGTTTGTGGCAAGAATTGTTAAGAACTTAAGTCAAGCTCGACAATAGAGGACTAGCTCAGATATCTCATCAAACAAGGTCGGCAAGCTCAGAAAACAAGGTCGACAAGCTCAGAAAACAAGTTGTGCAAGGAAGGTCAACATGTTTAGCAAGCTCGAAAAGTTCGATTTTAGCTCGGGAAACTCAGTTTCAACATGCTTCTTGTTATTTTATGCATTTTTACCATCTTATTCCTACATGCTTTGTTAATTCCATGTGAAGCCATTTGAGGCGTGGTGTATGATTTTCGTGTGGTCTTAATTTTATAAGGTTGATGGTGTGAAGAAGGTGAAGTTATGAATTTAATATATATATATATAACAATTAATAAATTAATAGTATTAGTAACAATAATAATAATAATAATAATAATAAACATTTTTTATATTAATCATAAATATCATTTTATATTACTTATAACATTAAGGATAATTAGGTAATTTTTATTTTTTATCTATTAAAATATTTTTTTAATATATCATATCAATCAAATCTAACCAACCTTTGAGAGACTTTATTTCCAAATGCATTCTCTATCATCTCCAAATCGCTTAAAAAAAACAATACACAGTTTACTCAAATCTATTCAAATTCATCCACTCAATCTCCCTTAAATTCATCATAATATATGAACACACCTTAAATATTCTATGTTTGTTAAACTCTTTTCTAGTTCTTTAAGAGTCGTTTTATGTTAGTTTTTTTGTTATATGATATGAAGAGTCAACCGAACGGCTGAAGCACGGGAACTGAACCGGGAACCGAACGACTAGCGGTGTGGTTACCGAACGGTGGAAGCACGTGAACCGAACGGTTGAATATTTATAGGATATTACTAAATAGTTAGTTAATTCTGTTAGTTTACAGAATTAACTAAACTTTGTAATTTTTCACTATATAACTATTGTATACTATAAATTCAGGACAACGAATGAATAATATCAGAAATTTCTTACTCTTTCAAATCTATTCACTTGTGTTCGGATTCCTTTCTTCTTACTGGGATTCCCTACTTCCTGGGTTCTTATTCGAGACAATCGTCTTCCTAGAACCATATCAATTGGTATCAGAAGGTGACCTTCCGTCCACGTCATTCCAATGGCTGCCAACACCCATTTTGTACGTGAAGATTTTAACCATTTCAAAGAATCAATGGAATCTCGCTTCTTGGGGCTAGGAACGTCGTTGGAGGCTCGCTTCATGAAAATTGGTGTGTCTTTGAAGACCAATCTTGTAGAAATAATTGGTAATTGTGAAACGCTCTTTATCACCAATAACTGTAACAATTCTCGCCCTTATTCTTGTACTACTAGGTTGGCTAGGTTGGATTTTCCTCGCTTTAATGGGGATGGTGTGAAACAATGGTTAATCCAATGTGAAACATTCTTCTCGATTGATGGTACATCGAACAATTACAAGGTCCGCTTGGCAGTCGTCCATTTTGAAGGAAAAGCTCTGCAATGGCACAATGCATATATCAAGATAGGGTTATTCAATCTTCCTTCTTGGGAGTCTTACACTAGGATCTTGATTATAGATTCAGGGAGGTTTGTGAGGATCTTATGGCGAATTTGATGAGGTTGCGTCAGAAAAATTTTGTCCAAGATTACCATGATGCATTTGATCGAATAATGTCGCAAGTGGAGCTTTCGGAGGCTAATCAATTAAGCTGCTTTCTTGGAGGGTTGAAGCAAGACGTCCAAATGATGGTTCGTATGTTTCAGCCTACTTTCGTGATGAAAGCCTTCTCGCTAGCCAAAATGTATGAATCTGCTAGCAACACCACTTCGCAAGCGAAGCCATTCCAAAAGCAACTCAAACCGCCTTTGTTGCCTAACCCCACCCAGCACACGGAAGATCCTAAGCCAAAACCAGTCTCGAGGAATCTAACCCCTACTTATATGAATGAAAGAAGGGCCAAAGGGCTGTGTTATTTATGTGCTGAACCATTCATACCCACTCATAGTCTAACCCACAAGAAACTTCATATTCGCGTCCTGGAATTAGAAGACGACACCATTTCATATGAAGACACCACACCTCTAGTGGAAACGGAGGAAAATAGGGGGGAAGACCCATTGATTTCGGTTAACGTGCTAACAGGAGTTGCTAGTTTCCGCACTATGCAAGTCATGGGTCTTTGCAGAAAAAAAACCTCTACATATCCTCATTGATAGAGGAAGTGTGCATAATTTCTTGGACGTTCACATAGCCAAGAAAATAGGATGCAAAATTGGGACCATGGATCCTTTGAGTGTCATAGTGGCAGATGGTGCTAAGGTCAAGATTAACAACATGGTTAAAGATTTTTCTTTGATATTACATAATGTACCCTTCAAATCAGATATGTTGTTGTTACCATTAGGATGTTGTGACATGGTTCTTGGTGTAGAATGGTTGATTACCTTAGGAGATATCACGTGGAACTTTGAAAATTTAACCATGGAATTTACGGTGCATGAAAGGAGACTTGTTTTGAGGGGAATAACAAGTTCAGGCCACAAAATCGTTAGGAAATAAAGGCTACATAATATGCTTTCTTCAGGAGTCCACATCTCAATGATACAAATGTGTGCTAAGGGTGAAGGTACCTTATTACACTCATTATCAACCCATGTGGAATACAGCAATATCCCTGATAGCATTGAGAGGATGTTGCTGGACTTTGATGATGTGTTTCAAGAACCATCCACACTTCCTCCTAAAAGGGTTGTTCATGATCATCGCATTCCTCTGGTTCAAGGAACCAATCCAGTAAATAAACGACCCTATAGATATGTTAAACAGCAGAAAGACATCATTAATGGCCTCATACAACAGTATTTACAATCAGGTATTATCCAAAACAGTTACAGCTCATACTCCAGCTAGTTGTATTGGTTGGGAAAAAAGATGGAGGTTGGTGCCTTTGCATAGATTACAGAGAATTGAGTAAGAAGACAGTAAAAAACAGGTTTCCTATTCAATTAGTTGATGATTTATTGGATGAGTTACATGGTTCGAAATTCTTTTCTATACGTTCTGGGTATAATCAAGTCTGAATGGTGGACGAAGATATACACAAGACAACTTTCAAGACACATTCAGGCCACTATGAGTATTTAGTTATGCCCTTTGGGCCAACCAATGTGCCTGCCATTTTTCAAGGGCTAATGAATGCAATATTCCAAGAATTCTTAAGGAAGTTTGTTCTCATCATTTTTTGATGATATCTTAGTTTACAGCACTTCCATTAAAGACCATTTGATTCATTTACATAAAATCTATCGACATTACAGACCCATTCTTTATTTGCTAAGAAATCAAAATGTTACTTTGGAGTGACAAGAGTGGAATATTTGGGACATTTCATTTCTGCATAAGGAGTGGCTACTGATCCAGCAAAGATAACGGTTGTTCAACAATGGCCATTACCAAAATCTGTGAAATAGATAAGAGGATTCTTGGGTTTGGCGGGCTATTACAGAAGATTTGTCCGTAATTATAGCACCATAGCTAGACTCTTACATGATATGCTAAAAAAAAGGATTTAAATGGACGAAAGAGGCCAAGGGTGCTTTTCAGAAACTAAAAACTCAGCTAAGTAACACACTTGTCCTGGCTTTGCCTAATTTCTCCAAAGACTTTATTCTAGAGGTAGATGCGTCTAGGCAGGGAGTGGGAGTTGTGTTAATGCAAGACCAGCACCCTATAGCCTACATTAGTAGGAGCTTTAATTCACAACAACTAGCACTGTCCACATATGAAAAAGAGCTGTTAGGAGTTGTGTTTATTGTACAGAAGTGGCGGCACTACTTGCTCCCTAAGAGGTTTACTATCAGAACAGATCATCAAAGCCTCAAGTATATCCTAGATCAAAGGTTGTCCACCTCTTTTCAACAAAAATGGCTTATCAAGTTAATCGAATTTGATTTCAATATTGAATTCAAGTAAGGGCGTGGAAATATAGTTGTAGATGCTTTATCCAGAATAGAATGTGCAACTCTCCTTATCCATCAACCTACTTTCGAGTTATTAAAATCCATAAAAGACACTTGGCAAACGGATATTGATTTAAAGAGAATCATCACAGAGTTACAAGTGAACAACAACACCTATAAGCACTTCTCATGGTAGAGGGAAGAATTGAGAAGGAAAGGGAAATTAATAGTGGGTAAGGATCAAAAAAATGAGACAACAACTTCTAAAATGGTTACATGCTAGTGCTTGTGGAGGTCATTCAAGAAGAAAGTCTACACTTTACAGGGCAAAATTTGTAGTATATTGGAAAGGTATGACCAAGGACATTAAGAAATTTGTTCAAAAATTCCACGTTTGTCAAAGGAATAAATATGATACGGCTGCCTCACCTGGATTGCTACAACCATTACCTGTTCCAGACCATGTATGGCAGCACATTACTATGGATTTCATAGAAGGGTTAGCTAATTCTTTTGGCAAGCAAGTGACTTTTGTTGTTGTGGATCGACTGAGTAAAGTCTCCCATTTCATGGCATTACAACATCCTTACATAATGGCAACAGTGGCACAATGTTTCTTAGATAATATCTTCAAACTACATGGATACCCCGTTACTATCACGAGTGATAGGGACCCCATCTTTGTAAGTCAGTTTTGGAAAGAGTTTATGGTAGTCCAAGGGGTTTAAACCCAACTTTCCACCGCCTACCATCCTCAGACAGATGGTCAAACAGAAGTGGTCAATCGAACGGTGGAAACGTATTTGAGATGCATGTGTTATGACAAACCTAGACAATGGTCCAAATGGCTTCCATTGGCCGAATGGTGGTATAATACGACTTACCACAATTCTATAAAAGCAAGTCCCTATGAAATTGTATATGGCCAGACCCCTCCTATTCATTTACCATACCTACTAGGGGAAGCTAAGGTGGAACTGGCTGACAAAAGTCTGAAAAAACGGGAGGAGATCCTTAAGCTAGCTAAGTTTCATATGAAGAGAGCACAAGAAAGGATGAAATAGTTGACCGATAAACATAGATCAGAAAGATATCAAGATTGGAGAGTTAGTCTTTGTCAAGCTTCATCCATACAAACAGATTTCGGTAGCATTTAGAAGCAATGCAAAACTGGCTCCTAAATACAATGGGCCTTATCCTATCATCGAAAAAATTGGTGTAGTGGCTTATAAGGTACAATTACCAGTCAATTATTTAATACATAACATATTTCATGTTTTGTAGTTGAAGAAGTCAGTGGGAAATGCACACACTTCAACAAACTTCCCAGCAACAGAGGAAGAAGCTGTAACCAGAGAACCTGAAGCCATCATAGATAGAACAACTGTGAAGAGAAGCAACAGGGTTGTCACTAGAGTTCTAGTTAAATGGAAGCACCAACTGCCAGAAGATGCTACCTAGGAATTCTACTACGACTTCAAGAAAAAGTTTCCCAATTTCAGTCCTTGAGGACAAGGACTTTTTCAAGAGGAGAGGATTGTTATAGGATATGAAGAGTCAACTGAACGGCTGAAGCACGGGAACTAAACCGGGAACCGAACGATTGGCGGTGTGGTTACCGAACGGTGGAAGCATGTGAACCGAATAGCTAAAGAGTTATAGGATATTATTAAATAGTCAGTTAATTCTATTAGTTTACAGAATTAACTAAACTCTATATAACTATTGTATACTGTAAATTCAAGACAACGAGTGAATAATATCAGAAGTTTCTTACTCTTTCAAATCTATTCACTTGTGTTTGGATTCCTTTTTCTTACTGGGATTCCCTACTTCCTGGGTTCTTATTCGAGACAACCGTCTTCCTAGAAGAACCATATCATTTTCATTCCTGGTTTTGAGTTCTTTAGTTAGTTTTCCTTTTGTAAATAAATATATTCCTTCTGAGAAACTATTTTGCAATTTGTTTTGTACTCTTTTAGTTGTCATTTATTGTTTCAAGTAAGCCAATTGAGTCTGTCATGCATAATTATAGACCTGTAAGCTATTGTGAATAGGGAAATTAGGAAATGATGCTTAAGCTATATAGGAAACCTGCTCTAGGGCACTTTTACCAAAATTGATTTTTCTTGTTTGTGTTCATTGTTGATTGTTAATACTACAAAATTTGTATTGATTCTCTTTCTGCATAACTTAATTTTTCACTACATTCATGATACAAACCACACCTTTCTTTCTTGTTCTTTAACCTAATTAGCTAAATAGCCATCTTGAATAAAAACAAGTTTCCATTGCACTCTGATTTTTAGCCTGCTAATCATTCTTCTTTTTGAAATCTAGCCTATTAAGCCTTTTAGACCAGAAATATCAGCTACCTACCTATGGATTTGTGAGGGGTTGTGATGATTGTGAAAATTTTGTGAAACTCAAAGTGTGGAAGGGAAAGTGATAAAAAAACAAGATGATAAAAAAAATCAAGTTTGAAGAAAAAAAAGTTGAGCTTGAAGAAAAAAAATAGAAAAGTTGAAAAATCTTTGTGGCCATGAGCAGAAATAAAGAAAAAGAATTGGAAGTAAGAACAAATAAAATGAAGTCAATATGTCTTGTGATTAATAGGTTGAAGTCATACTTAAGTTTTAGATATTTTCCCATAGCTCCTCACATTTCTATGTTACCCATGCATCCTTTTGAGTCCTACCCTTACATCAACCTTATTACAAGCATTAATAAAATCCCTAGTGATCTTGTTTTGTGTGATTGATAGGTAGTGGAATTAGAATCTGCTTTAAGTCAATGTAAAGCTAATTTTATAGATATGTTGTGAGATCTTTGTTTACTTTAAACACTTGAGAGTGATGAATGAAACATTGTCCTAGGTGGTTATTTCTTATTTCTAATCCAGGTTTAATATGATTTTTATGCTTCTAACCATATTAAACATGTTTTAACGTTTTATAGTTTTAGAAATTGTTTTTTGATAGATTTGAATGCTTTCTAGATATAGTAATGTAGTAAGAGAAGCTTTGTCCAGTGTAGTTTTGTAAATGATTTTCTCTTCTATGTTTTGAGTCTTTTGTTTGTCCCTCACCTCAGAAGGCAGTGTCTTAAGTGTAGGGAGTGACAATTCTCCATTTTAGCATGGATTTCTTAATTAAAATACTCATTTTAAATTAGGTTTAGTTTCTTATTTTCTAAAATTAAGTAAATTTTTGATTTTTTTGTGAAAAAAAAAGGTGTTTTGTGAAAACTTGGTTAAAAATAAGTTTTTGATAGCATTTTTTTAAAATAAAAGTTTTTTTTCTATAGAAAAATACCAAAATAGAAAATTTAGAAACAATTGGAGCCTGGAGTCCTTGTTAGTTTGACAAAAAGGTTTAAAGGGCGTGTTTTGTACTTCATTGCTAGATGGTGAAGTTCGCTTCTTTCATTTCCTTTTTTTAATAGAGTCTAGAGAGTCTTTTCTCTTATAAAAGGATAGCAAAGGAAAGCACCAAGAAGGCCTTTAGGATTGCACCCTGCGCAAACCCTTTAGGTGCAAGCCCGCAAACTCTTGCATTGTTTAAAGCACGTGTATTCTGTGCTATTTGATTTCAGCATGTGTTCCATGCCTCTAATACATGGCTTTTGATCTGCAGGGTGCGGTTGATGATTAGCCCAGCCTTATGCTCGAGCAATAGTGATTGAATTCCCTATAAATCTAACACTCTTCATTTGTATTTTTCACTTTTGGAATTATAGAGATATGTTGTTAAATTTTTTCCAACCTCTAGCCGAGAGTCACCTCTACTTTGCTTCTCCCTTATACCCTTATAGCTTCCTTCAAATGATGGTGGGCTGCCTCAGCTAGAGTCATCTTTCGTAAGCACTTCACACCACACATTCACCATAAACCTCCATTGATTTTGTTGCTTCAAGGTACTTTGAGTCTGCATCTGCTTAGCTTGTTGTATTATGGCTCCATCTGCATCTGGACAGGGTCATAACCGATATAAAAAGTGAAGCTTATTATATCAATCAGAGCGTTAACCGGTATAAAATGTCAAACTTTTTATACCAGCTAGATAATTGGTATAGAAAGGGGACATTTTATACCGGTTGTAAAACTAATATCAAAAGTCAAATACTTTTTATACCCTGATTTTATATTGATTCAAAAATCGATATAAAAAATATTTTTTAACTAGTATAAAAAGGCTTTTCGACAATAGTACCAAGAATGAGCAAACAAATGTTCAACATGGTTTATTCAAAGAGCAATATCGTGCACTCCTTTCTTTAATTCAATAGTCACAACAAGCATTTGGTTGTCTGCCATATGTTAATACTATTGTCATCCCATCTCCTCATTAGGAATCAAATCCATGTTCTTTCTATCATCACAAGCTACTATCATAGCTACCTCACACTCTTTGTCTTACTTACCTCTCCATTTTTCTACCTATAATTATGGAAATAAAAGGCTTCTAACCAAACTAGTTATCACACATTCTAACATAATAATAATTTAAATACATATTGCTATCTGATATCTATTTTATTTCTATGTAAATATTTTTGGTGGGTCTTATAGTTAGTCTATATACTCATCTGGATTATCATGAAATTAAGGAATTTTTCGTCACCTACATCAAAAAATCATTTTCCCAAATTTAACCTCATATCATGGTAGCGTACATTGTTGAATACGGATTGTAGGTATGCTGGATGGTCGACTGCAACCATGAATTTCACGTAATCAAAATATCGAAATTTAATCACATATTCTCTTATTATGATAATTGTTGAATAGATCACAATCTTTATTGAGCCGAATATGTACATTTATGAATATGAAAATATCTTAAAATTGACTTTTAAATTATGTGAATTGAAATTTGTGGAGTCCAAGTTTTTCTTTCTATTTTTGGATCGTAAAATTTGAGTTAATTTTTTATGAAAAATAATTAAATCATACAATTTAAAAATCTTTTTAACTTGTAAAATGTTTTTTTTCACTTTTATATTATGCAATTTAAAAATTATTTTTTATATGAAAAAGAAGTGTCTTTCAAATTCAAAAGTCATTTTTGAATTTTTGAGTCATATAATTGATAATTTTCTTCTAATACCATCTAACTTTTTTTATGAAAAGAAAAATATCTTTTAAATTGTTCAATAAGAAGAAGAAGAAGAAGAAACTAATTTGAAGAAGAAACTAATTTGTGTTGGGGAATTTATATAAATTATTTTGAACATTATACAATTGATCTAAATTCCACTTATATAGAAACTAAAATTCTCATATTAGTTACTTAAAAACCATTGTTAAGATGAAAATGCCGAGGCAATAAGGATGGCAATTACAGCAATTGTGACAAACATTGCGTGACGCAGAATGAAGAGTATTTTAATCTTTTAACTATAAGCTGCATTTAGTAATCAGAAATTTTCTTTTTGCACCTCTTTTTTCTCTTCCACACCTTCATTTATTAAAATGCATTAAAAACTCTAATTTGAGAGGTGTACACATTTTCTGTTTATTCTTATCTTATGCAATTCAAAATATTTTTTTTTAATATATTTAAAATATATATTCCAAAATATTTCTGGATGTAAAAATATATTGTAAAATACATTAAAAAAAAATAGAAGTGCAAATGTAACTTTTATCTTTTTATTATAATTTTAGTGAAAAATAATTGAGTCAGCTGCATGGGAGTGCAGGAAAAAAATGGTGGTACATGAAGAAACAGCCCAATAACCATCATAACGGTGCACGAAGAAAGATCCAACTATAATATTTCCTATTTGAACCGTAAACATAACGCCGATGAAACACTTCAAAAAATTACCATTTCTACTAAATGTTATGCTTCCAAACTTTTACAATGATTTTCTATTCTAAATTCATCATAAAACCCACAAATATTTGCATAAAAGGTAATAATAAATAATGGAATGGTCAAATATAAAAAATAGAAAAAGTTTAAAAACCAAAACAATCAATAAGCAATCAATATTTTAGCATAGACCAAAACAGTTATAAAAATTACAGTCAAGCCAAACAACAAGAAACTCTTGTATGACCAAACAAAATTTCCAAGAGTATATACAAGTGCAAGTCTTCATGTTCATGTAAATTACCAAAACCTTTAAAAACTAACATATATCTCATGCAGCTTCTTTTCAAGTTCATACTATCAACGGACATAAACTGATATTGTCAACTATCATGCAGTTACAACAGCATTGTGCACTCCTTACCAAGCTGTAAAATAAATAGATTGAAAGTACAAAGTCAGCATTATATGTCCATGATAATAGGATCTTGATGTACATCACCTGATTAAAAGATGGTTTTTGTTAGGCAATACATATTGAATCACTCATGATAACTATTCTGTTTTTTTTTCAAGTGTCCTAATTATTCTTCGTTGGAGGTGAACGGTTAGATATTGTTGGAAGTTCTATATCGACCAATCAATACCTTTGCAACTACTTCATGAGTAACTTTATAATTGCCAGTGATCATTTGAAGAATATTGTATTTTCACTTTTAATTACTGAAAACCTTTGCAACTACTTAATGATGAAGCTATTCTTACGAAAGATCCTAGGAATTTCTTCTTGCCTCAAGTTCGAGTATATTTCAATTCCTAAGGTCAAAAGGCTAGTTACTAAAAATTAGGTCTTGTGCATTCAAGGAACATACAGCTTACCTATTTTGGAAGAACCTCTTTGTGTGCCTTAAATGAGAGAATGACATTCCAAGCCAAAGCAATAACATTAGCAGCAAGGACCTGAAATTATGTCCATTTACTTTAAACTCAACAATATCATTGATAAAATGGAGAAACAAATATAAGAACATTGAAGAAAGCATTAGATTCTATTGCCAAGGAATACTATCAACAGCAAATACAATCTGGTAGGGTAAGTTGAAAAATATCCATCTGAAATGTCAGCAAGCATAACCAAAGATGGCTCCATTCCACTGATTTTAGGCATTTGAGAACTTCTCAATATCAACTTTGAGTAAAGAGTATATGCGTGTGAATGTAAATGTTTGCTTTACATAAAAAAAATGGAACAATGAACTGCGAACAACTGGGAAGCCTTGTCAACCGACTAAGAAAGCCAAATGGCATCCCATTTGCATATGATATAATACTTGAAAACAAGGGACCAAAAAGATGCAAACATGTTGCAAGATGAAGACGGAAATGTTAATAAAAAGTTCCCTTCATTATGTTCATTTTTCTGTTGTTGTTCAGCTAAAAAAGGATTAGAAGGTAGTATGAGAGAGTATATATTGAAAGATCAAAAGAAAATTCTTTTTTCAAGAACTATGAATTTCCACGAGGACTAATTGACTAAATAAAATCCCGGTTCGTTTAAATGAATTTCAAGAAAGAAAATTAAGCATTGGTGAAGTCAAATTAAACATTGATCTTCAATATTAAAATGCCAACATGTATCAGAGTGGTGAACAGATTTATGTTGAAGTAAAATGCCCGTGTGCGTGCATAAGTCTACCAGTCTAACCTGAAATTGTTGTGGAACAAATCTGAAGTTGAGAAATTGAAAAGGTATCCATAGTTTCCAGTTAGCTTGAACTGCAGAGAACCACTCCTACAAAATGAAATTTGTAGATGAATATACACTAATAAACATGACAACACTGATAACCACTCTTTGAATACGTTTTAACAAAAGCGGGTAAGTTAAACACACCTGTTTTAGCTTTGGTACAGCTTGTGATGGATTTCCCTCAAGTGTCACCAATGTAGCTAAGAAAACTCCAATGAATATGGGAGAAAATAAGAACTGTAAAAAGATTTCATAACATTCAAAATTAAACCATCACACAGAAGCACAAAATTAATTAATAACTGGCACGATGTGGAGCAGGGAGTGTATTGGAGGACCACTAGAAATATGTCACCTGATCAAGTACAAGCCGCAAAAATGCACCTGATGCTCCAGGAAGTGTAACCAATTTACTCAGATACAAATACCTATAAATTAAAAATAAAAATGTCAGGAAGAGCAATGGAATGAGACAAACTGGACAAATTAATGAGCCTTCATCCAAACTCATGTGACCATGGTGGAAAATTTCCTAAAAATAGACACCACAAATATTAGAAATCAATCTCGATGGATTCTTCTAATTCATTAGGGTAATGAATAAATATTATCAACATTATTAAAAAAACCTACACCAAGGACCTAACAACATATTGCACTTATTACTACTGTTGTTGGGTTGCGATGTCATTATATTATTTAAAGTAAGTCACAAATTCATACTTATTAGGCTATACAAAGAGTCTACTTTCCAGGCATACCAACATAGGTTCTAGGGAATTACCAAAAATGTAATGTTGGACCCACTAAAGTAAAACCGAGAAAAGTGAAGACAAATGTCCTCTTCAAGTCCAGTGACTGCACTTGATCTATTGCAAGCTGTAAAAAATAAGATTAAATTTATTAAAAAAATTAACATATATGAATGAAAGCATAGGCAAGCAATGCTACAAAATGTAAATTAAGGATTGACCAAGAAAGTAATCCTTTTAGAATCCATATAAAAGTAAATAACAAATAAAGCTTAATACCATTAGTAATGAGAATATACCCAAAATGCCTCGAAAGGCAAGAGATAAATTTCAAAAACAAAATTAAAAAAAAAATCAATTTACTTCTAAGACAGAGGCACAAAGTAGGGCGACCACTAGACCAGTTCTTGTTGATTTCAGAGCATAACATATTGCAACTTGCAATCATATATCATCTTAAGGACTCTATCAATCTGTGTGACAATAACCTCTGTTAATAAATTTAGCAAATGACATCGTCGGTCTAATCATTTTTGCTTCTAATTGGAAGGTAAATAGTAGTAACATTGCACTACTTAGACTTCAGATTTCTCGATGCCTACATCTCTTCCACCTCACCCTCTAATAATCTTCTCGGTCTTCATTTTCCATTTGGAGTCCAAAGCAATGCATTAATAACTTAATAGTCCAACCCAGCCATCAAGACATCACTTTCTTTTATTGTAGCCGAAACTCAATGTTCAAAATATTTTCTAACTGCCAATTTGAGTTTATGGTAAAATCATCATAAATGTTATAAATAAACTACTCAAATTTGGTGCTGCTTGGATTTCTTTATGTGCCAGTTCCGTAATCTTCATTCATGTCATCACATCCTTTTTCAAAACACGAATCCGCAAATTTGAGCATAATTTCATCTCCCCTAACTTTTTAAATTCTCGGGCAAACCTTGCATGCTTGTCCACAGACAACAAGGTGGCAAATTATCATAAAGCAGAGCAGTTAAACCATGTCCAGACAGCACAAAACACTACTCTATTCTATGCAAAAAGTGTCTCTATGTATATCATAGATTTTGAAACAGTAATGAAATATAACCAAAACAATTGAAAGAGAAAGGGGAACAATAGTGTAATACCTGGCAAATCAAATCACCAGTTAGATTCAAAAGTGCAGAAGTCAGAGCTTTCACCGCAACAGGGTATTTTTCAAGAAGAGCCAAGTACCTGAAGTAAAACCATGTTACATTTTCAAAAGAAAGCTATATTATTCAGACAAAAGGTCAAGTGTTTCTCCCATACACAGAGCAAACAAGTTAAAATCTTCTCGGCAAACACGTATAAAAGAAAAAAAAATGAAATAAACACTTTTCATAAATGATTATTATCATTTTATTGTTCTGTATGTGCTTATTATCCAAACAAGACATCAGTAAACTTCGACAAAAACAAAGGCAAATGATACATAAGGTTGCATGTTATATTTGTTTACCATGACAACAAGGACCACTTATGTCCTCCATTGCCGCCGCCGGAATTCGAACCGCCAGAACCACCGGAATTCGGACCGTTGGAGCCACCGCTGCCACGAGCGCCGTTTCCACCTGAGCCTCCGTCGGAGAGGGAAAAGAGGCGGGAGTTGCGGATGCGGAGGAGGGAGGGTTTGAAGGGGGTGGCGGTGTGATTGAAGTTGAAAGGGTGAGAGAGGAACAAAGAGCGAGTGTGAAAGTGAAGGCGCGTGGCATGTTGACGACAGAGGTTGAGGTTAAGGGCACGGTAAGCGAGTGGGAATTTGTGCGCCTGGGCGCACAATGCTCCATACACCATTTTCTTTTCAGTTTGCGCTCTGAAACGATGGATACCCAAACGCTGCACTCTCCCACTCCCTCACCACTTTGGTGGCAGGGTTGAACAAGTTCTATGTTCAGGGGAAACGACAAACCCAATGCTCTGCAAAGAAAAATTAAAAATATTACCGTATATTCCTTAGAGTTTACTTCATTCTTCAACTATTGCTAATATATAATTATTAAAAAATAACTTTTTAAATATTAAAAACTCTATTAATGGTTAAACTTTTATTATTGTTTAAAATCCTTATCATGTTTTTTTTTTTCGATTCTTGGACTCTAATTTCATATGTTTTTATAGAGCTTTAACGGTAAGTATACATTTCCCATCATTAAATCATGTAATTATCCATCACTCTTCAATAGCTTTATCGAGTAAGTACACATTTTCTATCACTAAATCGTGTCACTTCCTACCACTCTATTAAAGAGATTTATAGGGTAAGTAGACATTTCTCATCAATAAACCGTATCACTTCCCACCACTCTATTAAAGAAATTCACCAAGTAAACATTTCTCATCAATAAACCGTGTCATTTCCCACCACTATATTAAAGAGATTTACCGAGTAAGTACAATTTCCTCAATCACAACTTAACCGAAAATCATATTAATCAAATAACATATTCGAAGGTATTCAATTCATCGGACAACCACTTAACCATGTCTGCACATACCCATACATCCTTTTGGTCACATACCACTCATGAATTCCCACATCCCAACCATTCATAATTGGCCAATACTTCACAACAACATCCACCTTTCAAAATCTCTCATACAACAACAACATTCATTCCATTCAAAATTATTGGGTCATACAAGTTTCCCAAACCCAAAACAGAATTACTTGCAGTACCATAACACAAATGGCTCTAGACAATGAAGGTTTGCAATTCATATAGAACATCTAATTTAGTGGCAACTATTTCATTAGGAGAAACAACATATCATATAGAATCAAACAATTCTTTGTCAAGCTTAAAAACAAATAGTATTATTAATCAATTACATCTCTAACATCATTCACATTATAAAACACTAGAACAATCAGAATTAAACATCAGAAACTAGATGAACTCATTCCCCAAAACCTAAAATCATTGCTCTGATATGATACCATTAGTGTAACATCCCAGTTTTGAAAGTCTATAAAATATGTATAATTTAGAATTTCTGCAAATCATAAATAGAATCATTATATTTTAATCTATTAGAAATCCGTATTAAAAATTCTTTCACATTCCTCAAAGTGAAATTTATCAATTTTATCATTCAATAAATATATTCTTTTAAAATCACAACATAATTATAAATGTTTATGATTTGAAAATAGAAATTATCCAAATCTAACCATAATGTAAAAAAAATTAATACAATCCTTTACATAAATATATAAACTTTAAATAAAACTCCCATAGTCAAAACTCTCTCTCGTCAATCATATTCCTCTTGACTATGGGGTTTGGTGGAACCTAAGGGGATTTAATTCAAAGACTACCATCAAACCCCAATCCAAGAATGTTTGTAGTCTTTGAATTAAATCCCATTTCTCAAATTTTCTCTCTTATAACTCATCATAAACCCTTATTTCAAAATTCCTAAATCTGTTTTTTCTCTCTAGAGCATTAGTGCTCTCTCACACACTGCTCTTCTCCCGGATTCCCTATAGTTTCAAATTTGCGAAAAAAGGAAAAGAAAAAGAAGGAACGAGAATGAAAAAAGAGGAAAGTAGAAGAAAGGAGAAGTGACGAGAAAAGAAGAGAAGGAGAGAAATGAGCCTTCCCTTTTTTTTTATTCCCCTACCTCTCGTTGGCTTATGGGCCTCGGAATTCAGCCCAACAAAAGATGATGCAAAAAAATAAAAAAATTAAACAAAAACGCAGAAAAAAAAATAAATCAATTTTTTTCTCAATTGGTTTCGAATTCAAGTCTTCACGCCTCAAACATAAAGATATTTTCCCGGGTCTTACAGTTAGTATACAAATTAAAGATTAGATTATGGATATATCATGCATTCTGGTATTATATAATTCAATGATGGTTAAATTGTGTAATGGTCTGTAGAGTGACGTGTTAGTCTGATGAATGATGTGTATTATGAAACTTAGTTGTGTAAATGGTTGTTTGAGACTTGTAAGTGCTAGAAATTCATTCTATACGTGTTCAAAAACGTGTTGGTTCTGGGTGAAGCTAACTAAGATTTCCATGATATTGATTACTGCTGCATGAAAATATCTGGTATGGGAAATGCGTTTAACTCTAGAATTGACGTTGTTTTAAATTGCAAAGAGATAATTGGACTTGGTTTTATGGTTGTTTAAACTGATAGATATATTGAATGGTTTTTTTGTCAATTTACAACTCCTGTCACTGACTTAGTTGTTGGTGGCAGTGAAATAACGTGTGAATATGTGTATATGTGGGTCATGTTGGACCGTAGATAGGTGTGATTGCTTGGTATAATGGTTTATCCGGTTGACGTTGCATGTTATTTATCTAATTGGTTAACTTTATAACACTTATGTTTAATTTCGTAACTTATTCATACTTGTTTGTTGTTGTTGCTTGTTATTATTACGGTGATCGTATAATGGTTTATACGGAATAGATGTGAAAGTATATACAAATAGAGTTCAATAGATGATGGGAGAGGGGATTAGAATTTGGGAATTACAAAGATCTTTAGAGTTTATGGAAACAGTTTAATAAGTTGTAATTTAACATTTATGTTTTTTGGACTTTATGGACATGTGAGACATTTAATAAGACATTTTGTTTCAAAATTTTCAATTTATTTACGAGTAATTTTAGACTTTGATGTGCTTAAATGACTCTTAGAATTGGGATGTTACATATAAGGTCATATCAATCCTTGAACCTTGTAGTTTATAGATGAACAAACCTTGTTTGTAGGTGGATAGGCCCCAAGGTTGTGTTTGCAGGTGGATGGACCTTGAGGCTGTGTTTACAAATGGATGGGCCTTGAGACCATTTTTGCATTGGCCGTTGAGGGTGAATTTGTTAGGTGTGCATTAGTCGCAGAGGTCGATCTTATTCAATCTTGGCCTTAGAGGTCAAGCTTATCCAGTGTGGGTTTGACCATGGAGGCGTGGGTTTGACTGTGTAGACCAAGATCATTGAGTGTGGGTTTGGCTGTTTAGGCTAAGCTTTAAGCTCTTTAGTCAGGTTGGCCCTTTGGCCAAGCTCTTTTAGTGGCTTACGAGGCTGAGCTCTTCGAATCGCCTGTAATGCTGAGCTTTTTGGGATGTTATGGGTATGGAGGTTGAGCTCCTTGATGGCCATTGAGGTCGAGATCTATAGATGTGATGGCCATGAAGGTTGAGCTCCTTGTTGATCATTAAAGTCGAGCTCTTTCGAAGTGGCCATTGAGGTCAAACTCATTGATGGTCATTAAGGTTGAACTGTTTGGAAGTGACCATAGAGATTGAGCTCTTTGATGGTCATCGAGGTCGAGTTCTTTGGAAATGGCCATAGAGGTTGAGTTCTTGATGGCCATTCAGTTGAGGTCTTTGGAAGTGGTCATAGAAGTCGAGCTCTTTGACGACCATTGAGGTCGAGCTCTTTGGAAGTGGCCTATCAGGTCGAGCTTTTCACGTTGTTGTTTATGAATGCCCTTTCTACCTTGTGTTACCGACTCTAGGTCGTCTCTACTTAGTTGCGGGCAAACACTAACATATAGCCAAAAGCAACACAGCCCTGTAAGCACTAACACAAACCAGTCAAAAATTAACACAGCCTAACAAACACTAACATAGCCTGGCCAAAAGAAACATTGCATGGTTTCAACCTAAACAACTCGGTTTACATAGTAAAACAACCCAGTTTCATCCTAAAACATTTTGGATTCAACATAAAAAGACCATCACAGATTCTTAACAATAACATGAAGTTAATATGAAACATCACCATTCAAACTTTAAACAACTTGGTACAAACCACAAACAGCTTGGTACAAAATCTCAATGTTACAGTGTCAAGCCTAAACAACACGGTTCACATTATCAACAACTTTGTACAACCATCAACATGCCCATTTCAAAATCTAAACATCATGGATCAATCCAAAACAACAAGTTCCAATTAAACACAATGTTTCCAACCTACATAGCATGGATCAACATAAAACATCCCAGTTCAAACTGCACTTAGCTTGACACCCTTTTAATTTGGTTTAACTAACAAATATGTACTATTCCCTTATACTTTTCACCATAAATCAATCCATTATTTAAACCACTGAATACTTATATCATTATAACCATAATTAACCTTTTACTTAATGACAAAACCATAATCGTTGCCAATAAAATTCCGTAGAGTAATGAGTATGTATATCCTATACTCCAGGAATGATATAGATTATTCTAAACCATTAATTTCCAAGTAAATATTATTTTAATAGGAACATAGGCGCACGACTGATGTTGATCCTATAAATACAACTAGTATTCCCTAGGGAATAGTCAATTCATAACACTCACTCTCACTTATAGATCCTGACTCTCTTACTGACTTGAGCATTAAACAGTCTTTATAGGTGGATCTTCCTCTCTCATTAATGAGGAGGTCCTTTCTAAACAGATGGAGCAATCAAGCCACTGTTAGGATCTTGTCACCTGTCCACAAAGTTCACGCTCAAGATTTGAGTAAGAACAAAATTGTTTGAATTTTTT
The DNA here is from genome assembly GCA_027742785.1 of Vigna reflexopilosa. Classification (NCBI taxonomy): domain Eukaryota; kingdom Viridiplantae; phylum Streptophyta; class Magnoliopsida; order Fabales; family Fabaceae; genus Vigna; species Vigna reflexopilosa. Next base: position 8,043,747 of record CM050929.1, on the reverse strand, counting down.
ATGGTTGAAACCATTAGTTGGCCTTTGTATTTGTTTGAAAATCTCAATATGGTCCCTAAATTTTGAGTCATCTCAATTAGGTCATTTTTTTAAAATGTGTAGCAAATAGACCCAAATCGTTAGTGTTGCCTAAATAGTTTATGATGGTGCATAATAGACATGGTGATGTAGATTTTTTATGACGTGAAATTTAATTTTCATTATTGGAAGCTGGTGGAAGAAGACAAAGAGCAATCCAGTCTGTAGAATTGACGTGGTGAGGACAAAGGAGAGTCTGAGGAGGTCGGCAAGTTTGTCGAATAGCAAGAAAAACTTGACAAGTTTTCCGAATAGCAAGAACTCGGCAAGATTGTCGAGTATCAAAAAGAACTCGACAAGATTGTGGAGTAGCAAGGAGAACTCAAAAAGTTTGTCGAGTAGCAAGAATTGGTTGACTGGACAACCAAGCAGGTTGAAGAAGTTGGTAAGATATACAGATAAACCAGACAACGAGGTGGAACATATGAAAAACTCTACAAGACAATCAAGTAGAGTGTTGAACTTCGCAAAACAGTCGAGTAGTGCGGGGAACTCGGCAAGACAACTGAGTAGTGAGGTGAATTCAACAAAACAGTTGAGCAACGTGGATAGGTCAACCATACATTTGGATAGCTTGATAGGTGCCTGAACAGCTTGCGTAATTGGGAGGAGCATATAGAAAGATCAGAGGAGAATGTAGAGAGCTCTATGGAGCGTAAGGTAAGCTCACTAAGCAAATAATTTGGAAACGGGGTGGTAAACATGCTTGGGTTTTTGGATTTGAAGTTGAAGGTCAAGGAGGAATTAAGCAAGCAAGTGAAGAGCTTAAATGGCTCGATAGAGCATCTATAGAGCTCGATAAAGTATGTTGGTAGCTTAGTGGGGAGACCAAGTAACTTAGTGGATAGTCCAAATAATATAGATTGCCTTGATAACTCAATGGAGTGAGTGGACAATTCAAAAGGAGCTCGGTCTATTGGTGTGAAGTTGGTGTGGTCTATTATTTCGAAAAGAGAACAATATATTAGTAAGTACCCAAGTATAAGAAGCTCAAAAACCGAAAGTAGTAGCTAAAAAACTAACAATTGTTGGAGTTCCCTATTGTTGAAGTATAATGTCTTTATTTTATTATTAATATATTTGTTAGTGTTTTCTTAGGGGCTTCCCGCCCTTTACATTTTAGAACTACTATCTTCTTTATATACAATAGTAAGTTGTATCAGGATTAAGTTAATAAAAAATATAAGAGTTTTCTTTTTCTCTTAACTTCAAGTTGGTATCTAGAGCCAGACTCTTTATCTTGTCATTTCCGTTGTCGCTCCGTTGTCCGTCACCGTCGCCGTCGTTCGTTGCCGTGCAACATCGCTTTCTCCGGCAAAGTCAAGGGTTAGGTGCGCCTTAAGAAGCGCAATCCAACCCTGGTGGTCTCGTCCTATGAAACCTTTGCACCAGCCTCCACGAGCCTTTTCTTTCCGGCCAGTTCGCCGCCGCCGCAGAACGTAGTTTTGTCCGGCGAAGTCAAGGGTTAGGTGCGCCTTGAGAAGCGCAACCCAACCCTAGTGGTCTCGTCCTCCGAAACCTCCACACCAACCGTCACGCGCCGCTTCTTTCTGGCCAATCTCGGGTGCGTGTTCTGCACGCATCGCCTTCCCGTGGTCGGAGCTTCGCCGCGTTGCCACAGAACGTCTCACCGGAGCTTCTAGAGTGTGTTTTGGTTCTTGTTTCTCTGTTTCGTTGGCTTGGGCTCATACCTAGGGTTTTCTCCTTACTTTTTTTGAAACCCTAGGTCCTATTTCTTCTCTAAGTTTTTAAAATGGCTTCTTCTACGGGAAGTAATTCCTCTTTATCTGCTACCCCTATCATTACATCTGCAAAACTAAATTGGAAAAATTATTTATCATAGTGCTCTGCTGTGGAGTTGTGGTTTCTTGGTCAAGGCCACCATGATCACCATGAACAAGATATTTCTATGATCCTAGAAGAAGAAAGATCTCAGTGGCAGAAGTTAGACTTTCAATTATGTGTAGTTTTGTGGCAATCAGTTGAGCAAGAGGTTCTAGATATCTTAAGAACCTATAAGACATGCTCCTCTTTTTGGAAAAGGGCCCAAGATATTTTTGTTGATGATGTACAATGTCTTTTTGATGCAACCCAAAGAGCAACTTCTCTCAAACAAGTCAACCATGATATGGTTTCTCATGTTGCAAAAGCTCGGGCTGCGGTAGAAGAATTAACAAACTTCTTTGTAGCTGACTCATTAGAAAATCTCAACAAAAGGCTTGACAAGTTTTTCATGGTCCTAATTTTGAAAAGTTTACACTCTGATTTTGATCATGTACGTGATCAAGTTTTAGCTGGTGATCAAATCCCGTCTATGGATGGCTTAGTTACTCGACTCCTTCGGGTACCTATGTTGGTAAAGGAAGAGAATTTAATTGATGTTATTGAAACATCAGCTATGGTGACACCACGAGGAAGAGGAGGAGGTAGGAGTAATCGAGGAGGACGTGGTGATCGAAGTGGACATCCTCAATGCTCATATTGTAAGAGAATGGGTCATACCCAAGATAAATGTTACTCCTTACATGGATTTCCAGACAAAGCTGCTCATGTGTCTAAATCTGATAATTCAGATTCTAGAATTTCTGATGAAGAGTACCAAGAGTTTTTGAAGTACAAGTCTGAAAAGTCTTCTAATCTTGGCCAATCCTCCTCAATGCCAAATGTGTCAACTGCTTGCATCTCTCAATCTGTGGAAGGTCATAGTCCATGGATTCTTAACTCAGATGCCTCAGATCATATTTCTGGTAACATCACTTCATTTTCTTCCACGTCCTCTCAAAAAACTCCCCATTTCATTACTGTTGTCAATGGATCCAAAGTTGCATCTCAGGGGATTGGCACAATTTTTCTATCTCCTTCACTAAAATTGAATTATGTTTTGTATATTCCTCATTGTCCTTACAATTTAATCTCTTTGAGTCGATTGACTCGTTCCTTAAATTATTCTGTAACCTTTTCTGCTAATTCCTTTGTTCTACAGGAACATGGTACGGATTGTCTGATTGGAGAAGGACATGAGTCACGAGGACTTTATTTCTTGAAACCTAACTCCTCAGTTTCCTGTTTTACAACTTCATCCCCAAAACTTTTGCATGATCGGTTGGGCCACCCAAGCTTATCCAAGTTGAAGATGATGCTTCCAAGTCTCAAACACATTCAAGTCTTAGATTGTGAGTCTTGTCAGTTAGGAAAACATGTTAGATCTTCCTATCCTAAAAAGTCTGAGACGCATTGTAATTTTGCTTTTTCAACTATTCACTCTGATATTTGGGGACCAAGTTGTGTTACTTATTTTGGCTTTAATTATTTTGTAACCTTTATTGATGAATTTTCTCTATGTACTTGGGTTTATTTAATGAAAGAGAGATCTGAACTTTTTGCAATATTTGTGTCCTTTTTTAATGAAATTAAGAACCAATTTGGAAAGACAATTAAAATCCTCAGAAACGATAATGCTAAGGAATACTTTTCTGCAGCATTTTCTTCATTCTTATCTTCCGAAGGAATTTTACACCAGTCAACATGTCCCAACACTCCACAACAAAATGGCATTGCAGAGAGAAAGAATACGCATCTCATTGAAACTGCATGATCCCTATGTTGAATACTAATGTTCCTGTTCATCATTGAGGTGATGCAATTCTTATTGCATGTTTTCTAATCAATCGGATGCCTTCTTCCTCTCTTGAGAATAAAGTCCCTCACTCTATCATTTTCCCAAATGACCCTCTTTACCATGTCTATCCCCGTATATTTGGGTGTACTTGTTTTGTTCATAATGTTTCTTCAGGTCTTGATAAACTCTCTGCAAAAGCTATTAAGTATGTCTTTTTAGGATACTTTCGCCTTCAGAAAGGGTATAAATGTTATTCTCCCTCAACCAAGAGGTATTATATGTCTGCTAATGTCACATTCTTTGAAAATACACCTTTTTTCTTGTCCCCTATGGAGGATCATTCATTTGTTCAACAAATGCTTCCTCTACCATCATGTGATCCCTTGGTTACTCCTGCTTCTTTACCTCAAACTCAAACTGCAAATGACATTGTTCCTCCTCCTCTTCTCACATATCTGCGTCGACACAATCTCAAACTCCAAACAATGAAGATCCTCAAGACTCAGATCCTCCTCCATCAGATTCCCAAACCATGGATCCTTCATCCTCTTCACCCTCTCTTGACTCAGATAATAATTGGCCTATTGCCCTCTGGAAAGGTATTCGCTCTACTCGTAATCCTTATCCTGTTTATAATTTTTTGAGTTATCATCGTTTGTCTCCTCCATATTTCTCCTTTGTTTCTTCCTTATCTTCCATTAAGGTTCCTAATAATGTTCATGAGGCACTTGGTCATCCTGGATGGCGACAAGCCATGATTGATGAAATGCAGGCACTTGAACACAATGGCACTTGGGACCTTGTTCCTCTTCCTCTTGGTAAGAAGCTTGTTGGTTGTAGATGGGTCTATGCTATTAAGGTTGGTCCTACTGGTGCAGTTGATCATCTAAAAGCTCATTTGGTAGCTAAGGGATACACTCAAGTCTATGGTCTCGACTATTGTGATACCTTTTCTCCTGTGGCTAAAATCAGTACTGTTCATATTTTCTTGCTATGGCTGTCATTCGTCATTGGCCCCTTTACCAGTTGGACATTAAAAATGCCTTTCTTCATGGTGATCTAGAAGAAGAGATATACATGGAGCAACCTCCTGGGTTTGTTGCTCAGGGGGAGTTTGGGTTAGTTTGTAAATTACATCGTTCCCTCTATGGTTTGAAGCAATCACCTCGAGCTTAGTTTGGTAAATTCAGTATTTTATAGTCATTCTTCTCCTGATAAATGTGTTTATCTTATGGTCTATGTTGATGATATTGTCATTACAGGAAATGACGTCATTGGAATTGCTCAATTAAAGAATCATTTGTTCAACCACTTTCAAACCAAAGATTTGGGTCGGCTAAAATATTTTCTTAGTATTGAAGTGGCACAATCAAAGGAAGGTGTCATCATTTCACAAAGAAAATATGCTCTTGATATTTTGAAGGAAACATGCCTGAAAAATTGCAAGCCCATTGATAGTCCTATGGACTCAAATCAAAAGTTAATGAAAGACCAAGGTGAACTTTTCTCAGACCCACAGAGATATAGAAGGCTTGTTGGAAAACTCATTTATCTTACCATAACAAGACCTGATCTTTCTTATCCGGTGGGAGTAGTGAGTTAATTTATGCAAAATCCACATGTTGATCATTGGAATCAGTGATTCGCATTCTTAGATATGTAAAAGGGAACCCAGGACATGGATTGTTGTATGAGGACAAGGGAAGCACTCGTATTGAGGGATATTGTGATGTAGATTGGGCTGGTTGTCCAATTGACAAAAGATCTACCTCTGGATATTGTGTTTTACTTGGAGGGAACCTTGTATCTTGGAAAAGTAAGAAACAAAGTGTTGTTGCTCGATCTATTGCTGAAGATGAGTATCAATCTATGACTCTAACTACATGTGAACTTGTGTGGATTAGACAACTCCTTCAAGAGTTGAAATTTTGTGAAAATGAGCAGATGAAGTTGTACTTTAACAATCAAGTCGCCCTTCACATTGCCTCAAATCCAGTGTTTCATGAAAGAACAAAACACATAGAGATTTATTGTCATTTTATCAGAGAGAAGTTATTGTCAAAGGATATGGTTACTGAGTTTATTAACTCTAATGAACAACTCACAGACATTCTGACCAAATCTCTAAGGGGACCTAGAATTCAATTTATATGTTTCAAGCTTGGTGCATATGATCTATATGCTCCAGCTTGAGGAGGAGTGTTGAAGTATAATGTCTTTATTTTATTATTAATATATTTGTTATGGTTTTGTTAGGGGCTTCCCGCTCTTTACATTTCAGAACTATTGTCCTCTTTATATACAGTAGTAAGTTGTATCAAGATTAAGTTAATAAAAAATATAAGAGTTTTCTTTTTCTCTCAACTTCAAGTCCTATTTTTTTGTAGACAATGAAATTTGAATTGGGGGACCAATATGTATATCTTGTGGATATACACCAAGTTCCTTTTGCCTTTAACAAATCCCAAACACAATGTTTTAACAAGTACTAAAATTATCTCATTGATTCAAAAACATTACATTAACAACTTCAACATTTTACAATACATCATGGGGTTGTCAACATAATTGATATTACAATTATATTAATGACACATACAACAAACATCATCCCACAATAGCTAATGGTTTTACACCCAACCTCTTCACCCCACCATCATGAGAAGACACACTACCATTTTGCATCTCCCAACCATTGCATGTGCAAGACAAACAAGACTGAGTGAGACATACCCTAGCTAAACAACCAACAATCAAGAAGACAACCTTTTTTCTTTAAAATATGTAATTTTAATTGTTAGGACAAAGAAAACAATCTCTTAAAAGAAATGAATTAACACGCAATCTATATTAAATTATGAAACCTAATAACACATAATTAATTTAATATTACATTTTATCAAATTTTCATTATGTTTCAATGAAATTAATGGCGAAAAGAATTTATATGTTATATCTTTAAAAAAAACTACCCAATTCAGAATATTCAAAATCTGAATATCAAATTAAAATTTTAAAAATATGAGAACCACTAGATTATTTAAACCTATATTTTTTCTAAAATATTATAAAAGCCCAAAAAACAAGGATAATGATACTTTGACAACATATTTTGACACGGATCACGTGTCAAAATTTCACTAGTACACATGAAAAAAAAATAGAAAAAGGAAAATGACGTTGAAAAAAAATGGGGTAGGGTTTCAAGTTGCAGGTTACAGTTTCTGATTTCAAAATTAGAATATGAGGCAACCTTAGAGAGAGAACCCTAGAGAGAAGGACTTCCCTCCCACCCACTCATTTCCGTGCCTCTTCCCATAATCGTTGCGGCCTGTTGTCGGAGTTTGCAGTCCGCTGGAGTGCGCCGTTGTAGCGTCCTCTCTCCCACCCACCGAGAAGTGTTCTTCTTCATTCAAGCGTGGTCGGACTGTCGATGTTGAAGGCAACGTTGTAGGCACCGCCTTTACGCGTTTTGGAACTAACGAACTTGGAAACTGCCATTGAAGGTGTTTTTTGAAGGTTGCCTCTGTTCTTTTTGGTAATGTATTTTTTTGTGTTCAGTTGGTTTAATTTGTTTAAATATTTTTGGGCATTTATAGGTTGTTGTGTTATTTTGGTGTTTTTCGTGGTATGGTTAAGTGTGGCATGAAGTTGTGTAGAACATTGTTATTCATGTGGTTTTTGGGTGGAAAGTATGACCGCTGTCGTTCACCGTTCATTGGACTCCTGCCGTTAACCAGAGCCTTGACCGTCGCCGTTCGCCATTCCGAAGCACCAACAAAGGGCGAAATCACCATTGGACTTGGTTTTTGAAGCTTCTCGTTGTTCTTTTTGGTAATCTTTTGTTCTTGTTCGGTGGATTTGAGTTGTTTTAATTTTTTTTACCATTTAGGGGTTGTTTTTTTTAGGTGTTTACTATAATATGGTTAAGTGTGGGTTGAACTTTTGTTGATCATTTTGTGGTTGTGGTGCTTTTTGAGTTCAATGTTTCAATTTTTTGGGTACTACGGGATTATTATACGATGAATTCTTGATGGAGTATTTGAATGTTTTGTTTTCTTAGAGTGAGAACTTTATCCAATCTCAATCAAAGCTCTCCTAAGCAAGTAATAATAACTTTCTCTCCTTGTTTGCATTATTTACATGCAGATTTCCTAAGGGTCGTCCATGTAATTCTAAATAAAATTCTCAGTCTTCACACAACAATAAAATTTTGATCACTCCAATTGTAATAGGTTCATGAAAAAATTATTTCTAGCCATGTAATTTTATTTAGATATTCAAGTTACAACCACCGCTGAACTTTGGCACTCAATAAGCTCCAAAAACTCATTTTTTCCTAATTCACTAATGCGTTTTATCTTTTGTTGTCGCGGATAGGTCTCTCTATACAGTAGGATGTCTTTAATTTGTTAAGGACTTACTAAGAGTTAATTTAAATATTAGGTATTGGTGAATTTATCAGAGTTAACTGATTTATTTATTTGGCAAAAGTATGTTCTTTTAGGGGTATTTGAAAAGGTAAGAATCTCAAACTGTTTGATTATAGTTTGTACTCATATCTCTCATATCACATGTTTTTAAGACTTTCAAACTAACATGTAAGGTCCAGCAAAATTTAGATTATGTTTTCTACTTTGAACATTTTGGTGGAAAATGTAACCATAAATGGTATCCTTTCATATGATGGCAGGAAAATTATTGATGCTCATTGATACATTAAAGGATACGAAGTTGAGATTGGTAAACTAAATACAAGCGATGGGGTAGAATACTTGTCTCCTCGAGATGCATCAGGCCGTGAAACTCACACATCATCTACTATAGATGGTGTTGTAGTGGAAAATGCAAGCTTTATGGGACTAGCTAAAGGTTGGCAAAAAATGGTGCTCCATCAGCTTGGTTAGCTGGTCTACTAGGGGATGCAGCTCT